>KB673090.1:9443005-9598659 GCA_000349145.1 Anopheles dirus | reverse complement strand
CCCACTCGATTCCGTAATCGATTCCAATTCCGATTTCAACAGCGGAATCGATTCCGGAATCGATTGCGGAATTGATGCCGAACCTACGCTCCGGAATCGATTCCGAAAAATTTGGAGCTGCCCGGAACCGATTCCGGCCCAAACCTAGTTTTGCCCACCACTAGAATATATATGATCGCAAATATTTAAGTTAAACTGACAAACGTGCCTGCGATAAGAAATATTACTTTAAATAATTAAAGTAAAAAATCAAAAATCAAAAAAAAATCTCGGCACTATCTTAGCTTAACTATTTTTAGATAATTTAATTCTGAGAAAAAATAAAAAAAAACATTTCATTTTATTCCAAACAATCTCGATGCCAATTCACTCGTATATGTTGATATACCACAAATTCAAAAACATAAATTGATGTACAGATGATAAATGGCAATAATCAAACGTTGTTTTAAGTTTTGTGGGATTTAACAAGCAGGTTGCACAAACATATGCAATGTTCTACAATCAGAATCCCTTCTTTCTAAATTGATTCAACACCATGTGTTTGAACATCACGAATAGCTACTTCGAGAACGATTTTTCTGTTTGCACTGCGGCTGACAATCTCGTGCTCGCCAGCCCAACATCCACAAATAGTGCGGCGAGAAGGTTTCGTAAACAAAATCGCCACCCAAACGTCCAACGCTGCCCGGTGTCGCATGCGTACACCGCTCCACGCTCTCAATCGGCCAAGGTTGAAGACGGTACCGTGGAACGCATGCAGCGGACGTCGAAGACAACGACGGGCGCGCGCCACAAAGAAAGAAACGCGAAACCAGGTTCAAGGTGCAGCGTCGACAAATGTGTGCAACCCAACGCGACGACCATAAGGAAGCAGTGGCAAACGTTCTGCACCAACACAGAAATCATTCTGGAACGCGTGCTGAAGTATCGGCCGAAGACAGAAGTAGCAGCAACGGGGAGAGGCGAGCGCTGAAACGCAAACAAAGTCGAGTGTTCGCTGTTTGTATCAGCTGTTGAACGTTTATTTTTCGTGTTACAGCAACAACCCGAGAATGCACATTCTTAGCTGGACAAGGGAAGGTTGCATTATCATTAAAAGGCACTAAAAATACGTCTTAAAACAGGCAATTATAGTACGACTTTTTTAAAGGCATACCAAAAACACCCTATCAGGATGGAAAGCGTACTCTCATCGTTACTGATACTGCTAAGCCTTACCACTGAGTTCAATGAACCTCAAACCCCCCGACCAATATTTCACTGCGGGTGGTCTGCGTTGATAGAGCAATTAGTGGTCCGGGCACCTTCTTCCTCGTGCCGGGGCGAACTACATTTCATGCCGAAAATATTAACCACCGCACTACCGAAACCGTCATTTAAACTATGGCGAAGCGAACACGATTAAACGATCGTAAAACTGTCCCATAAAATTGTCATAAAATTGGACGACGGCACGGGGGGGCCGGGGTAGATCATCGAAATGCCAAAACAAACGAGCGGTAGCAGCAGCAGCAAACACATAAAACACGCGTTATGCTCGTTAAAATCGGTTCCGATTTCGTGCCCGATGCGTGCCCCAGGTGATAGCCAGGGCGGACACAATAAATTTTACGATCAGCAAACGTCACGTGTCGCTTTAGGTTTAGACGTGGATGTCTCGTGGCTGTGGGAAAGTGCTTCCGATTTCAAACTTCGACCCATATTGGTTGATCTATTGAACCAAATGCAGTTTAAAATTCGGTTTTGATTCAGTGTTTTCAATTTTAGGAAATAAACGTTCATTTCTTCTCGCCTGCCTTTTGCCATTCTTGTGAAGAACTCCTTCATGTGTAAGCAGGATCGTGACCAATGATCGCCAGACCGGCTGACCTTCGAATGAGAGGATCACGCCACCTATTTTTTGCTCGCCTGCTTGAAACGAATTCCAACTACAGCAAAAAACTCGCCGTGGACAACATATCGGTTCGGTTTCGTTTCGCCTGCTGGGGAGTATGGAGACTCGAAGCAAAATAGTTTTTTGGTGCTTCTTTTGCACAATTTCAAACGTCTTTGACACGATGACCGCACGATGACTGTCCTAAGCCTGTGCGCAAAGTGCGGGAATATCAGAGAACCGAAAACAAACCCGGTTTCCGTATGTTTAGGTCCGCGCGATTATCAGCAGCAGCCCCCAACTCCGATAGGAGACGAGACGCTCTGTCCATGGCGGTGTGTGTCTGTGTAAGTGTATGTTATTGAAAAGCACTAAAAATAATCACATTACATAACTCGCTCGTTACGCATACAGCAACCCATCATCATGATCACCATCGACATGTCCGCATACACACGTGTGCGCGCGATGGACGCGCTTGGCAACGGAGCAATCTCTTGCCGAATGCGCAAGCAAAACCTGACCCGGTCCGGTTTGCTTGGTTCGTTTTTTTTTGTTGTTGTGTTGTGTATTGTTTTGTATTATTCTGTTGGTATTTTTATTCGCTCCTTCTTCGTCGTTTTCATATTTATCCCTCGCGAGCCCCCAAACCTGTTTGAATTGCTTCGCACCTGGGTTGCGGTAGTGGCAACATTTGCCTCAAGGCAACAGTTTCGCTCCGAGACATGCCTCTTTTCAAGCTGATGTGTTGACTACAAGAAACTCCAATCAACCGTGGTGACTTTTTAATCCGATTTGAATACGGGGGAGTTTTCCTGCTTTTTATAAATCGTTTAATTATGGAAATTTGGAATCGCTCGAATCTAGTCTAGTAATATTCTCTGGAGTTATATAGATGATAAGAATTTTTATAATAAAAATCAAAAAATGATTTTTTACTTCACCCTCAACGTTTGTCGTTTTCGCATTTATTCAAAACAAGCATCAAAACAAAGTGCTCACCGCATCAAAATAATTCAACGTTTCGTATGTTTCGTGCTTGTTAATCGTAACTGTGATGCCCTTGAACCTGGTAATATTGTGAAAACAACAACAAGTTCCAAAAAAAACATCACTGCATACTTCGGAATAATAGCGCCAGCCCTAGCGAACTCCACGGCAGTTATTCGAAATCAATATGCCCTCGAAATAGCAACAATAAACTACTTCATCTCATCGTACCACATGATCGGGCCACTACCATACCTACTTGTCAAACAGAGCTAGTCATTTATTAGATCATATTCACAGCTCGACGATGCGTCCGGAATTGATAATAAACGATACCACGGTGCCACACACCTGAGCTCTCTCGAGACAGCTCGCAGGCAACTCATCGCATTAGATAAGACATAGCTACGGCAAACAATAGCTCTAACTCATGTCACGAACGAACGCACAGTACTTGATTCATTGAGCGATTGAAGAGTTTTTATGATGGTACAGCCTACCGAAGATGCGATAAGACATGAATGTCCGCTTAAATTCACTTTCGTTAAGCTGCTAACCAGAACCATCATCACGCCAAAGTCCGGATGCATTATAGTGGCCCTTGATCCTGAAAAAAACATTCCTACCGCGCATCAAGGCCATCGGCCAGCTCCCCGCGGCAAACGACCGAACGACGGTACCGTGACACATGCACGGTGCATCTTCTTCCTGCACTTGACACCTCGGCTGAGGTTGTCGACACAGTGTCGGTCGCACATGTGAGTGGCGATCGGACAAAGAGCGAAGAAAAGGTTGTTTGGAAAGCAAATAACAGCGCCGCCCCGTTACCCAATATCGATGGATGTATGTTTTGAGCTCTTCTTGTTTCGACTTCTTTCTTTCTGCGTGGCGCACCGACCTGTGAAGGTGCTAATGACATATTTGATGTTTACGTTTAACTCATGCGATGTAAACACAGCTGACGAGTGGGGCAAGTCGCGCTCACGCTGGGCTTACTGAGAATTAATCACCGAGACAACAATTTGTGGGTCATGCTTTGCATTATAATAGTCAACGATAAGTAGTTCAACGTGGGATACGCAAGAATTATTAATAGATGCTACTATAAGGGACAATGACAATGACTCTCTATAGTTCATGATTTTTTTGTAAATAATTAAGTTTAAAAAATATAATCAAATATAAATATTCAAAATAACGTTTATTCGTATTAAAAGGAATCACGAACTTCTCTATAACAGGTTACGTGGATATAAATAAGTCTAGTAAGCCGTTTGTAGGCGGGCATGACTAAGAAGATCGTTAAATCGAAGAAAAAGATGAAGAAAAGATGATTCGCCTATGTGAACTCCATTTTCCATTACAAAACCTGATTTAAAGGATTTTCATCCATTCTTGAACAGTTCCAACAGTTAGATGAAATCGTCCCACCCAGTGTTCAAATACTTCCACCCCTTCTTGAAATGGCATTTCCCACACAGGGCTTCTCCACTGTGTTTAACATGACAGGTTGAAAACTTCCAATGACGCAATTGTATCGATTTGTTCGAGGCCAATCTCTAAACTATACTTTATAACCACTTCAGGAATGGTTGGCAGGATTTCAACATTGGGTGGGACGATTTAAAACTGTGGAAACTGTTCAAGAATGGATGAAAAATCATGTATTACTGAAACAATTTCGTTGCAATGAGTAGAGTAAGTACAATCGAATGTACAATGAGTACAATCGAAGTTCGATAATGCAGTACTGGAAAAGTTTTAATGAAGAGATTAGTCTTGGACTGTTGAAAGAGGCCAAGAAGAAATTCAAGGATAAGAATATTGAAAAAAAATGCTAACAACGCTCTCTACTGGTCATTGATTGGGTGTGAACGGCCTTCAGTTGATTCCTTCCGGTTTGCCACAGGTCATCCATCTTAAGGCGATAGTATGTACATTGGCCTCGACCACGAAGACTTCAACCATCAGTTTTATCATCATCCGGATGCTTGATGCGCTGCGGCTCTTGACGCTCTTGAGTGGGGCTCTCGCACTATGCACGGCATAATATGAGTAATTGATTATAAAATAAGAGCTAGCGTGATCTCTAATAGTCGGTATAACAACAGATTTGTTTCTTGTTCCCAGGCAGTTACAAATAACCTCCCAAGGCCAAATCCATTTTCGACTCTTACTGAGCTCAAGAAGTTAATCACTCGTTCTGTGAAAATCTCAACAAAACCCCTCGGGTCCTGATAGCATACGTTTCTTTTTCGCCTTCACAGCCAGTCTGAAGTAGTACGCCTACCACAGGACGATGCGGCCGCAGCAACAGCGCCTCTGGCAAGTCTGGATCGGTTCGGTACACCTCATCGCTCCCAGGGCGTCCCCAGAGCCATACAAGTGCAGGTGAAATTGGTTTTCGGGTACGTTGATACCGCTCCAAACATTCCCCCTCCTAACTCTGCCTCTGATCGTTGAACTTTCCAGCAAAATGCTCTTAAAAAAAAGTCATTCCTCTTTGTCGCGACCAAACCACACGACCATGAACTGCGTTTCGATTGCGGCCGACTGTGGGCTAATTATTTGTGCGGAAATGTAATCTGTGCGCGTTTTTTTATTGAGGCAATATAATTATACTTCCCACTTCGCGCGCACCCAGCGAATGTTAATGATTTTGCAGTAAATTTATAATCCTCAATGAAATGGGACGGTATCGTGATGCACTAGATGCAGCGGCGCTATTGTGTTCGGAATGGTGGTACTGAGCTAGGGCAAGGCTTGTGTGGGTTTCGAGCACTTTGTTGCCGATACGTGCGCTCCAGCAAGGCCCAGCATCATTATCAGCGTTTATTATGCATGCGATGCTCATACTTCGCCGGGGACTTCAGACTTCAGGCTTGGGTCAATTGCATCCGACATTTCGTAACCTATACGCAGGCTGGCCGGCAATCGGATCGCTCTGCTTTGCACCGCTCGGCCTGTCACATTATCCGCCCAGACCCCAGCGCCATAGCTAGACGCGTCTGGTTCCCCATATTGGTTCATTTAATCATTCATTCATTCACAGCATAAATGATATGCTGTCGCCGGGTTTTGCTTTCCACGATCCGCACGAAAACTGGATGTGAGAAGAGAAACAGGTTCGGTCAATTAATTGCCAGCCTCCGCTGAATCCCCGCGCGAAAGTTTATCCACTCAGCCGTGCCTTTGGAAGGGCATCGTCCTACATTCGTGCGTGCCGTGCATGTGTGCGATAATTTTTATTGTGATAAATGGCAATGGAGCATAGTCGATTTTTTTCTGCACTCAACCCACTCAACTCCCCTTCATTCCTCCTCATTGCATCCCGGTCAGTATGGACCATCAGAGTACCCAGCAACGACTTCATCATTATGCGTCGCGTAGGACTGACATAATGAACGACACAGCGGCACTTTGCTAAATGAAACCATTTAAATTTTTCAAATTGAAAACGAAGCGCCTAAAGTGAGAAACAAATCGCACAGATAACAGCGGCAGACGGCACCACGCCGTAAGACAATCGAAGAAAGTGTACTTCATTCGGTTCGCTGGCACACAGATGATGCGCTCGGTCTCGGGAGAGAGAGAGAAAAAAGAAAAGTGAGATAAAAATAACGATTCCCTGCGATACACTGCACGCCGTTCCTGCGAGGCGGGTTTCTCATGAGTAGCGTTCAACTCCTGACCTACCCGAACTCGCGTGACGAGATTGGTTTCATATAGCAGCGGCATATGATTTAGAAAATTATAATAAAATAATGATAAATAATTAATCACAATTAATTTTATTGCGTATGTATGTATGAGCTAAACGAAATTGGAATTAGGTCATATTCGATACAGACACATGTAGTTCGCCCTCACTTCATTCTTTTTTTCTGATAACAAAAAACTATTTCAGTGATAAATCTCGAATTTTCCAACAGGTATAGCTAATAGTAATAACATTTTGTGAGTCAAGTTTGTGTTTTGAAATAACCACTAGAGTTGGCAGTGGCAACGAGACCAACTAAAATAAACACTAAAATAATCAAATCAAATCGCATACAATACAGAATACACATAGAACATAATGCATAATACAATACAGAACGTTGAGGTTTAAAAAGTAAAAAAAAGATGATTCACACACTCTTTTTAAATATGAGAGTTATTATTTTTGGCCACATTTTGTTCAATACATTCCCACTGTGTCTACAAGCACCATTCGAAAGTGCGCAAAAGATGGCGCTGAATTAAAAGCTCACACCAAAAAGCTTCATTACCAACGCCAACGGTTTGAAACGGAACGAAGAATCAAAATTGAATTGAACAATCAAATTTATAAGAATTTATAATAAGTTCATAACATAATTTCAATTAAATATATAAATTTTATTTAAAAAAATATATTAATAGAACAAATATAATATTCAGAATGAAAATATGGAAGTAGACGTCTCGTATTTACGTAAAGTGCATAACTAAAATTTGATCTTGTTTGGAAAAGTTGACATTAAAAGTTATATTGTATGACATTTTCTCCCTTTTCCCAAAACCTTTTTGTTTAATATATTTATTTATTAGCTGACTTAGCCTGGTCGTGACCAAAACTAAACAAATTATACTTTTTTATTGATTGAACTGCTTGACATGGAAAAAAGTTTCTCCAATAAATAGTAAAAAAAACTGCAAAAACTGCAATTAAAATAATGTAATTATTATTACATCAAATCCACCCATGGAAGGTGATCATTATTGTCGTGATTTTCGATCAACATTCTTTTATTTTTTTTTAATTTCTCCTATACACCTCTATCCTCTGTGCGATCAATCACAAAACTGAATTTTCGATCGTTTCTCTGTCCATCCTCGTCTTTTTCGCCACCTTTTCGCTCCCATTTCGCTCTCTTTTCGCTACCTTTATCGTTGTCTAGCTAATTCGCCTAACTTCCTATCTCCGTGTTTGCATTCCTACCCTCTTGCTACGAAATTGGCCTGATGTAAATTTTTAAATACGTTTTAATAATTATTTAAATAGTAAGTATATATAATTTTGTTATGTTTACTGCAATTCTTTCTTTTTTATCATCTCTTATTCTCATTCCCTACAATTATCTCATCCTGAAAAAAGGGTAGAAACACAAAACATTGTAATAGTAGTAGTAATGTCCCACAGTCGCCATTTTAGGAAAATATATGCGTGAAGAAGACGGAACGTGATTGGCACCATCTGATCCAGTTATAGTGTTTGTTTATTTTATAATTTTCTCAAAGTTACGGAGTTTTGTGGATATTTATCAAGAGCTAGCAGATTGAATTTAAATTTCAGGCGATTATAACGATATTTACCATATCTATTCTCGTTTCTTTCTGAATATGAAGCTCTAATATCAAGACTGCCTCATACGCATGCGTAAAAGTTCGGATATAACTGTTTGTCAATTGTTCCTTTACACCGTATTAAATGGTTAAGCTGATTGATCATCATTAAGTTGTATTTATAATCAACTGTGATGTAGTCAGTATTTTTCTGTCAACAAACTATACGTTGAAACTGGCAGGATGTGCAGAGCATCCTTAATTTGCGCCATTTTTTATCAAAGGGACTCCTCTGAAACTATACTCCATACTATGCGTCCATATTTATCCAGCGTGGCAGATATGTTTGTAAAAAAAATTCTAACAAATAAAACTATGTACATTCTTAAACTTTGAAGGAATAACCAATGCGCGAGAGGCTTTTTTAAGATCATTAACAAAATAATGTCAAAGTAAGCATAATTGAAAACGACTTTATGCATTGTTTTTAACCAACATATTCCGTAAATTTTCCATTCAGTTATGTGATATAATTTGTAATCACCGCACCTTCGACGCGCTTCCTACCGACTATGTACACAAAAATAAAACTCGTCTTGAGACCATGGCGACGTTTAATTGAACACCCGCACCGCGATGGAGGCCGCGCCGGCATGCCTCTAAATCCAACCCCGCTGGTTGTAGATCCTGAGTGTCACCTCCAGCCGGCGGTAGTAGTCCTCCTCGACGAGGTTATCGTTGAAGAACAGAGCCGCATCCTGTTCGCTCTGGTCCGGGATCGATTCCTTGCGCGCCAGCACAACGCGCAGCATCGACACGATGTGGTACAGCTCGAACGGAGCCACCCGGTCGATCTCCTCCCGGAAGCTACAAATACGTGAGACCACAACCACGCAAACACACAAACAATACAGTATGCCAGCGAGAAAGGAAGACGCCCCATTCGTCAGCGCCACATGCGCGGCCATATAATTAATTGCCATCTCAGGTTCGCCACACACACACACACAAACAGGGACGAAACTTAATGCCTTCCGCGGTCCGGCCGACCCGACACTCACCTTTCGAGCGTAAAGTCCCCCGGGGTGGGGAACTGCAGCCGTGCCATGTTGGCGGCCAGCTGCTGGAAGTAGTATTCGAAGTAGCCGTCCAGCTGCGTCTCCAGCTCCGGATCGTTGACGCTCGTGATGATGAAGAAAATGACGTCCCGCACGAGCGAGTCCATCTGGATCAGCTGGAAGTCGACGAACTTGAGGCTGCAGGGCTTCTTGCCGGTCGCATCTGCCGTTGTGTGCGTCCAAGGTTGGGCCGCAGGTCAAGTTACACGTCGTCCCGCAAAAAAAATAACAGCGCAAAATGGAGAATAAAAATAGAACAAAAGAACACCCACATTGTTAGTTTTTGTTTATCGGCACACGCCGAACAACTTTTCCAATTGGCGTGTCGGGGATGTGTCGTAATAAAACTGAAGGCACCGAATATTACCATATTTGATCATCATGTTGTTCACCCACAGGTCGTTGTGCAGCATCGTACAGTACACGGTCAGCTGGTCCGAGATCAGCTGCGCCTGGCGTCGATGGCACTCGTTAATCTTGGCCTGGGCCCGCTCGGCCAGCCCCCGCTCGACGCCCGTCCGTACGATGTCCTGCCGAAACACATCCATCATCTGTCGCAGCGTCTCCGGGCTCAGCCCCGCGTCGATATCAATCTTAACGAGGTACTTATGGATCCCCGCCTCGAACACGTCCGGTTTCAGGTAGCGCAGCGCTATCGGAATCGCATGGAAAAGGGCCAGCTTCTGTTTTCGGAGAAAATAGAACAACAAAAAAACAGCTTCGGTTAAACAAAGGCCCACTCACCCACACCCACATCAGAATCTCCGGCCTCTCCGGTGAAAACCCGGTGTTTGTCCCGTGAGTGTTTGTTTTGTTGTTGTCGCTTCGCGCCGCCTACCTGCAACACGAACCGGGCCTGCTCCCGGTCGAACCCTTTGCGCCGGTCCGCCGTCACGTAGCCGGCGAGCTTCAGATTCTCGAACAGCATCACACCGTCCTGGTCCACCTTCTCCACCGACGGGTCCAGTGACACGCGTGCGTTGTAGCAGCGGCAAAACACATCGATCAGCTCGTCCTCCCCGTCGAACCCCTGCTCGTGCTGCAGCGCCAGCAGCGTCGGCACGATCTTCAGGTAGACGGCCGCCTCCTTCACGAACGTGGTGTCTATTTGGAAGATCTCCAGGAACTCCTCGCTGCTGGGGCGCATCTTCGCCACGAGATGTAGCTGCTCGACTGCCTGTTCCGCTTTCTCCACCTGGTCCTGGTTGGTTGGAATGGTTGAAGACAAATTTGTCACACTTTTAATTAGTTTGCCATTCAACACAGATCGACTTGTTAAGCTATGGTGTAGCTTTTGTTGTCATTGACAGCAATGGAGAAAAGGACTTCAAATGTCACCTCAAGGGAAACAACAGTTTGTAATGCAAACGACGTCTGAAGGTAGGCAAACAGCCTGTCACTTCGATGAGGTATTCTAAGTTAGTCAAACTGCTAGTTGGTCCTGTTAAGAAAACGGTTCAAAGTCAGGTTATTCCATAAACATCAATATACTTTTGGGATCAATGTTTATGCTGCACGCTATTTCTTTGGACTTTTAAAATTAGCAATACTTTTATTTGGATAACAAATATGTTTATTTCATGTCTCGTCTCGTGATGTTACCTTTAAGAAATAGCGAAGTGGCAAAAATACGGGTATACTATATGAAATAAATAAGGATCGTACAGCATGTGTTAAAGACACGTTGCTTATGCGCCACAACACCTAACAAAAGCATTTGACGAAATTGGACATATGGATAGCATGTCAATCAGCTACTCGAATACCGTCGATTGGCTATGAGATACGTTACGAACGTAGTTGGTATCACCAGAAAATCAGTGTCGATCGGCGAGTCGCAATTCTTTTTCGAAAAAAAAACTCTTAGTTTTTAGCACCAACAAAAATCAGCATCTGATTGCTCGTCCAAATTCAATGAATAAAATTGACTTTTAGTTGCAAAGTTGCTTATTTACTCAATTATCATGTAAGCAGGCAGACTGAATTTCATTTTTTTCTATAAACTCAAGCACCCACACAGTAGTGAAAAAGGTCGTACGAGTCGAAATGAAGTTGGTATGTAAACCATCCTGCAAAGGAACTACTCAGACCGATTCTACTGAATTGTGGGAAAATGTTAGCACAAGTGAAGGAAATCTAATGGGAGTTAAAGACATTTGAAGAGATGAATACAGATGTTTTTAAAGATAAAAAAGCAACATTTAATATAAAACTGTTTGGTTCTGGATATTGGAACTAGATATGGCTCCAGTAGAGATTGTGTAGGCCATTCTACTCTTTCTATATCCATATCGATCTCGCTGTCATTGGAACACGAGAAAGCATACGATGACTTTAAAAAACGAATTTCTTCATTGCGTCCATCATCGACACTCGTTCTCGCAACATAAATTCTCCCTTTTTCCCACTGTGCAAACAGTTTTTCCTCGATATTCCTTCAATCCGTGCACAGCAAACATCGGCACAGAAAAGACCGAGCCTGTGTTGTCCATTTCTCTTTCGCTCAACTCTCCCTACCTCCCAAACACATCAATACATCTCTGTAAGGAGAACACACACACTCTTTAAAGCATCCATCCCAGCAATCCGCCGCGGAACGGTGTATGAGGCGAGCTGGGAGTGACTCAAAAAAGCTCAATTTGCATCAGCCCAAGCATCATTACGCAGCGGGCCAACTGGGAAGGCAGGAGAGCAACAACAAAAAAAAGTACAAAGTCTTTCAATAAATCACTTCGACACGCGGCTCAAAGTGTAAGTGAAGTTGACGTTGAGCTGCTGCTGGCCGTGATGCTCTCGGAACAGGGGGCCGGCAGCTGTCCGCAGCTGTTTCCGGTCGCCCCACGTTTCCGTTCCGCGGCAGCACGAGTTCGACTGCGCCCGTTTCGGTGCCGGGTCAGTTCTAGTGACCTGTTTTTCGGCCCGTCGCTCCAGCGGGATGTTGTTTGGTCCCGTGCGCTTTCGCACCACCCACTCCATCCGGGGTTGGGTTTGTTTTGTTCTCCACTTATTCATCGTTCGCAACCTGGCCAGCTCTGGATGGCCGCAGCGGATTCGAACGGGAATGGTTGACCCACCGAAATCGTGCCCGAAAATTGAATGAAACACTAGCCTGCGCCCGGGCGTGCGGGCGTGGGTCAGGTCATGTGGAAAATATCTTTAACATCGTCCAGCTTGAGGATTGGTCGACAGTTAATAGGCAAGCACTGCCCCGTACGAAGGTTTCACAAGCGCGGCAGCAAAAACAATCACCTTGGCAGCAAAGCGGAGTGTTTTGGTGCGCTTCGCATCGGAATTTTCGGCCCGAACGGCCGACGAAAGACGTCGGCGAATCCATATCAACTACTTTTCCGTGAAAGGCATTTAAAACGTCCAATAAAATGAAGTTTCGGGGGAAGAAAAACACGAAAGCCAGCGGAGATTTAGCGAACCCGGAGCCGGGCTTCCGGGAATCATTAAATAATGACGCTAGATTTGCACAGAAGCGTGCCCCCGTCTCGTTAGGATTATGCCCGGAGGAATCCGGCCGAAGGTGGTGATGCAACGTTTAGGATGTAGCAGCAACACAGACTAGCTCAGTCACGTGCCACGGAGAGAAAACAATGGTTTCGATGGCCATGAATAATGACTTTTGGAGAGCAAAAACCCTCTATAGGCAATAGGCTCAATAGACATAATGCTGAAGCTAAAAACATGCCCTACATCCCTCGCCGATGTCCACGAAAAGTAACATATCACTCCACCGCGTCGTGCCGCGATACTACATACGAGCGTGGTCCTACAGCCCTGCGTAAGAGCTTCGGCGCATTCAACAAATGTTTTCCACCCCATTAGCACGTGGCAGAGAAAGGAAACTTTCTGTCGCCTCCACCCGCCCCGACGCCGTCATTACCACGAGGAAACGTGCTTTCTGGTCTGCTTTCGTGCTCCCGCGTCCCGTCTCCCCCGCCCCACCACCCATGGGGGGTTGCAAGAGAACAAAAACAGAATAAATCATGACAGCAGCAGCGCCTCGCCCCGGTTCAAATAAGGGCTTCCAACACGCACACCAGCGCCGCAAACGGAAAGCCGCAAAAGCAACACACGCACAATCGGCTTCGGCGGTCGAGGATTTCGCAGGCGTTCCGCCAGGATAAGAGGGTGGCCCGGTTGGCTAAGAAAAGCCGATAAATCATCTTCCGCCGCGTGCACTCACCTGTTGCCTGTTGGCTTCGGATGCGCTGGTTTTTTTTCTCTCTCTCTTGTTTGTACAAGTTTTTCTCTCGCTACCCTTCTCGCTTTCTCTCGCCGGATTGTTACAAACATTCGCGTGCGACGGACGTGAAAGGGTGAAAGGGTTGGGTGGGAATTTATTTATTCGTAAAACATTTTCACGCCATCACTAATGAAGCAAAACCAGATCCGTAACAGACGCATTATGTCTGGCAATAGCGCTCATTTGCGCCGCCGATCCGAGCATCCCACCACGGCACGGTGGGCAACCACCGGTCAAAAGTTGGGTTAAACGAAATCAATCGTTTTAATCGTTGTGATGTGCAAACATTGTTATCTTGGCTTTTTTCATGACCTGTCAGACCATTGAGATATATTGGATAGGTTATTCTAAATCATAAAAATAAAAGATGGCAGGCAACTACAGCTTTAATGTGTCCAGTGCAAATCCCCAACAACATTTTGTGTTTGAAAATTTTAATACATTTTTTTGAGCAGTTCAAAAAAATATGTTCAATTTGGGATTTTTATATTGCTATTTTATATTTTAAAATAGTTAAATTTTAACAAATTCGATTATGGATTTAAAAGTTGATTATGCTTAAAGTTGTAGTTGTAAAACTGTTCAAAGCTATGGAATCCAACTTATAACTTTGGCATTAAATGCATGTCAAGCTTTTCTTTAATTTATAAAGAAAATTGTTTCTCCTTTTCCCAGCTTAATTGTCTAGTTCGCGATGGTTATCCTGGAAAACTCAATTCAACATCTCATGGCTTTCACTTTCATCCCGACACTGTCCCAATGTGCACGATGTCGAGTCTTTCCCATCCCCGCCTGCTTTGATTAAGGCCTGTTGCACGTGGAGTTTGGTGTTTGCGTTTGCTGCTCCCTGTTTATACGCTGGTTGATGGTTGATTTTAGAAATTTTCAGCCCATATCAATACATCAAAATTAATCATCACGTCACGCACAAAGCGACTCTGCGGTTGATTAGTTTTCCCGCGAAAAAAGAACTCCCAACCTGTGGCATCAATTTGCACGAGTAAATCAAGCGAATGGAAATGGCATGAATGGCAGTTGTGCGGAAAATACACTCTCTGTCTGGGTGTGCCTTACTTTTTTTCTTCTAAATCCCATTCATAGGCTCACACATCCCGTCGTGGGGTTGAATATCAAAGCAAAGCGGCCAGAGAAGCCTGATAAAGCCTGAAATCCAAAAAAAATCCTGAAATCGTGAAAAAGGTGCAGTTGTGAGCGACTGGAGAGTGGGTAAAAGGAATGTGATTGGAAAATTTATTCCAACTCTCACCCACACGTTCGCACACGCTCTCACCTCACCCCGTGCAGTGGGTTGAGCCAGCGAAAGCCAGTAAAACACGGTCTGACACACGGGCACTACTGTAAAACACGGGCACTACTGTTGCAATCGATAGTTCATGCTATCCCATCAGCCAGGGAATGGTGTAAATTTACGACTATGAATTTTTATGTGAGTGTGCAACATTAAGCCCCGCTTCGATCGGATGACGAGTGAAAAATGAACACGAACTGTCGAGGCACCCGTGCTCTTTTGACCTCTCGTCTGATGAAACACAGCGCGGTGGGTTTCGTTCCAGCTCCACCGCTACACTCCGGACGAGTCTGAAGCATCAAACACTGGGTAACGGGAGAGCGGTATCATTTATCTTCAACCGATCTCCTCCAATCACCGCACCGCGTCCGGGAGACGCTTGGAGAGCTTTCCCCATGCGCGAGAAGGATTTAATTTACAATTTATGGGACACATCCTTGGGGCATGGGCGACAAAGCACCACGGGCATGGATGACGACGGTTTTATTTTCTCCCGAAACCGCCCCGATCACAGGTCGCAACGGCAAATGTGGCGTATGCTGTATGATGGCGAGGACAGGCATCCTCACACAGGCACTTTCCTTCAGAAGATTGCTGGTGTCGAAGATGGTTTTAATTTGATTAGCCGTTTACTCTCGGAAAACACTCCACAGCGCTCGCACCGACGGAAGTGACGAAACGTTTCGTTACCCCGTTTCTGTGCAGCTGGGCGAAGAAAACGGCTGCGGGCAGCGGACGGCTCGCCCAAGGCCACCGAGGTACTAATTGCTCTGTCAACCCATTCCCGGAGGAGGGAAAAATCATTCCCTCCGTCTGTTCATCGGAGGGCCACCGGGCGCCTCCATCACAGACGACCACGTGGCGGAGCGTCGTTTCTTCCGGCACGGCCGCGGGATTTTGTTATGATTAATATGTGCTCATTGGCTTTCGGGTTCGTGTTCGTGACGTGGTGGCCGTGGTTGTTTCGGGAGGGTGAAACACTGTACCGCCCCTAGCACCGTACCAGGCGTCTCCATTCGTTTCCAGTTGATTAATTTACCCGCAAGCACCCCTCGACAACGCCGCCTATTAACGGCGAGGATCGTCGAGTCACCCACACAGCATCCTCCCAGTCAAGATGTTATCGATGTCACGGCACGGAAATAGCAATCCCGTCCCGCAGGGGGGGAAATCGACTCCACTGCGGTCGGGGGGAGGTCGACCTTTACCTTCTCGTCCGCGATGACTTCTGCGGTTGCTGAAGCGTTACGCGCCGTGCGCACCGTGACCGCCAGCATGGTGCTGCCGTAGTTGTCGCCGGGCGCGGTAAGAAACTCCGACTCGTAGCCGAGCACACGGCCACCCTCCGGCAGGACGGGCGCTAGCAGGCCCTCCAGATCGCGTATCGGTGGCGGCGGAATCGCGGGCATCGTGGAATCTCAACCAAACCCGAAACAATTTAAAGCCAAAGTAATGGGGTACGCGTGACTGGCGGCCGACGCTGGCGGGCAAGCACGCGCGCTCGTCGCGCGCGAACGCGATCACGCGGTGTTCTCTCTGCTCCGTGGAGTTGGAGTTACGCCGAGCGATAAAAACAAGCGACACACACAAAATCACTAAACTACACCAACGGCACGGACCGTGCACGGACTGCACTACACTCACACCGGCGGGGGGTGATTGCGCAAAAAGGCTTGCTATCGCGACCGACCCCGACGAGACGTTCAAAGCAACTGCCGTTACGCTGACGATGAGCCTTGGGACAGAGTTCAGCGGTCGTGGCGTGGGCATCTAAACACGGGCGAACGATTGGAGCACGAACGCACCGGGACCGTACGACGAGCCGGCCGACGGATGCGCGCTCCGAAGTGACCGAAGCGGGCGAACGCGCACACGACCGAAACACGGGGGGTTTGCTTTCGCTTCCTTTCTCGTGGCCGGGAGGAACCTGGGGCCGGGTTGCGATGCAGCAAACAGCGACCGTTACGAGGTATGGAAAAGTGCGCGCCAAAAATGTTTCATTTCATCCGGAAACGGTTTGAATAATGGGTTAAACACGCTTCGGAGTGTTATTACTTGTGCGCTATTCTAGTTATTTTTTATTCTATAGTAAAGTTTTTCTTTACTGTAGAGTATTTAAAATATTTGCTACTAAATGCTAAATGGGAATATACTTTTTGAGCTATCAGCTATTTTTGTAAACAAAAAAACAAATTAATCAATAATAATGCATCATTAAATCGTTGTGTAATGCGTATTGCATACTTTCATGTTGCAGCATGTAATCGGTACTCTGTAACAGTTCTTCTTCAACCTCAAACAAGTCGAGCTCTTTCATTTCCGCATTTTATTGACTTTTAAGCTATACACGTCAATACACGTCCGGGAGACGTTTTAGTTGAGATTTGAGCTAACCATTATCGTTTAAATTGCTGTTTTATATTTCAATAGCACGAAATTAACAAATATGTATGAATTTTAGAGAATTGCATAACTTAGTAAGCTTAAATAAGCAGCATGGAATCAATTTACTCACATTTTCAATGTGTTGCGCCAAATGTTGCCTATAAGTCGCATATTTACACATGTAAACTATCATAGTTGCCATGACCGAAAGGCAAGAATTATTGACACGGAAGCAAAAATTAATAACCACGCTCTTATTGGCTCAAGTTGGTGAGTTCAAAATTGTCATGTTATTAAGTTTAACAAAAGAGTATTGTGATGCTGACTGAGAGTTTTATCAAGACTAAATCACTAAAACGGTAATAATGCATTAATGGAGTTACTCTTCTAGAGTCTTGAAATGAAAATGGCAAGGCAACTCTGAGTGTTCCCTGAGATGTCATTGATAGAAATTTGTTTTCAACATTTCAATCATTATTTTAATGATTACTAATGCATTAAACAGAAAGAAATCTTCACAGTAAAAGACTGTATTACAACCCTCAACGAGCAATAAAGCCCGATATGCCAGTTCGACAAATACTTTCCACAAGAATAAACTTCTGGATGTTGAGATTTTTTGTAGACGTACAATATAAACAGTATCTCTTTGCAGTTTTTCGTATGAAAATCCCATTTTCAGAAAAAACAACTTAACATTTCATTTCAAAGAAACGAACGACAGCGACACTTCACAGCACTGTGAGTTCACCCCGCTGTTTTAACCCATTATGAGATAAGCTCCAGAAAGCCTGCCACCTCCACGATCATCTTATCTTATCCTCGGTTACAAACACTACCACAGGTCGCAATGCGGCACGTGCTTTGTCTTTGAGTGTTGTGTTTTGGCTTCTTAGCGTGAAGCTAAGCTAGAAGTACGTCGCCCCCACAAGAGAAGCTGATATTTCGGTCGCATTGCAATCGAGGTGCAGAAACGAGTTGATCTAATCGCATTCGACCATTCGCTGCGAAATCGATATCGACAGCACACGTGCGATAAGCTCATGTGAATCGTAAAACGCGTTAATTTTGTTCTCTTTGTTGGTGACTTTGAGCTTGATATTAAAATAGTTATATATTAAAAAATATAACTAGGCTATTACTTCTTCAAGTTCACCCTCCACGTTGTAAAATAGGTCAACTGTTGAAGCCGAAACCGTTCCCCACCGTAGCGAAATTAATATATTCGCCGATTGCATAAAGTGGCGTGCCAGAGTGCAACGAGTGCAATATTTGCACCTTCCTTTTTCTATACACGCTCCGGCTCTCTCGATATTAAACTGGTAGCGGGTCCTCCTCGGGCCCGGTGACACAGTCGAAAGTGCACACGGAATGCGCTCGATAAAGTGCCTGCGTGGTGCAATCACACTGGTCAGAGGAACGAGCGGACATGTCACTGTCACGGACACACACTCGACCACAGCATCCGCCCGTACCAGGCATGACCTTGGCCTTTTTGCGGGATGGGTCTGGGCGGTGGAAGCGAATAAGGTGGGTAATTTTCGAATCGAAACGCATCGTTCAACCGGTGCTCCGGTGCAGTTGTGGATCAGATTTTCAATTGACATCGTGCACAATTCGGCTTTAAGTGGAGAAGTGCTTAAACGGACCACCATCGCCGTTTGACGGTTCACATGGAAGCGTATTGTGTAGCTTTGAGCAGAATGGGGTGAGTTGTAAATACAGAGGTTTGTTTTTGGTTTGGTATTACCAGACACATACGGCATTTTTCATCCATTTTCCAACAGTTTCCAGAGTAACATAAATTCGTTTCACTCAATCTTGAAATCTTCCAACCCATTCTTGGAGAGGTTATTAAGATCGACCTCGAACAAGTCGATACAATTCCGTCATTGAGAGTATTTAAACAGGAAACGTTAAACAGGAAAGAAATCATAGGAATTCCACAAATGACTTCAAGATTGGATGAAACGATTTTATGTAACGATGGGAACTGTTCAAGAATGGATGAAAAATGCTAAAAATCTGCAAAGCACCAGATGGAAGTTCACAAAAGCCATAGCAACCCTTGACAACGTGTTTCGCTTGAAGTCAGCAACGTAGATTCAGTGGCGCCATCTCGTGTCCGGTAGTGTAAGACGAGAATATTCAGGTTTTCTATTAATGTGTCTCATTTCCAAGTCACTTTCTTTATATAATAACCCTTTTGAAGTTTGCCGGGACCAATTCCAAAAGATTCCACCACCCAAGGAATACTTCCAAACGGTTTCGTCGGGTTGAAGAATTTGAAATACATTTAATAAAGCTCGCTATTTTACGCATAGGTGTATCTCTCTTTATAGAACAATTTTGAGAGTTCTTCCATTCACTATTTCTCACACTCACCTATAAACCAAACTAGCTACTATGATGTTCCAGAGCAATACCAGCTCTTTGTGGTCCGCTCTGCTCAATTGCTTAAAGTGACCACGAACCGATTGATCCACGAGATTACGCCCGACCGAGCGAGCGCTCTGGAAGAACCACCATAGCCCAACCCCCCCAGCAGCCACTGATTGACGCGCGACACGTTGCCAATTTGCCTGTTTCCTCCCAATCGCGCCCTCCTCAAGCATCCCAAGCGCGCCAAACGCAAACCGCCGGTAATAATAATGGTTTCTTTATTTATAGGATAATGTCTCCGGATTTCTGTGGACGGGACGGCGAACGCCCGACCGAAGCGATGACTTTCTGTTTGAGTTCTAGACTCCGGTGGCCGAAAACTGCCCGGTTGCCACTTAACGCCGCACCACAAAGGGATGAAAGTCAATCAAACACCAATCACGGTGCGTTCCACAACATCACGCCCGAGTAATGTTTGCGTTAATAGCATTATTTGTTCCATTACGCTCTGTTGAATTCGGGTGGGTTAAGTTTTCCTATTGATTTAGTGGCTCAGGATCTTATGATAGAAAACAAATTTGCCCTTTGGGATTGTTTGTAACACTTAGCAAAAATCTATTTCGGCAGATATGCCGCTACATGAAACCTAATACTCATTATAAGAAATATAACGCTGCGCGCTGTCGGATGGTAATTTTTAATTTCCCCAAACAAGGATCTCAACAGCCGTCTTTAAAGAAAAAAAAACTGACACTAATCCGCTCAAGTGGTAAACCACAACGGTCGGAATGTCATCATAACCGAACTAAGCGTCGTTTCTCCCTCGCGGGGTCACTTCGCAGTCGCCTTCGTCAACTTTCCTACTTCCTTTTGTGGTGTCCCTTTTCTGCCCACCACTAAGCTGTGCCGAGGTACGTGAAACCGTCGCTCAACGCTACTGGCAAGGTGAGTAAGCTACGAAGCCCCAACACAAATGCCTACCAGACTGGACAGAAACTGAAACTGGCTGGGAAGTTTTGTAACGAAACATGAAATTTTAATTAATGCCACCGCGACACCGTCTCACTTTCAACTAGCGTTCCCGCTTCCGTTCCGAACGCTGAACCAACTTTTCGTCCCCGTAACCATCGCGAAGGCTACGGCCCACTTATCACAGATGACCATCGGAGGGGAGGAAAGTTTTAATTACACGGTGACAGCGACAAACCACACGCCAAAGATGCAATCGGAAACGAGTTGATTTAGGCACTGTTTTCGCGGAACTTCCCGGGTGCGGCACGAAACCCACGCCACCGGGAGCAGCAAAACAAACATTCGATTAGGTTGGTCTGTTGTGTTTCCAAGTGGCAATTTCTGTCTCATCCGTTTAGCTTCAGCCTGCCGCTCGGCGAAAGGTGTTATTTAATTTCGTTTGCACTGCCGGCATCGTCGGAACCGGACGTAATAAGGCCGAGAAAGCGCGCCCGACGTACGGAACGAGGGTCCTAAATACGCGGCGTTGTTGCCACAGTCCGTCACATGGATCCGATTAGTTAGTCTATTACCCGGCGGGCACCGATTCGTGCCATCGCCTCGAGGCGTTGGGAAGAAGGCTGGCTAACAGATTTTAATCATCACTCCGTTCGCTTTGCCGGGAATCGTTCTTGGAAACGGGACGAACGGCAAAAGGGACCGGTACGGGTCCGGTGAGTGGGTATGTGTAATCAAACGAATGAGTTAGCATCATGCGGCCGGCGTACTTTCTTCCCTTTGCACTATTGTGCGGGAAAAACTGTGGAAATGCGGCTGGCGCGAGAAGTATCGCGTCCACACACCACGGCGAACGTGATGGTGATGTAATTGATGCGTAAGAGTCATCCGTTGACCACATCGCACATGCAGCTGTGCGAGTGCAATTGAATCCGAGAGAAATGTCCGCAGATGGTGACGCAGATACGATGTGCTTCCATTCTGTGATGCGAGAAAAGATGGCGATATGTAATGAAAGAATGGAGGGGCAAAAAATCAGGTTAATGGTAGGGCAAATAAGCCGGTCCTAGAGGTCATGCATAGCAGTTTTGATCATGGCAGCCGCTGCGTACATGAGTGTGCTTGGAGCCTAAAGCCTGCTTGAGTTGTTCCCCAACATTGAAATAAAAGAACATTCATAATAAATTGGACACGGTTGGTTTTTGATATTCCTTATTTGTAGTTCTTTGAGGATAATCAAGACCCTGATTGGGAATTATTAGCTCGTTTGCAAAAGTTAATCTTACAGAACTTTTACCATTCTTGGCAACTCTAGAAAAGCAGCAGTAACTAAGCGCGATTTTTGATTAATTCAACAACTAAATAGGAATGTTTGAAATCATTTATAGTCCTAACTCACACTTTTATTCTTTCTTACTTTCTCACATACTTCAGGTACTACAAACTTTTCCCTCTATTGGGGAAAGGCATACCACAATTTGAGGCCTCCTCTGCACTTGTAGACGACCTACAAAGGATTTTCGGGCTGGATCTTCCTTCATCATTCTACTGACATTTCCAACCCAGCGGAGCTTTGCAAGTTTGCACGACGTTGTGATAAAGTATGCCGTTGTAGTAGCTTCTCCACTATCTCTCCATACTTACTTGATTAGAAATCCTCCTAAGGATATCGTCAGATTTCAACATAGTCCATGTCTTAGAGAAACGAGTGGGAACCATGAATGTTCTCTATAATTATTGTTTCGTCCGTCGAAAAGAAGGGAAGATTCTTGGTTTGGCTGGATAAAAAACTTGTGATTTGGTTGGCTGTCTTGTGCGTACTTCCACATCAATGTTACCGAACCAAGCTGTATAGGTTTTTAGGACGACTTTTAAATGGCGATCATTTATCGGCACGGCACCAATAGAACAGATACACATATACATCGTCCAATTACAGTCTCTGTAAGTAAAGGCACACATTCTGTTGTTCCATGTTGTGCTCGGAAGAGGACCTACTCAACATCCTCGTCGGTCATGTTCTGTGATATGTCCAGGATGCCTTTTTCAACGAGATAGCTGAGCTGAAACCCATGTTCAGAGAGGAGTTACGAATCTGTCGATCATTTGCGCTCGTATCCCGACAAACCCAATCGAATTGCCAGTGTCGTAGACACTTCTCCCGTTGCCGTTTTCTGATGGCTCGTGCGCTGAGCTTCCGAAACGCTTCCACTAGATGCATCTGTTTCATCCGTTTATGATGACCACCCCTTTGGAAGCAGCTGATGAATGGATGTGATGGTGGTTGGTAGTTCTTATAAGTCTGGTTAATTTTATACAATCAATTAAAATATAATTTATTTATTATTCAACTATACGGGACCCCATAGAGCTTAGTATGGACATACTAGAAAATACAAACACACTTGTTAATATGATTATAGGCTCATAATTATTGTAGCGTTTATGTCCTTACGAAATCTAGAGCATTCCAAGGCCTACGTTAGTAACATTCACATGGTCACGCCTTACACATGCATCACTCCATCCAAGCAGCCGAGCTGTTCAATCACACAATCCATCACCCGCATTTCGTTTCAATCCCTTCGACGGGAGCAACAACAGAACAGGCTCCCTTGGAATTCGGGATCAAAAATGGCAAAGTGTAAAGCCTCCAAATCGGTCTCGTTTCCGCCACCAACACGCCACGAATGGGCCAAAGCGTACACGGCCCGCCCGAAGGATAGTCTCATCGCACATCGGGACAGTTTACTGAAGGAACCGTTCCGTCCCTCGTACGACCAGGTAAGTGAGGCAAACGTATTCCTCCGTTTGGACAAATTTAAACCGTACGTGCGGCTTTCCGGCAGGATGGCGATCCATCGATGGACTGTCTGCTGGATTGGTCGTATGGCAGGATTTGGCACAACGAGGTCGAAGAGTTTCGCATGAATCGTGCCCGCACGGACCGTGAGAAAACGGCCAAGAAAAAGTTTCCCATCTACTCCGCCCGCAAGTCAAAAGCGACGAAGGAAGTGACACAGCAGCCATGCACCACGAACCGGTTCCAGAACGTGTCGGCGAAGGTTGAAACACGCCGACCAGGGGCACTGCGTTCGTTTGCTACATGCTAGAACCGCCGGGCCTAAACTTAAGCCCAGCACTGTAGCGTGTATTGCTCCTAACAGCCGTTTGCTACCGTACACTCTCTCTCTCTCTCTTTCGCGTAGGACATTCACAAACTCTCTCCGACCATTTGCCTCCTGCTCCGGAAAAACTCCGATCCATCTAGTAAACACATGTGCGTTTCCCCCGCAATTAGCGCGAATGAAACAGAAGCAACTGTCAAAAATCCTTCCATCCGTTGTCCTTTTTGGCCACCAGCGAACGAAAAGTGGGAGTGAAAGAGATAGTTCGACAGGAAATGAGAGGAAACACAATAAAAAGGAAAATTCAACAAAACCCTATGATTCCCGACGCAGCACAACGCTCCGTTTGTCAGTTGTTCGTTCTTCCAGGTCCAGAGTTTTGTGTTTTGTGCATAGTTTTCCAACTTCAACCATGAGTAACCTGTAGGGGGAGAAACATTTACGTTCGCTTTTCGAGTTTCAGTTTCCCAGACCGTTCCTCGCTGCCGTTTAGTACACAACGAAAACCCGGACAACAACACGGCCACGGGGTTCGATTCCCTCACACAGCAGAATATCAACAATTTTGGTTACGTACGCACACGTTTTTTTTTCGTGCTCCCGCCTGTGGTGTCGTGCGCCTCCTCCACTGCTTCCGGATGGCAAAGCTACGGAGCATTTTCAAGTAAGTTATCCCGTCCGCCATTGGTGAGGGTGGCAAATTTGCATCGCTCTCGACTCTCGCCAGAAAACACCTGATCCCGAACCTGGAGCGCAAATGTCGCCTGTGCCTGTCCGACAAGGAAATCGTGCAGTCGATCTTCCAGGCGGAAAACAGCAAGGAGCTGACCGATACGCTGGTGGAGAAAATCTTCGAGTGTACCGCAATAATGGTAGGTGAGCGCTGCTGCCGTCACACGAACGCGGCCCTACATGTGCCCGATGTGCTTTCCTTTCGTTTCAAGCTCTCCAAAGACTACGACTTTCCGTCGCCCATCTGCGAGGACTGTGCGCTGAAGTTGGATGAGTTTTTGCTGTTTCGCACGAAATGTTTACGGAGCAACGAGATCTACCGCTTCAACCGACTCCACAAGCAACGGTTGCTGTTCGGCAGGAAACCGAAGGATGACGCTGCCGGTGATAAACCCGACACGGAGTCGACCGCATCCGGCGAGGAGCGGGAAGATGTTGCCGTACCGCTGATACAAGTGGTTCCCCCGGTCGCTATCGCTGAGGCCAGTGCGTCAAGCAGCTCGGACAGTCGCACGGTCATAGAGACGGCACAGAATGGCGCTGTTGAAGTGATCACCGCTGTGGAGGACGATTTAACGATGGCTTCAACATTGCACAATGGAGCAACGGACGTGGAAGAAGGCTCACCAGAGCAACCGGGGCAAGAGTGCAATGGTAATCACCGTGGATCATCCTACGCGCGGGAACAGGACCAGGAACAGCATGGTGAGCGGCTCCCGGAGTGGGAACCTCCACCCGATCCGGACGACAGCGAGAGCACCGGTAGACTATCTCCCGCACCCGTCGTTCTACTCGTCGACGAAACGGATAGTAAGTCAGCTTGTCTTGTCCGTTTGAGTGAGTCGAAGACGAAACAGAGAAGAAGTACTTGTTTACGAGTGAGTTATACTTTATGTTCACTACTCTTAGGAGAGATATTGGAACCTCCTTACTATAGACTAAAAGAAAGATCAATCAGACGAATAGTTCCTCACGATAAAGTTAAAACATTCGTTCTTCTGCACACCGTTTAACCTGATATAAATACTACTTCCGGCCGTTTGCTAGATTCTATAAGTTCTAAGAGACGTTCTGGACTCCCATACAGACTCTAGAATCTCGCCAAGTGGAGTACTGAAACTTTTTCTTTTTTTCGTTAATTCGAAAGCGATCGCAAACATGTCTAGAACTGGTCGAAGCCATTTTTCTCATCACCATTAATGCATTAATTATTAATTCTTAATCGTTATTTTTTGTACCTAATTGTACTAATAAAGTTTGTAAATTTTCCCTATTTCTGACCATTAGCTACCGTAAGCGAAACCGAAGATGTAGAGGAAGTGATACTGTTGCCTCCCGAAGAACCCAGCGCAGCTAGCGAAGACGATCTCCCGCTGGACGACTTCGATGGGGTAAATTTCCCTATCGAAACTGTGGAGGATCTTGAGCATCTCGAGCGTTTGATCAGGACTAGCGATACCGCCAGGGAGCGCTATGTAAGTTCGGGAACATCCGCGGTCTACCGATGCCACCCAACCGTTTGCTTCCTGTTTTGTAGATCAACATCCTGCGGCGGCTGAAAACACACGATACCTCGCTCAGTGACACATATCAACGACTGTTCGCCGACAGACTGCTGATCCACTACAACTACGATGGCATATCGCCGAAGTACAACAAGCGACCGCTGAAGACGCTGCTCCTCTTCACGGACTGTATGGCTGGTAGGTGTGCCGGTGCGGTGGAGAGACGTGGTATAGTTCGTTTTAATCATCGCACTTACTTTACGGTGGCTGTTACAGTGGCCTGGAACGACCACATGGATGCCGGCCGAGTGAGAGAATCTGTAATAGAGGCTGTGAGAAAATCCCATAATCGCTACAATCAGTACAACCATCGCAAGGTAAGGCCAGCGCTACAGTCCCTGTCGACAGGAACCATTTGTAATGGTGGTATTTCTTTTTCCATTTTCCAAACTCGTTAACTCTAGCGTGCAAGGTAAGCAAACGTCTTTGGGATAGACCACTATTGGGTGTTTAATTGCAATCGCCGTTTTCTCAATCACAGCTACGAATGGTTATAGCTGAAGATACCCCATTGAAGTCGGTACGAACGATGCTCGATATGATGGATGCAACAACTGCCAGGCTTTCCGTCTGCACTAGGGACTCGTTAAGCCGCGTTAGTTAAGTATTTTATGAACGGAAATTGTTTTCAAAACAAAAACAAAAATCACAAACACACACACACACACATACGACACGATTTTCTACGACACATTAAAAACACGTTTAGAAGGCTAAAAGAGCCGGTAGATAGAGAGTGTTGGTGTTTTATGAGGAGCGAAAGAGAGTTTAGCAACGTGTTAGGATAGCACAGCATGAAGCAGTAGTGTAGTGTAGTGGAAACAAAAATCCTTTTAGACAAAACGGTGAATGAGTGCAACTGTTTAGAATGCGTAGAGACCGGGAACCAATTACACCGCGCAATTTGCAGCAGTATTATTAGCTCTATTTAGCAAAAACCTTCACTAGTGAATAGTGCGTGATACGTAGTAGTGCGGAGAAAGCAACCAAAAAAAAGCTCTAGTTAAACAATTATATCGTTAGAAAATAGTCGTTCGTTCGAGAACAAGTGATAGCGCTGCGATGAAGACTAGTGAAAGAGAACGTCCTGCGAAACGGATCAAAATTTCATTCGTTCTTTACTAGCGTGGTGTTCGCCTGTCCGGTTCGCTTTAATCGAATTCGATCCAGAGAGTTGGTTGTTTTGAACCGTCACTTAAGCCAGAGTGTGTTTCTTACACGTTTATACTTAGGATGCAACTTTCTATTAGGTGTTTTTACGTCTTTTTAGTTTTTAGCCGGTGTGGCGGATAGAGAACAATTAAACCCTATACTTAACGATCGTTTTAACCTGTCGTACCTGCGGATGACCTGTTAACCCGTGATTTCTAAAATAAAACCGCGACAAAACTTACACCACCACAAGAAGGGGACCATTATAGGACACGTTCCCCCGCCAGTTCTTAAACAAATTAAACGTGTTACGATAATAATGACGATACAGTGCAAAACTATCCAAAGCTATTTCTATTGCCGTATGCGTTCTGATCCAAGCAAGCAATATCACGTAGGTAAATACGTGTTCTTAAAAAAAACATCATGGCTGTGCTGCTGCACTCTAGAGTGTGCGAGAGGATGTTTTTTCATAGAATCGTATGCACTAGTAGGCCTTGCGAGAAGGAATTCGATGAGTGTACTAGCGAGTAATGGGCGGCATCGTGTAAGTGAGTAGAGCTTTCACCAAAAATTTCACCGAAATTCAGAAAATACATGCGTACACAGTTTATCGTAAATTCTTCAAATGTGCAAAGATATGTTTTAAGGGACTTCAAAACTATTTATTACAGAAAGGTAGAAAGTAATGCAAGAAGATATGTACCTAGTAGCACGATTTGATGATAAAGCAATCCTATCCCTACAGTCAGCAGAGCAAGAATCGGTTATGTTTTAGCGATCGTCACACATACACAAACACATCAAGGGAATAAAGAACAATATATCTTCCAGAAATGTGGATGTTTCGTATTGCAATAGTCCCCCTGCTAGACCAGATCACCAGCTATTATTCGTGGTAGTAAATGTATGAAACTGGGTTCATTGGCAGCGGAAAATCCCATGAATTTCACTTTCTAGATGTTTGAAGATAGGTATGGAAGATATATACGAATATATACGTCGATGTACATCTGATCTTTTTAAGAGTTGATTCTTCTCGTAAGGAAACGTCTCTCCTTCTTCGACACGTCGACAGCGTTGAATCATCTTTGAATAGGTTGAAATGAATCATCTTTGAATAGTTTGAATGACTTACTCACAAACTTTTAAGAGATGATATGCGCACATCACCGGCATAGCTGTTTTGACACTCAAAAACACCAAATATTGGTGCCGATTTGCAACATTGCAGAAACTATAATAAGGATTGTTGGTATTACTAGCTCTTTCGAACCTTCACCTTACAAACTTAGCTAACCAACGGATGAATGGCTTTAAGAATGAGTCGTATCGGACGTTTGACGTGTCACATCTAGGCGCTGCACTAGAACAACCTGTTATCTTGTTTCTTAGCTTCAAGAACAATGTGGGCCACCGGAGCTCTGATGGTGTCCTTGCAGCATAGCAGTAAAAGACATTACTGCCTTCGTACCACTTGTTCATCTCTCTCCTCGGTTCGTTGTCTCACTATACACACAGAGCAGCTTCATTCTGTTTCTTTCCATTCATCGCACCGTCAATCGAAAAACGCATGCCGGTGCGCGGTATCCTGCGCAGGTTGTTATATTAGGTGTATGTTTTTTGTGTTGTTGTTTATTCTTAACTTCTTGACCCGATATCATTTTGAACGATTAAATTCTCCAGTGAGTATGTGTACGTTGCATTGTAGTTCATTTCAATCGGATTAAATATTGGTTCCAGTTAGTATTTCTTGTGTCGCACATTCCTGCAGACGCGGGGGCAGATCAGTAAGTTACATGTTTTGTTACGCGTGCAAATTCTCACAGTTACCAGCAGCATAATAGAGAGAATTGTTCAAAACAAAATGTACAGCACGCCTCAGAAATATTTGCTTAAACAATTGGCTAAACATCCTGTTTTTGTATGCACCCTGTTGCATCGCATTTTCTTCTCTCGCCAAGGAGAGTGCAATTGGAATAAAAGAAAGCGTATAACATTTGGAGTTTACAAACAGTAGCTAATTGTTATTAAGTTCCTCGAAATTATCGTTCCGTAATGAGGCACAAAATAGTACATAAAAAAGAATCACATGCCTTCATAAAAATAAGCTTCGAATCTTGGATAAAACTATCATGTCTGTATGTTTGCTGTATAAAAAGTGGCGATAATGGTGGCACAGAAGATCGCCCAGCACTAGATGCAGTGCGACTGATGGGGTATTGGTTTTGCATGAGGAAGATTGGATGGAAAAATGGAGACTATCTCTCGGCCATAGCATTGTCGCCAACCTGGCAAACCTGGAATATGGATCGGATGGTTTTGTTGTGCGGTCCCGGCACCACTTTCAACCTGGTGCACGACGTGTAAGTTACCTCCAACTTCGGAGATGTAGTTTGTTACTTTTACTTCCTAACACCTTCGGCCCCATTACCCCGAACCGAACACAGACTGACGATAGGATGGGAGGGAAAGGGAGGAGTAGAGTGATAGCGGCACGGACAGGAACAGGAATATCTTAACCGAAATGGAACGAAAAGTTCGAATTGCTAACGCCGCCGCCCGGGAATCCGCCGAATCCACCCAAATCGTGCTGCTGGAAGAACTGTCGATAGATCTGCTGCGCGTCAAACTGCTGGTCAGCTGTGGGTGAGAAAAATGTTAGAAGCATGCACGCAATTTGTTGAGCGTCCAAGTGCACTTACCACTATGATTCATATCCTCCAGATCCTGTCCACTGTCGTAGCGCGATTTCTTCATCGGATCGGACAGCACCGTGTATGCTTCCCCCAGCTCCTTGAACTTGCGCTCCTGCTCCTTCTTCTCCTCGTCGGTGGAGTTCGCGTGTCGATCGGGATGGTGTACGAGCGCCCGCTTGCGGTACGCCTTCTTGATCTCATCCTCCGACGCCTGCTTCGTCACGCCGAGAATCTTGTAGTAGTCCTTGCGCTTAGACTTCTTCAGCTGTAACTTGGCATCCTTTAGCAGGTTCTTCACCTCCGGCGACCGATCGGTCTTCAGCGCCTTCTCGTAGTCCTTGATCGCTTCCTCAAAGTTTTCCATGTTGTAATAGAGCTTGGCACGCTGCAGCAACGCCTTCATGTAGCGCTCGTTCAGCACCAGCGCACAGGAGCAGTCCGCGATCGCTTCCCGCAGGTTGCCGAGCTTCGAGTTAACGAGCGCCCGGTTGTAGTACAGCTTGCTGCAGATATCCTTGTTCTGGTGGTCGATCTCGAGCGCTTCGCTGTAAGTTGCGAGGGCTTGACGGTAGTTGCCACCCTTGAACAGCTCGTTGCCCGTCTCCTTCTTCTCCTTCAGCTGTTTGGCTTTCTGGCGCATCGCCTTCGCCTTCTTGTGATCCGGATCGAGCATCAGGGCACGCTCGAAGTGCAACAGACCCTTATCAAGATTGTCGCCAAAATAGAGCGTCAGCCCGCGCACGTAGATCGCGTCCGCGTTGGTCGAGTGCGACTGCATGATTGAGATCGCAATGTTGCCCGCCTCCTCGAAGCGTTCCAGCATCGCCAAGCATTCCGCCTTCAGCAGCTTGTTCTGTATGCTGCCGGGGGCGATCTTTATAGCGTTGTCGCAATGGTACAGACAAGTGCGATAGTCCTTCTTGTCGTAGGAGTTTGCTGCCCTCTCGTTAGAATCACGCAGCTGCTTCAGGCCCGCAATCTCATCCCGCAGCGCCGTGTTTGACGCGTTTAGGTTGAGACAATTCCGGATCGCCTGCTCCGTTCCGATGACGTCGCCTGGGAAAAGAGAGTACATGCATACAACAATCACGGTAACCAGCAGGCACACAATACAACATCATCTCCACCAGAAACACTTACCAAGCATCAGGGAACATTTGGCCATACGGATGTATCCCTTTTCGAACTTATCGTCGATAGTGATGGCCTTTTTCGCGTCGTTCAGCGCGGACCGATAGTCGCCGAGCATCATGTAGCAGGCGGAACGGTTGCCATAGTAAGCCGGCGTGTCCGGGCTGAGGTTAATTGCTTCCGAGTAGAGGAGCAACGCTGCATCGTACCGTTTGGATTTGTACTCGTCGTTCCCGGAATTCTTCTTTTCCTCGGCAATGCTAGCGCGATAGAACGAAACGAATGGAAAAGGAACCTTTAATACGGCGTTCACATTTTCGCAAAGGTCACACCACCTGGCTGGTGTTGTAAGCGGAGCTTCGGCTCAGTTATAAATATTCACATCGTAGATACCACAAAACAGGGCAAAGTCGAGGTAGCCTACTTAGGGCGTCGGGGATAGGACAGGAAAGGGTGGTGGGTGGTGTACACGCAGGTAAAGGTGAGAGGGTTAAAATCAGCGATATTAGCGACACAATTTTATCACCCACCCCAATAAAATCTATAATTAAAACAGCATTCGAGCTGCAAGCGACCAAAATCACAGAACCTTCACCAAATTTTACACTCTGCACAATCTACAATCCGACGTAATAACATACCTTCCGTTCGTCACTTCCTCCATCATTGGCGAACGATTTGCAGCGACAACACAATGGCGAAATAGCAACCTTTGCTACCTGGCTCGTTTACCAGAGGCAAGGAGCTTCCGTTATTGATCTACCGAGTACCGTAACGCCACCGGTGGAAATTGATTGCCAATGAAAACAATAGTTTTCCCGTCCTTACGCAAAAGCAGGGAAAAATTTTTGTTTCCAAATAGCAACCAAAGTTTTTTTTATTTGACGTTTACCTCGGGGACACACAAACGTGTGGGCACGAAAGTTGTCGGACATGTTCGAAAGTCGATGATTTTCGAAAATAATTTCGAAACTGGAACCACTGGACCCGCGCGCATAAACACACAGTCGCAAGTTTTGCATGTTTGATGAACGCAATTTTTAGCGATTCGTATCCGTTATTTTTCATACCGATACTGATACAGATGTTTATATGATCAAAATACAATAACTTACTAAAGCATACAGTTCATTAGGTTGTGTTCGATGTAATTTCGAATTATTTACTTTGTCAATTTTTTCGTCAAGCCCGAGCGATAGAGAACACCACCTGAGAAACACTGACAATATACACAAATCTAAAACAATGTTTTGAAAAATGACTTGCTCTTAACCTATTGATACAAAGACCCGTCGAGATTCAGCCGACACGCTGATTAAACTAGTACAATAAAAAAAAACTCGCGATTCAATCCATTCGTGTGCGTGTGAATCTGCAAAACAGTTGTGCTAACAATTCCACGAAACCATAGAAGACAAGAGAAACATGCTTAAAAGGCTCAGTTCGAGTACAGCGTTTTTAGAAGATCCCTTCCTTCCAAAAATAGTAAAAGTGCCTGAATCCAAAATGAAGCTCACGTTCGCTTTGCTTTTACTCGCACTCATCGCGATCATCAGTGTGCAGGCTCGTCCACAACCGTTCGAAGATGAAAGTGCAACGGCCGACAGTGGCGAATCGAATTCTAACGACGCTGAGATTATCGCGCAACTTCAAGCATCATCAAATGGACGCTACTGGTTGGGACTCGCCGCATCACTTATAAGCAAAATTATTAATTAAAAACAAAAATTATGTAGTGCAAAATACACCAAGCAATGTGCACCGTTTTATTAATTGCAATGCTACCGCGTACGGAAGGAAATAAAGTTTAAAGCAACAAAGTAGAACATAAAATGAAGATTATCGGTAGCCTATTTTAATTACTAACGTTAGCCTTTTCCCATTTCTCGTGCAGTGCAAAAAGCAGCCTAGTCAACGTTTCTGTCAAAAGAAACATATGACATTTATAATTAAAATGCTAATTAGATAATGTGATTAGAAATGCGATTTAGAAGGATGTGCGCATAAGGAAAAATATATTTATAATATATAAAAAAAAAATCATGGTATTGAAGGAAATCTTTTTCAACGTGATTGTTTTGAACATTTGAATTTATTTAGAACCAAAAAGAGTGCTTAATGTGCCAAATTAAAACAGAGGAAGGTAGAAGTATATTTTCACTCTAATCTTGCTAGCATCCCGGATAGCCCAATATATTGTGTGTTTGATTGTCACAGAAAGGGTTAGCACATTCGAACAAACAAACGGGAAAAAGGCACACGTACAACTTTCATGCTGCAGCATAAGTTGAACGCAACATTGCTTACCACTGCACGTGCTTTTTCCAATGTTTGTGACTAGCAGGTTATTCCATGCAGAACCATTTGACAATATAGCGCTAGAAAAGCTGACGTAACATACAAATAATCATGCTTATTGCATGCATATTACTTTATTGTGTCGCTGTGGAATATGCTGATATGCCATTTATACGAACAAAATATGTACTTCGGTAGGCATATAAAAAATCAAATATAAAAACCTGTAAAAACCAATTCGATGAAGCGTTCAAAACCTGTCAGGACAGATAGCCAATATGGCCTACAGGCACGTGCAACCTCCTCATAGCTAATTGTTGCACTCCTGTCAAAGTGGAAGATAAAAAAATATCAGCCGAATTGTTTAATCCTCAACATTTTCAATCTGCTTTAATTTCTTTAATTTTGTTTTCCTATCTACCTAAAACGATGCACTGCATCGATAAACCAGTCAAGACGTTCGTAGAAGTGTAGTGCAGTGTTTTAAACCACGATCCATGCCGTGTCGCTCTTGCTATTTGGGATGGAGAGGATGGTGATGATGATGCTCACCGACAAAGAAGAAATAAAAGTGCAGTGATTTTCGCGATGAAAATATTTCCTTCACTGCAGTAGCGCCAATAAAACGTAAGCATCATGCCTATTACAAAGCAACACTTTGCATTGTAAACTGCCCAGTACGAGTGTATCGGCGATTTACGATGAGAAACGTGCAGATGGGACGATGCACGAAATATGGAATATCATATTATTTGTAAAAATGGCGTATCCATCGGGTTAATTCGGTGTGATAAGTATGGTCGGGCGGGCTCTCCAACAGCAGCAGCCTTTTACTCTTCCATCCCTTACTACCCTTGCCATCCTCCTGCCCTGTTTGTGTACATCGACACAAATCAGCTGACTGCGACGCTGCGGTGGTTTTGTTTTGATGTCGGAAATTATTGAATAACCTCAATTTCCGCCATAACCTAAGTTTGTGCGCGATATACCAAACAAAAACGCTATGCTAGTTTGCTTGCCGCAGCATAAAAAAGCATCCGACCACCAGCATCGAATGATAGCATGCGCCATCTGGTGACGACTGCGCTAACTGGCTGCTCCATACATCCTGTCAAATCAAACTGTCACTCGGTCTGATGGGACTCAAAACAAATTGAAGTGCAAAAAATTTAGCGTATTGTTAATACAATTTTTCTACGATCGTTTGCTCCCCGCACAGTTTTTTTTCCGGCGAGGGTTACCTTGCGAAACCCGTCAGCATCATGGATCACAATCCATTTCCCCTGTGGCAAGTGTCAGCGACCGATCCGGCAGCGAGAGGCAGCGGCAGCAGCACGGTCAACAACACTGCAAGCATTTCCACTCTAAACTACGTTCCTAACATGCGGGCAAAGATGAAGATCGTAAACATAAGCACCCAAATGACGCGTGCCAACGAATCCGGCAACTTGTACGGTGCAACTACTGCTACCTATTTGCCGGCGGTGACCGAACGACAGCAGCTGGTTCATCATCAGCCTCGGCGAATGGCGACAATCCCGCAAAATGCGAACACCATGCTGAATGAGTCCATTCTGCTCCAAACGCACGACGGTCGGGAATATCTCGTAGACGAGAGTTCGATTCAAAACATCGACCAGATACCGCCGGAGAACCTAATCTACATGACAACAACCACCACCACGCCCACCACGGAGGAAGGTGTTCTTGCCGATCATCTCGCGATGAACGGCGGTGATGATTTCGAGGTACAAAGTGGTGGTCAGCCGCTGGACCATCAGCAGGGTGAATCCGTGCCGGATCTGCAACAATCCGCGACAACAACGTACGCGGAAGAGTGTGAAGTGACGGAGGAGATAATTACGGACGATTGGGTGCAGTCGCAGGGAGAGGAGTGTGTGCAGGTGACGGTCGATCAGCTCGGTGCGAGTGCGATCGTGGTGGAGGACGACATCGCGGTGCCGCTCGATCAGGACCAGTACACGTTGTCGCGTCCGTACCCATGTGACTTCTGCAGCCGGCGGTTCCGGAAGAAGGCTAGTCTGCAGAATCATCTGATGGCGCACTCGAACGATCGGCCGCATGTGTGCAATTTGTGCGGTGCCCAGTACGGTCGACGGTGCGATCTTATAAACCATCTGAAGCAGCATGCGTACGCCGTGACTGAACAGGACGAGCTATCCGTTCGGGGGGCAGGTGGAGAACAGGATGTAGACTGTAAGTTTTCGCATAATTCACCAATCGCCTTAGGTGAATTCCCTTTCCCCATCGGCAGTAGACAGCAGTGCAGCACAGAATAATGTTGTTTCCCTTTTATCCTCCTTGCAGACGAATTGCCCGAACTAATACCACGGCCGGATTACCACCAACATCATCAACAGCTCAAGAAGCAACGCGCAAGACAGTCGAGCGACGACGAAGACATGTACATACAGAACGCGATGGTGAACTACAACTCGCAGCCTCCGATGCAGCTTATTTCCACGACAAACTATGGATCATCGTCTTCCTACACGAATGGCGACTCTCTCGAGCAGATGGTGGACGACGGTGGGACGAAGGTAATACAGCAACCGGAACCACCACCATTACCACCCATGCCTGGTACACCCGGACGCAAAAAGGTAGCGTCCAGAACCGGAGGCTACATAAAAAAGGAACCGCTCGACACCGCGGAAGAACCGGTCACGTCCGAACCCACCCAGTTCCCGGTGACGACGGACGGCCGTAAGACGTTCCTGTGCCAGGAGTGTGGCATCTCGTTCGCACGGTATAAAGCGCTTGTGGCACATACGCGAAATCACCACCACCACCAGCAGCAACAACAGCAGCACCAGTACGGGTGCGATATTTGCGGTGCACTGTTCTGGGAGCAGACGCTGCTGCAGGATCATGTACGGCATGCACACGGCATGACGACACCGGAGAAGAAATTCGTCCCACCCTCACCGGGGCCGGCGTCGCCACCGGTGAAGAAGCATTTTAATTGTGATAGTTGCAGTGCGATCTTCTTCCAGCTGGACCATCTGCAGAGTCATCTGCAGCAGGCGCACGGTTTGAAGCGTGCCATCGCGTCCAGTGGGAAACCGCAGCGGCAGCAGGAGCTCCTGCTAATGTCAACAAGAGGGCACGCGGATGACGAGGAACGGGAAGAGGAAGAATCAACCGATCAGGACGAGGGGGAGGAAGACTTCGAGGATCTCGACTACACGTACGAGGCGTATGAGGAAAGCCGTACCACCGACGGGCCTGACTCGAGTCAGGCATCGGAAGTTACGGGATCGCAGGAGCAACCCCAGCAGCAGGAGTTCCCCATGGCCTGTCGCGACTGCAACGAAATGGTCGCAAGCGCAATCGATCTGCTCGAGCACGTGGAAATGCACGGCAACTCGGCCCGGTACGAATCGCCGCACGAGTGTCAGCTGTGCGGGGAAAAGTTCTTCGACGAGTCGTTCATCAAGCGGCACGTACAGGAGCGCCACCGAGCCGAGCTAACCGACACGTCCTGTGCGATCTGCGGCAAGCGGTGCAAAAGTCAGACCACGCTGATCAAGCACGCCTGGGATCATTCCCGGGACCGGGCGCACTCGTGCTCGAAGTGCGGCAAAACGTTCCACCACCAGGCGCGCCTCAAGCGCCACATGGACTCACACCGCAGCAAGGCGGTCCGATGCGAGATTTGTTCGCAGGAGTTCCCGGACGGGCGCACCCTGATGAACCACCGCCACTCGCACTCGAAATCGAACGAGTACCCGTGCACGGAGTGCGGCAAAACGTTCGGATCGCGTTCGTCACAGCAGATCCACATGCGCATCCACACCGGCGAACGGCCGTACGCGTGTCGGTTCTGCTGGAAGGCGTTCGCCGACGGGGGCACGCTCCGGAAGCACGAACGTATCCACACGGGCGAGAAACCGTACGCCTGTCCGGTGTGCCCGAAGGCGTTCAATCAGCGGGTGGTGCTGCGGGAACACATTCGCGCCCACCATTCCCAGGCCGATTCGAAGCCAAACTCGACGGAAAAGGCGAACTACTGCTGCACGGTGTGCCCCAGTGGGACGACGGCGCCCTTTGCAACACCGCGCGAGCTCGTGCAGCATCTGATCGAGCACAGTGACACGAACACGGCCCTGCAGCGTCAACCACCGACCTTTCCGCGCAAGTACAAGCGCCGGCGGAAGCTGAAACCGCACGAGCTGGAACGCCTGCAGAGCGGTCGGAGGAAACAGAAGGCAAAACCGACGCATGATGAGGAGGAGGAGGAGCAGGAGGAGGAAGAGGGCGAGGGAGATGAGGAGGACGACGATGGGAATAAAAATCTCGGGTACGGATGCGGTGGGAAGGCACCACCGCAGCACAGCATGCTGGACGATAATGGCATCAATCTGCTGAGTAACGTCGTGCTGCTGCAGCAAGGTGCAAGCGGCAACCACAGCAACGCCAACAGGACAGTCACCGAATCTCCGCCACACAAAAAGCAGCCACCGGGACGAGCGAAAGCAGAACCGACCACGTCCCGGATGATTAACACAACGCAGAAACGCGCAACGGCTGGCAGGAAGACGGCCGCAAGGCAGCAAAGCTCGCGGAAGAGGACGTCATCCTACAGCAGAAAAGGTGCCCCCGGGAAGGGAACCTGTGAACTGCTTAAGGAGGGGGAAGAGGATGAGCAGGAGCAGGAGCGGGATGATAAGCCATTACCTTCCAACCACAGCGCCATTTCGAACGTGATGGAAGCGTTGTTCCGCGGCCGCAACCGGAAATCAATGCTGTCGGAGATACCGTCCCATCGGATCTCGTCCGTAAGCTTTCCGCTGCTAGATGACGGCAACACGGACGATCCGATGCTGGATGAACCGTCGCTTGAAGAGAATCCTAGCAGTAGCAGCACCAGCAAGCAGCATCGTGGTCCGCAACACCCACAGCGTCCGGAGGATGACGACCTAACCCAGCAGCTTCTGATGGAAATTTCACGCAAAGATAAATACATCGAGCGCTTCAACAGCGACACAGTGAACGATCTGGAGGAGATCCTTCGCTCACCGGTCAAGCCGAAGCCGAGCCAATCCGCCGGGAAACGGGCGGTGAAGATGAAAAGCGCACCCGCCGCTGCTGCTGCTGCTACCGGTCGCCATCGAAAAACTACACCGGCAACGGGGAAAGCAACCGCAAAAGAAGCCCCACCGCAGCCACCGCCGCCGCAGGTGCTACGTAGTCAGCGACTTACCCGCCGTCAGCTCGTGCGGGAGGTGAACTTCCTGAAGGAAGCGTACGGTGGGACGTCCCACGAGGAAACGAATCCTTCGCTCACCGCTCGTGGAGAATCGGTTGCGCCGGAACCGAACGCCACTACCTCTTCCTCACCGACCGGGGGCGTGAAAATGGAGCAGGCGGAGCGGCTGGCCGCAATGTTGCTGAACGACGGTATGATGGACGACGACGGCCAGAAGGAGGAGTACGGTTCGGACGGTGAGTACACTGCGGCGAAGGTGTTGCGTACCGTGAAGGAGGAACGTACCGATTCGCCAGCCGACGACGACGACGAAGAAGATACTGTGCCGGAGGCAAACGACCTACTCTATGGAACTACCTCAACCAATGCATCGACCTATCGCTGTTCGATCTGTGCCGCCTGCTTCGACGATCGGACCCAGCTGATTCTGCACGTGCCGGTACATATTTAGGCGGTGCAAAGTTTGCGATGCATGCTAGGCATGCCTGCCCCGCCGCTGCCTTTCGTATTTGTTATTTGATTTTTTTTTTTGCGTAACGCGTGTTTAGCAATGACAGTTATGTTTCATTTAAGTTTCGCTATGTAAAACCGCTTAGAACTAACTTTACTCGTCGTGCACCTCGGTACAGGGGAGAGCGAAACAGAGAGTGAAAAGAATTCAATAAAGTGTAGGATACGTTACAAACAAACGAAATGCAGAATGTTTCCGTTAACCGCACACAACAACTGAACCACAACGTTTTGCGACGGATAATGAATTTCTGATAAAAAAATATTTTGGTGATAACGAGGACTGTTTTCTGAGCACAACAAAGACGGCTGTTTTTAAAAGCTACGTCAACTAAGATCGGAAAACGGTCTACGGCTTCATCATACAAAGAGTTTTGCATCGAAGCTAGCTGGCCAATCTGTCCCACTTCACAATGGATGAAGCATCCATCGAGCACACACACACATACACACACAACGACTCAGCTCGTTATTGTTTCTACCTCAGTGCGTTATTCCGTTGCTCTCGAACACTGGCAGATTGGTTTTAGCGCTAGAACACAACTAAATCAAGGTGTGTCGTCCTCGGAAGGGAAGGCTTTGTCGGGGGATGCAGCATAAAAATAACTCGCCTCGTTCGCCACTTACTCTTGGTAAGAGCGGGTAAATGGTATGGAGCATCTTCTTTATCGATCCGTTGCTTTTGAAGAGACGACGCACGGGAAGAAGCCTCGCAAACTCTGTTCCGACGCGTTTACCCATGCAGATTGAATATTGAATTCCGAAAGAATCGCACACCCACGACATGTGGATTTACGCAACAGAACACGAACACGGAAAGACCATACCATAAATTAAAGATACTCGGTAACCTCAACATCTCAACGAAGCAAAAAACAACGTGCGATGGATGTTGATTGACACAACAAACCGCTACCGAAAGGACCGTGGATTGCTACTCACGTTTGCTTGTTTATCGGCACGAACTCGACCTCGTCCGAATCCTGGTCCGGTGCGGCCGGTTCCGTATCGGTGCTTGTGTCCACCGGGGACTGGCGCTCCACCTTCGCGGCACTCGTTTCCGGCTGGTCGTCGATCATGATTATGTCCTCCGTCTCGGAATCGTTCGCCAGATCGATCACCGCATCGGGCAAGGTGGACATGACTCCGCTGCGAAATTTAACTGGCCGCAATTAAAATCACACTTGCTCCCGCACAGGCAGAGAAAGAGAGAGACACGGGGAACGGCACACACGATGGCACGCACGGAAACACCAGCCGAACGGGGAAGCGTGGACGAGAGGAGACCACGGCGGAAAGAACACGCACAATTTTGCAAACGAGTAAATAACCTCTTTTTCCAAACAAAAACCAGATGATGAAAATCTGCCAGTGGCGGCGCTGAAAAGTAGGGGTGCACCTAGATGACAGCTCGCAAACAAACGGGCATGTTGTTGTTGTTGTCGGTATTTGAATGAGCGGTTATTATTCAATTTGTGTTATTGTTATAATCAACTGGATTATGAGCTATTTAAGAAACGAGGCATTATATTTTACTTAAGTCCCACATTTCAATGGACTGAGAAAACCAAAAATACTGAATAAACAATTATGTTATACAATTTCATTTTGCTGTTTGCCATAGTTTACGTCGTTTTGGCTTTTGTACGTATGGCCACCGCACCATGCTCCAGTTCCCTTGCCTAGATATACGAGTAAACCGCTTGAGTGGTAGATTAAAACATGCAACTATTAACTAGAAAAATAAAGGCATCGGACATCCAAGCACATGGCCTTTACATCACTGGATCGATAGGATAGGATCGCTTAGGCTGTGCTCTAGTATCCGTAGCATGATACATCATACAATTTGTATGATGCAATTTATTCTTATACTCTCTACCATAAGATCGCTCCAAAAAGTTGAAATGGATCGCTGATATAAACTTATTTGCATTACACCTCGATGTATAACGGTGTGTAACAGTTTTTGAATGTAATTTGAAGTGCTGGTATCATGATATTGAACCCAGAGCATAGCCTGAACACCACAGTGGAAGGCGGGTGCTTCAGCTGTCATGATTGGCAGTCAGACTAGACAGTTTTGACATCTGTTTCTCTTTTGTCTTTGTTGTTTTTGTTGTTTAAAAAAAACTGAAAAAAAATCGAAGGAGGAGGTCACGCTGCTGCGCTGCCGAAGCGAATTAACTGAGATTGTTCAAAAGTTCGTTTATTGGGTGTGTAATAGTACGCGTTCCGGGATCGGACATAATCGACTGTACCTCGAAACAAAGGCTCAGATCTCGCGCCGTCGAAACGGAATCAAACACTCGTGACAAAAGTCTCGAGTCAGTGCTGCTGCCTTTGAGCGTTTCAAAAGTAAAGCCATCCCTGCTAGTTGGTGTGGAAAAAGATATCGAACGAAACGTATTTATGTGCATTTGAATCCTGCGAAAGTTAAATCGTACAGTGCAAGATTCGCGTTCGCGTTCTCGAAGCGCATACTTGAAGAATCTCGTTGTAAGTGTGTGTTCTGGCGTGTGCAATTTCTTCTGCTTATTTTTGCTCTTCCTTCACTCTTCTGCAACTTCCCATTCGCATAAACAGCATAGAACGATATCGCGAAGGGAAAAAGACCGCACGCTGCAAAACGGTGACGTTGTCGAGTGGGGTTTTCCGTATGCTTCTGGAGAAAAAAGCAAAACATTCCACAGACCAAACAACATAAACGGCGCAGATTCCGTGTGTGTGGGACCGAGCGTGTGGGAGTGTTTTGGAATTTCCGTCTTCCGGGACACCTGGAGCGCTAGTGTAAACGAACCCGCGGCAGCAGCACGAACGGGTGGAACTCGCTCGCTGATGCCCCCGTGATGCTTGGCCAGCGTGTGTCCGAATGCAACATCATCCGCCACACACACACATTCTCCACCCCTTCGCAAACATCCCATGTGGCAAATCGTGCGCAGGAGGCCAAGCTGGCTGTTTGGCCGGTGTGTCCAGGGTGGTGAAAGGAAAGCGTTCCCAAATTCAACAGCGACGAAAGTAGGTTACCACCGCTTCAGCCACTAGCACCAGCGGGGGTAGAGGAGCGCTGTAAAATTGGTGATGGTGGTGGTAGTGCTGCTGTTCCGAAAGTTTCTTCCTTTTTTCTCCTACGGTTCGCGAATCATCGCGTCGCACATCCATCATCATCATCATCGGGGCTGTGATTTTCCAACACCTTCCCACGGTGCAGTGCAGTGACCTTGTTTGCCTCCTGCGAGCGTGTGCGTGTGTGTGTGTGCGCGGAATTTGGAAGATGAATTGTATCCACTTTTCATTGGAATTACGGCGGCATCGCGTTTTGAAGAAAACATAGAAACGGATTTGGAACTGTGTGCGAGTGACGCTGCGTGTGGTGGTATGCTCATTGCTGGAGTGTGAGTGTGTGTGACAAACACAGGATCTGGCAGGATGTGTGGGGAAAATTAGCAAAACAAAGAAACCATAGACTGAACTGACGCTCGAAGGTCGAACGCGCCCGTTCTTTTGCATGCGGTAAGTGTTTCATTTACAACGATAAACGTAACTAAAACCTAGACATCCCTTTTCAAAATAGTTTCCACTTTCTTCTCGCTGTTGTGCGATGTTTCATGCACCGGATGCCGAAAATCCACCCTCCAATTGGAAGCGGGCATTCCTCAGCGAAATCGAACCTCCACGCTAATGGTGATTGCCTTGTTTATTTATCAAACTTCGTGGCCATATTTTGTTTACCTTTTCAAACTTCCCTACGGGGCCCGGTCGCGCACCGGTGCTGCACTGGCATACGCTGGGCAGTGGAAGAAACAAAGGGCGATAAGGTATGCTCAACCTGGGTTTGGAAAGAGGACGCCGGCAGCATAAAACTGCCTATTTACCTCCTTTTGGGTGTGTTTTTTGCTGTTGTTGTTGGCTTGCCCGGAACACACGCACTACGGACAGAAGAGGGTGCGCCCGGTGGTGCCGCATGCCACACAAGGATTGTTTTGAAACACCGCTGGACACCGCACTCGAGGTTTATCGAACTAATTAACTCACACTGGACCCTGCGGCAAGAAGAGACTGGCTCTAGTCTAACTATTAGTGACGGTATCCTCTTCTACATTTCAGTCCCTCAAACTCTAGTACGAAGAGAGCATTTCTTCTACAAAAACGTGGTCTTTTCGCATCGAAAGCTGCACTGTGTGGGTGGCAAAAGAAGCATAATGCTCTTTTCGACCTGCATCGACTACATCTCCCCCGGGCAAATCGTTTTCGCAGTTGCAGCAGCTACGAACGCATGGGTCAAGGCTGGATTTTCTGCACCTGCGTACCGGGGTTGGCTTTCCGGGTGGAATAAATCCGGGCGGCAGAAATGGATTTCGAGTTTCGCTGCACTGCACGCTCGCCTCTCCGGAAATGGAAGCAGGTCGTGCCTTCTGACGAGTTAGCACACGTACACACCCGGATAAGCGCGCGGGGTAACGATTGTCAGCGAAACTATCTGCGAAGCTAATCGTAGCAAAAACTACGATACTTTCAAGGAAAGGTGGTTTGGGCATTTGGTAGAGTCGTTGTCGTGTTGTCGTGTGTGCACGTTCTGCGCACTTTATCCGTACGTTGATAAGTGACTTATCAGGGTCTCATTCCGGAGAGGTTCACTACTTGAACTCCAAAGCCAAATTAACGTTCCGTCCGTATTACCTTTGATGAAGCAGCGTTTGCGATTTGATCTGTTGGTTTTATGTAGCCTAGAAGACTACGCGGAGCAGAGAGCAACTGCACCAATCCAATCAAAGTAGAAATCCAAGCTCCGCAGCCAAATAATCATTGGTGTGGGAAAATTACAAATGAAAGATCGAAATACGAATGGGAATCTCGATGCACAAAGTCAGCGTGAAAAAACACCCAAGAAATAGAGGAGAACAAGTGAAGTTACGCTCTCCCATCGGTGGTACATGCACTTCCCAAGTTCTTCGGAATATTGCCGAACAGAAAAAATGCTCACTCGTACCGAAATGGTGGCTGCTTTTTATTCCAACCACCACAACCCGACCGGCGGGCATGTATCTGCAGTTGAGTCAACGGTGGAAAACCACCGGCGCTCGGGGGTGGAAACTAACATTACATTAGAAACTTCCCGTTAGGCCGCGTGGAATTCCTCGATTTTCTCGATTTGCCGGTTTGCTTTCCCGGTTCCCGTTCATTCATTCCGGCGCCGGGGTTTGCTTGGTGATTCGTACATCCATCCCCCATCAGCGAGTCGAGCGTGTTCCCTTTCCCGGGTTGAAGCGAAAGGGAAGCTTCTGTCGGGCCGCTCTGTTGCCTCCGTCTGTTGCCTCTGATCTCAAGCAAGAGTTGACTTGAATGTCTGTGTTGCTCTTGAGTGAGAGCAAAAGAGGAGGAAAGCGGGAAGATGATCTGCGATGTTGACCTCCGAGACTTTCCAGCACGACCGTATCGGGTCCCTCCGAGGTGGTCCATCGGTGTTCGAAGAACGCGTTGAAATGAGAAAGTCATTTCGTGAGGATAGGTTTTTAAGCTGTTTTTTTATTCTTCTTCCGTGGAGAAATATTGTTATCTTTTTTAATATTTTTCATTTTTTTTCCTTCTTGATTCAGTCATTTTTAAGTTTTAGGGAGATAAATTTGTATAAAGAACGACTCTAAATATCACAGAAACATCCATTTTTGGCTAGGTGGATAATATCATCTCCAATGGTATCAACATCGCACGGTTGCCATTATTTATCTGTAAGATAAACAATGTCCAAACTCTGTGAAACGTACAACATATGAAACACATCGCTTAGCGCGCCAAACGTAACTTATCCCAGGTCCTAGGTGGCGACCGTTGAAGAGCTAAAACGTTCCGAAGCGTAACGCAAAACAATAGGAGCGCAGAAGATTCTTTTTTTTTAGTAAATAGTTAATAATTTGGGTAAGATTGAGCTTCGCGGAAACCGTACCGTGCCAGATGAATTCAATTGTTGTTTTTTCAGTCTCTCTTCCCCCACCCGTGGTTGGCCGTCATGATGAATTCACGGTCAAGAAGCACCGTCCGGAAGTGGAAGTTTTGCGTCAAATGGGATTAGACTGGAGTTTAAAATTCGAATCTCGATTTTCCTTCATGAAGAAGTTGCCTTTACAGCAAACTATCGTTATACTTTCTTTTGTTTGTTACTTATTGTAAGTTTATAGGCCATATTGTTGGAAGAGTTGTCCGTGTGGGGGAGCGCGAAGGGACTACTTATTTTTGCGCAGTTCGCTGACGTAATTCAGTTCATGCTGCGAAGCGAAATGCTCCATATAATCGATCGGTGAGCAGTCAGGCGGAACGATCTTCACCAGGTGGAACAATCCACCGCTTTTATAGTCCCTTCGGGAGAAGATTTTTAAACAACACTTTTAGAAGTTGATATTGTTCGTACGGAAGCATAAGCATAACAAGTAGCGCGATATATTGTGCTAACTTTGCTCTTGGTTAGGTTTCACGCACGTAGTTTCGTACAGCTGCTGCTAAGCGGTAGCAAGTATATCGCAGTATTTGCTTGGGGATGGTCGCGGTCGCTGCTACCGTCGCTTCCCATGTCTGGTTTCGTCTGAGAACGATCGAAGGAGAACATCTGGAAGGAAGGAGAGCTATAGTTCGTATTGCTTCCGAGCAGACAGATCGCTCCAGACGAGCTGTTTTGTAATAAATTTATGATCGTATCTACATTAGACAGAGTGATCCAGAAGCGCAAATCAATTGCGCGCACCTTGAGAGAATGATTTTGCCGGAGGGCCGCGGGGTTTGCGGTTTATTATTTGCTGGTTACATTGGTGTGCCCAGCAAGGCGGAAATATACACTGGTTCAAGATTCCGCACGGCTGATTTCGGTGTCGAGTGCATGTTCAAACGGATTGCAATGCAAAGATGGGTTAGTTTGAGCGAAAAAAAGACTGTTTTGTTTTATTTTTTTCTATGTATTTTTATGCGCTAGTTGTTGAAATATCTAAAACATGTTTCATGATCTTCTATTGTAGGCAGGAAAAACGTTACGCTAACCTAAACACAACGATTGAGTGTGAAACACCACCAGTCCACCAGTCTGACGTCCACAGACAGCATGGGAATCGGGGGTATCCTTTTTCGCGACAAAACAACGACCGTGATTCAATGTGTTTAAAAATAACACATCCCATGCCGGCGGCGACATCTTCGAACGCGAGTTTTTCGCATATTCTTTTATCGTCCCGCAAATATCACGTCCTAATTCGACCGCAACAGCGAATAGGAGAATCCGTCTGCTTTCGAGGTTGGCGTTCCGTTAATGTACCACAGTGACTCAATGTTTGTTTGTTTTGGTAAAATTTGTAGCAGTATTTTCGTACGCAGCATTGCTCACTCGCACACACACGCACATGCTCTTATGTTACTCTCATACGTGGGTCAGAGTTTATTGACTTTTCCGCGCGGATTGCGAACGCCCGTTCACGCAACATTTAACACCAACCACAACTGAGCCGCCGAATAGTGTTTTTTACGCGCATTTTTCTTTCTGCGTGCCCAAGATCTGTCGTATGCAGTGCATTATGGCGTGAAGCAAACGCTCCCTGTGATAGGATCTTTGCGTTGCCACTACCGTGCACGTTTTTGAGTATGAAATTGATGAATCATTCGAATCCGATGCGGGGCGAGCCGCCTGTTACGGATTATGTGTAAAAAACGTATGCAATCATCAGTGGTGTGACGTTATAAAGATGTCACTACAAGCCAGACGATCGTTTTCAGCGCCTTCATTAGGAAAAGCTAATCAATTATTGGGGGCTGTCTTCCCTGTTCGCATCGTACAACGTAAAACAAGCCGTATCACTTCCAAAGATATAGTTATGGATGATAGTATTAAGTAAAGAAAGGCAATAAAAGATACGCTCAATTTTCAGCACCATCTGTCACAATAGACGAGCGAAATGTAAGGTTTGCAAGCACCTCATCATCATCATCACCATCATCTGTTGGAAAGTTTTTCTTTCTCTGCGTTACGATCAAGGTGCAATAGAAATGAAAGTCATATGGCCACCACCGTCTTGTAAAATTGTAATTGAAACGAACCATAATACGTTTCTCTTGTTTCTATGAATACTATGCATAAAGTAGCGTGAAACATGTTTGCGAGGTGAGGTAACGTGACTAGTCGGAACCATTTGATTTCGTGACCGGTATTGGATTGTTGGCTATTCGAGCTAGCAAATCGGTCAGAATAGGTTCTCTAGTTTAATTTTTGAATCGTTACAAACATTTCAAAATTCAAAAACGAATGTAACATTTGAAGGTGCTGAACAGCCTCGATACATTTGTTTTAACCAACATTCCGATATACCAGATCTAGCGGGATCTTCCCATGACGAATATGTTTTTCAACATGTAACATAAACATCATGTGTTGTAACTGTCAGTAGGTTCCGGCAAACAATTGCTCATTTCAAGTTCTATTATGATCCACGCATACTTAAGATATGAAAAACACACCGCGTTTCGTGCAGGAATTCGTTGAAAGCATACCAGCCTGTGAACCAAAACAAACAGGTCGAACGTCGCGTTTGTTTCCTAGCCACCGGGAGCAGACTTCCATATGTCGTGATAGCAGCGCACTGCTACTGCCCAATTACTTCATTAAACATTCATTGTGGCGTGCGGCGGTGACTACACATTCGTAAGAGCCTTTTCAGTCGTTGTCTGCTCACATGCGCACACGTATTCGTTGGTGGTGGTGGACGTATGCTCTAGTGGATTACGCCGACGGGAAGAGAAGGTATGCCACTTCTCGTATACAATCGCGGATTCATTCACGGGAGGAAACGTTGATTGTGGTGTATACGCGAACGCATGCAATAGGGTTTAGGGTTGCTTCGTGTACGGCGAATAGTGTACCGCGCAGCTTTAGCAGGAAGGTGCTTTTGGAAATCAAGACAACACACTCACCGTTGCACTCACCGCTGCGGTGCAGGAGAAGCCTCATGCGTACATTTATTATAATTGCATACGTCGGCAAGCGGTGGGCGTGCGTGGAATAGCGCACTGGTCAATCAAATTCATTAGCGATTGATTTCTGGTAAGTTAAAGGAAGACGATACCTACGGAAACTTACGTTTATAACTTTGCGTGTGCGTGCGGTTTGTTCACACACAAACTTATATGTGGTTTGGTGAAGCATTCAACATTTTAAAAATAGTTTTATCATTGACACAACTATTTATAAAATCATATTCCAATCGATGTGCTTGACATCCCATAGGAAACACGCAGTTGCAATCGATAGGTGTTTGGTTCTCTTTATATCCCCTGTCCAAATGTTGTGAGGATGCAATAATTTCACATGATTTGCACTGCTGCTGGTAGTGGAAGGTCATGGAAAGGTGTCAATAGCCGTTGACGGTGTTGAACCGCACCTCTGCGTGCTCGATGGAGGACCCGCGGCAATAGATACCACGGGCAAATGAGACAGACCGAACATAGAGGTCATGACACAGTTTCGGGTTTAAACCCAGGCACACAATTGATGACGGGCATGGTGCGTTGGTTTGCTTTCCGCTGTATTAGCATGCGACAGCGGACGGGCGGATGCAGAAAATAGTAAAAATCGTGCAAATGGGGTTGCACGATGTGTGAAAAGCGTGAAATTCTCCTTGAGCTGCCTGCCCTTTGTTGGCGCTGCATTGAATGTTCCGTCAGGAAATGGCCACCTTGACCCGGTGGGGCGGGTCGCATCTAGATATAACTTATTTTATTGGCTGCAGCAAGTGGGACTGCGTGTTTTGATCGTCGAAACTAAATGTTCAACAAAACACACATGATTGTGTGGTGCATTACAAATTCAATTTGGACATTTTAATACAGCAATTTAAATATCCTGTTCAGTGAATGCTGCTTTCGATTGAATTGCACAACGTGACATATCGAGCACAAAGTAGTATGCAAATTAAAACAATTACCATTTCTTGACATCGACCAATGCCAATGTTGTCAAAAGTGCACTAAGAGGGTATTGTGGCGCATTGCGGGCGAAATTAGCCCCCGAACCATTTATGGCTCCAATCAGAGGCAATCAGATGCAGGCGCGCTCGCGGCTTTGGCTGCAAATTGGCTACACCACCACGGCTGGGGGGTTTTTCTCAATCTCCGTTTTCCGGTTCGCCGATGTTGCTGTGTGCGTCAACATCCGACTAGGAGGGCGGCGTACACAGTAGTGCATACGATAAGAAGGCGCGACGTTATGGGTGGGATACGTTTTTGGCAAGTGTTCCATGTTTGGGTGCGGTCGGCTAAAATATCATCACGTAACGGGTCGAGGCAGGGGCAAGCAAGCTTCCCGTAGCACACACACAATATTAAGTAACAGTTTCAGTATTGATTGAAATGCTTTAGAGTAGTTTGTCGTGATGAATAGAAGATGGCCCATCAACATAAATAGAAAAAAACTGTTTTGAAAAGCAATCATGCTAGAAGTCTCATTACATTGTAACATTTTAAAATTGCTGAAATTGATCTGGTTTTTATTTTTCTCGTTTTAGAATCAACAACAACGTTTGAGAGGAAGAGATGTGTTGGAAAGAAAATCGTATAAAATTCAAATGTATTCTGCATGTTTTACGATTCATTTTGCCTTCATTTTGAGAGCCTTCAATGCTGTTCGGAAAAATGGAGATTTTACATAATCAAATAGCATTAAATGCATACTCAACAAATAAAAAAAAGTGTTGTATTCATAACACGGTCAAGCAATCGAACATTGCATTCAACAAATTCGCATTCGCTGTGCGGAAAAATGCAGTTGCCTCGCCTTGAGGCTTCCCCTACTCGCTCCCTATGCGTATAATGCTGTTCCACCCTTCGGCTGTGGATGTGTTTGGTGTGCCAGTCGGCATAGGTTTCTTATTTTTTTCACTCCCTCATTTGAATAAAGTGAAATTGATCCGCAAACTCACTCCGGGCGCTCGCCATTGCTCGTGTCGATGCTGATCATGAGAAAACTACACATCACTAATTTTCTTTTCGTCGATCGATGGCGGTGCATGCGAGCTGCTGGATTGCACGTGGGTTTGCTTCCCCTCGGTGATTTCATTGGCGTAGCTAAAGCAATGCTTTAAGTTTTTATTTTTCCTGCACTAATCGAAATTTGTCTCCCACAGCTTTCAGACGGCGGGGAGTTCGATTACACCTTGGGGGGGAGGGGGTGATCTCTGCACCGCGATTTGCTTTCGAATTGAATGCTGTATGCCTTTCGGAAGGTATGACTTAACGTGGTGTGCATATTGTCTGCTTGTGTTAATTGTTGCTACAGTGGTAAACTATAAACTACCCGGTCATGGAAAAGAAAGAAGGAGCAAGAGGAGAGAAGCGAACTAGAAACATAAAAATCGATCAAAGGTGTACATCTGGACAACAAACGAATGATTTATTGAGTCATTTTAGTTCCGATCGTATCATGGGGCGGAAGTATCTGAAGCGAAAACGCTCTGTTTGATTGATACCGTCAACTACCCCGTACGTTTGCCACACGATTTGGTGAATCTGTGGACACACATCACCTTTGGGGCCCTTGTATAGGCTCGAATGAAACGACTAGTGCATGAAAAAAATAAAAATCCCACACGCAACCACCACCATTTCGTCACCTTTCACTTTCCCATAATTTGTGCGCGGAAATGATGATGAAAGATGCCAAAATGTGTGCATCTTGGTGTGTGTGTGTGAGTGAAGGGAAATGCACTCTTGTGTCTTGGGGTGTGTCTTGATTACATGATACGATGGGGGTGGGTGGATACTTGCATTATCCAATTTATGGGCTGGATTTTTAATTATTCCGTGGAAAACTCGATCATCTCGTTAGGCACGTTTCCTGCAACGGATTGCCTAGTAACATCTCGGTATAGATTGGGAGGTAAATTAGTGGGAATGGTTTATGCTTCTTATCTCTCAATACCTAATTAGCTGCTCCTTATAGGTTCCTTTAGGTTTCCCACAAAACATGATAGTTGAAAAATCTTATCCTCCCCCTCCGAGCTGATATGGTTTAGTGTGTGTAATGCGCTTCACTTTGCAGTAAGCATCGACATTGTGCCCGTGGGGTTGATGATCGCCATATCACTCCCCCCCCGGGCGATCGGAGGTTTTCTCTGGCGGTAGCCGCACGTGGCTGCGTTAGGAAATGAGTTTTCTTCAAATTACGCGAGATTCTCACCCCGGGGGGAGGCCGGAGGCAACCTAATTCGAGATAAAGCAAGACGGGTAGAGCGGTCGGAACACAACGAGGGTGGCTCATTTGTTTTATGAAGAAGCAATCCCCGTGGCCCGGTTAAGCTTACCTCCCCGAATGACGTCTCGTGAAATGCAGTCACGGATTAATGAGTCATCTGCGTCATCGGGAGCTCAACGATCTAGATGGTTGAAACCGTTGCGTGAATTGTGTGCTGCTGCATCTCGTGGTTGCCCGTTTTATTGCCCTGACCCGGCGGGGATTGTGGTTGTTGGCTCTCTCAGCGCGCCTGATTGAGCATCCGTAATGAGAGTGTGTTTTTCTTTCCGCCTCTAATGCAGTTCCGTGGTGCGTTCGGTGTCGTTGATTAGGCAGCTGGGGTTGATATGCACTCAATCGTGCTCGGAATTACCACTGGTGACTTTTCATTGTGTGCATGTGTGAGAGAGAAAGAAGTGCTGTGTGAAAACTTTCGTTTTGTGGAAATAGTTAACAGGCAAGCAAACTCATTTGTGCGTTATTAAGGTCTCGAAACGGGGCGGGATCATTCGGGTGGATTGAAAGCAAATGCTGTTTTCTCAGACCTTATCGAGCGTGCTGCTCGGAGAAGAATAGTCTTAATCGTAACGATTTCCTTACCAACCTTTCTTTTCATTTGCTGTGCATGCGTTAATTTAAATTAAACCACACCGTGGCTAATTGCGCCGTTTCATGCTCATTGCGTGATCTTTTTTCCCGATTTATTGATCCCGCAGCGTAGCATAACGAACTTCACAATGACGTCAATATTGTGAAGCCTGCTCAGCGTTTTTGCCATTCGAGTTCGACCACCCGAGGAGGGAGAAACAGACAGACACACACAAACACACGACAGGGAGCCGGAAATTGCGGATTAAAAGCGCCAAACAGCCTTTCGCTCGTACTACCACCCCCGGCGCTGATGGTAAAGATCGTTTGGGGCGTGTTGCTTCTATGCTGCTTCGGTCGAGAGAACAGATTTATGTTACGCCCCGGTGCCTGCTCGGTTTGAAACACACTACATGACAGTGGTTGCCCACGAAGAAGATGCTGGCAGCTTGCTCTTTATTTCGTGGATTAAATCTAACTAATAGACGGAGGCAGATCATCTTTGTTCTTGCAGAAGGCTGACAGAGGCAGAGCGTTCTGCTGCTACCTTGCAATATAGCAACAAAAACAGCCTGCTCGTGGTGTGGAAGAGAGAACGTGTACAAAACCTCACAGCATATGGATTTGGTAATGTTCATGCAGGAAGGAAAGCGTTTGCTCGTTGCACCCGAGGGCTACGGGTCGTTCATGTGTAGAACGAATGTTCCATTACCGGCGAATCGACGGTGCACTTGTCGCTGTATCTTTGCCAGCACACGGGGTGGGTGTTTTTGCTGACTTCCTTGTACCACCCACCGTAGTAGCACAACGATCGACTCGTGAATGATCGCTTGCTTCCGTGTGTGAGTGTGTGGAGCGGATCGTTATCGATGCACCCACCAGACACGGCGATACACCTTCACCGCCGGCGGGCAACATGAACTCTACGCTGCTGCAACAGTACTGCCGGCCGGCCACCCCCAAATCAGTACGGTTTCCCCCTGGTTCTCTCCCGAATTAGATAACGACGCGGCACAGGAGGAAACAACGGTGTGTACCTGATGGTTGGGCATGAAGGGAGGCAAGGTTCCACTTCACGAACTGCTGGCGAACTGCTGTGCAGCAGGAGAAAGAAGGAAATGGAGTGTAATTCGTGCTTTAATGACATACACTCCTAAGTGGCTTGAAAACTGAGTGAATTAATTCCATTTGCGGGTCGTCGTCGTCGTCGTCGCGCGGCCGGTCTCTTTCGGCTGGGTCTCCCCGTCGACGTGGAGATTTAGCGGGACTTCTTCGGTGGTTGGCCGGTCTCTAATTACGCTAATCACGCTAGGTCCAGAGGTCGTTCCGCTTGATTGGTGTCGCTTGACTCGCGCGGAATCGGTTGGATTTGTGGGGCAGCATTGCGGCGCTGCTATGCTCTCGCGAATTAGCCGGCGTTTTTATGCGACGTCCCATCCGGGCCATCCCAAGATGGTTGTCATTTATGCAGCTTGGGACCCGGTGCTTGTGCGATCGTAGTAAATGTGGGATTTCCTTCTTTATGGTTGGTTTGTGTTACTATAAAATCGCTAAGCTATGTATACATCTATTCCCAAAACGATACAAAATCCATAAGAACGTCAAGCACGTTTAACTCCTGACTTCACGCTTCAACTCCTAGATCTTTCTGGGCTGGTCTTCAAAGTCCAATTTAAATGTCTTTCCAATATTGGAATATTGGGCTCTGGTCTTCAAAGTCCAATTGGAGTATCTTCTTTTTTAATATCTCCTTTGAAGTCTACTGTTGTGGATATCAATCTCCTCGGTTTCGACACTTTTAGGCATTCAAAACTTATAGGCGAAATAAGACTACTGGTTCAGTTTCAGTTCAGCATTCAGAAGAATCTTGAGAGTCGAATGGTGCATCAGTTCCTAACAACGAACGAGTGTCAACTCTTAGAAAAAGTCACACATCAGCGGGCATCCCTTCTATCCAACGCGCTGGAATGCCGATTGATGGCCGAAGATAGTCAATCAATTAGTGGCAACAAATTGTACAATTAATGTCATGTTGTGCGAGATCGCGCCTCTTGTGCACCAACCATCCGCAAACGTGTGGCAAACGACTCGTCTCCTGGGCTCCGGCTTACACCGCTATATGTAAATGCAATCACGATGCTTGGGATGCTCCGTGCTCAAAAGCCTGACGCAACCTCTAGCGCTGGCAGCAAACCTTCCTCGTCAGCCATCCCGAAATGGGCAGCAGCACGCGAGAAGAAGGTGATTGGCACGCCGCACCGGTTCGGAACATGCATGTGAGATTGCATAAATTGTCGCGTGCGGGGACCTGTCGAAGAATACTGTGTACGCGCAGTATGCGCCGTCTGCTTTGATTGGCCGCGTGTGTCTCGTGATAGAGTGATGGATTCCTATACTTTTCCTTTCAACCACACTAAATCGTGGATGATATTTACCATCGTTTCGGAGGTGCTGCGTTTGGAGACTCGCCCGAAACGGTTGAGGATGAAGATCTTGATTACACAAACTGCTGCCGCTTCAGAGTCAACAACATTGATCAAACAAACTTTGTCATGTACGAAGGAGAAAGTGGCTCATTTGAGGGGCGCCATTGTGGTCTCGGGTGTGAAGTGCGTTAGGCCGTTTCAAACATTCATCAATATTTTCGTGTTGTCCGTTTTCGTGAACGTTTGTGGGATCTGCTTTGTCTCTCGTTTTAGAATGTTACCAATTGCCTCAAAATGCCGCCCTATTCCGGTCCGTGCCGAAGGTGGATGTTAGCCAACACACGGCTTTATCATTTCCGGTCACTGGTTGGGGGTGATCTTATTACATGGTCTATCCAGCCAACAACCTTACAGCCATAGTTGCCATAAATGACATAAATCCCTGCTTCCCTCCAATCGTGCTGCGACTGGTGGACCGGAGTGCCGTGCCAATGTCCGACGTCCGGCTAGACGTTCTCCAGACGGCGGCAGCAGCAGCAGTAGCGTTGGGTGCAAAATGTATCGCCCGTGTCTCCTAAATTGCCGTATCGAACGAATTATGGCGACACGAGACCGGTGCGCTGCTGTATGCCAAGCCGAACGCCACACCGAGTACGAGCGCAAATAGTGGCAGCTATGGAGTCATTTTGTCAACCGTTTTTTTTCTCACCATTAGAAAACTAGTGCACACGGTAGTTTACTAACGTACGAATGTACACACACATGCTAGATCTAGACCAGAAGATAGCGAACGAAAATGGGTTAGCACCAGTGTGCCCAGAGGCGTTTGGAACGCTACTGTGGAAAGGAAAAACCGCACCGCGCGTGGTTTGCTGGCGATGGATGAGTTGAATGAAAAATTAATCAAAAAGCGAATCAACCAACCGATGGACTCCTCCATTTGCACTCAAATCGTCGCGTGTCTCTGCACCGACTGCTGGACACTTTCCAAAAGGGTGGTGGCGTTTTGTGAAGGGACAGGAAATTGGAGTTTTCCTATATGTACGTGTGTGTGACGTTTTGGGTGCGGGAGCCGTTTTACTGTCCACCTTCACGCTGGACAACGAGCGGTGTTTATTTTCTGTTTATGCTCCTGGGAAATGGTTTACGAGCCGAGTGAGAATAGCTCTGTTTGCAATGTTTTTGGATGGGAATCGAAACGTTACACTTTCCACGCTGCAAGAAGGTGCGGGTTTTCGTAAAGTTTAAAGTTTCCTCAGGTGTTGAGATGCAACTGTTTACTCTCGGAATGATGTTTTAAATCAATTTTATACGTCACCCAACCAGCATTAGACACCTCACGTCGTAATGGCAAAAATAAATAATTAAAAATGCAATTAAACGCATTGTATTCATAACGAATGCTCCCTAAAACCACCGCCAGGAGTGTTTTGTTTTATGGCCAACATTTAAAATGGTTCTCGTTTGTGTCTCGTTTGTTTCAATCCGGCCGAGAAACTGTCTCTACCCCCCACTACAAAAGGGCGCACAAAAGGGCAACTGCTGGGGAGCACAATATTCGCGCGTAAAGAAATGGCTTCTTGTAACGTTCCTCCAGCTGTGGCCGCAGACGTAGACTAATTCGATTAAGTTGTTCCGTCCGGTAGTGACACTCGAGACTCGATGGGCTGAGAAACCGGTTGATTTGAAATCCAATTTTCGGAACGATTATGGTCGATCACTTGTAAACTTTGCGACCTTTTCTTTCCTGGGTAAGTGCAATTTCAAAATCCGGCTCCATTTCGATGTGTTCTTGAAGATTTTGCCGTAAAGTTTTGGCGGTTTCTTATCCGCTGTTCCGGCTTCGCTGGTGTAAGTCGTTGAACTTTGGCACTCTGCGCGGGGTTTACGAAGAAACGAAAAACCTCGGCTGATCATCACCACCGGTAGTGTCAACTTTCGCCGGAAGTTTAACATTCCTGAGTGCTGCACTTCTTCAAAACTCTCTTTCTCTCTCTCTCTCTCTCTCTCTCTCTATTTGTCGCCAGCTTTTTCTTTGTTGTACTCCCCATGGGGCTTACGTCGTACAGCGATTTACGGGCAAAAAAAACGGGCACGAGTACTAACAATTCGCTCCCGATGATGTGCAGGAGTGATGACGTGATTTACCGCGGCTTCAAAGACACACGCCGACCGCGGTGAGGTGGCACGAAGATACGCACCGGCGGCGGAAAGTGGTATAGCATAATTGTAGCGTGTACACGTTCGTCGATTCGCAGGGGAAAGTGGAACGGTTCGATTTTTCCCCCTCTAACTCTCAAGAGCTTATCGAATGAATCGATAACAACACAGACACACATGGCCGGCAAACCACGTGCATATTCTGCACGCTGCCTTTCGTTCGTTGCGATCTTTTCCGGGATCGCGAGCGTGTGTTTTTTTTCGGTAACATTCGGTCAATGTTAGTGGCGTATGGGGAAAAGTGAAATTGTGTCTGCAAGTCGGATGAAAATTGCACACAATCGATTCTCCCCACGCTGAGAGGTTGGAGTTTTATACGGGTCCAGCACGCGCCAGAAAAAAGGGCGAGATGTTGGAGAGAAATGTTTGGGGAGAACATAAATCACTACTCCCCGGTCAATGTGACAGGCTACCCTTCAGACCATGCGTGGAGTGATAATTGAGGAAAAAGAAAATCGAGAAGACACCGACAGTGCGTTCAGCCAGCGGTTGAGTATGACTCACTATTCCATGAGGGGGAATGCCGTGTGCCCCGTTGGGACTATTATTCTCGCATCGAGAGACACGAAACACGTGTCGTCCAATGCGAGACACCACAGCGCGCTGTTAGCATAAATCCATTTGAGCCTCTATCACCCGAAACTTTGAGACTCTTCAAACGGCCGAGCCGAGGATGGAAGAATACTTAAATTAGTCTGGAATCGCCGCGCGTATGGAGCCGACGACAGAAATCAGAACGGGGCAGCGGATAGCCCCATCACAGAGGAGACACTTCTTGTAAGAGCATTAAAAATAGAAATAGGCATTAGGACGGAATTAGCTTTTTGAAAGTGGTTCCACAAGGCGTGGCGTCAAGGTTCGAGTGACTTTCCAGGCGACGTTCGACTTTGCTGGCGACAACAACGACGGCTTTCAATCACTAATGGGCATAGGAATGTTCTCCGACCGTTATCGATCATGGATGCATCTCAACAGAATCGACGGAAACACGCAGGGCAATTATGAAAAGTGTTGAAATCTGTGTCAACGACGTTGTCATCGTTGAAAACCTTGATGCCCTGCCCTGATGATGGTTGAGAGGAGCTATCAATGAACGCTGGGCTCGTACACTCTTCAATTAGTTTATGATAATTTCCTCGTTACTTACTGCCGACGGCTCACTGCACCAATCAAGAGAATCTTTCATTCTTTCTTGATTCTCTTGTTTGTGAGTACGGAGAGCCCACTAAGGTACTCCACTGAAATTAACTGATCAAACTTCTCTTGAGTGTGCACGCAACGCAACACACGTGCTAGTAGAGGCACGTGAACGTGGGGTTACACTGTAACACCGCACCAGAAAAGCCTCCAATTTTCGAGGTGCTAATATTAATCATACGCTTCCTCTATTGTCGGCGAATAAACCGATTTTCTCCAACAACAACAACAACAACACGGCCAACAGTCGGAAGATTTGCATGTGGCACTAATTCACGCTCGAGTTTCCTCTTCCCAAGCAAGGGTGGGGTGATGTGTGTGTGGCTATAATTGTGGCATCTTCTTATGGTGTTAAAATTGGCCATTCGGAGGGGGAGCACAAAACCTTCCGGAACTCTGGTGGCCGTTGTGCGATCGTGGTGGGCGCGGGTCTCTGTAGGCTTACCTCCGTTCGCCTTTGCTCTCGTTTCTTTCGCTAAACTTTAATGATCTTTAATTAACATATTTCCATCGAACTTTCACTGACTGCGGGCGCGGAAGAAACGGAAAGGCGGTGGTGCTCCGTGATGTGCGGATGAGTTTACATTTATTTGTTTTCCTTTTTTACATTCACTTTAATTGCATTTTGCAAAGGTGGCGTTGAAAATATTCAATTGATAGATTGTATTTTTTTGTCTGCAACCACGACGGCACATCTGCTAGCTGTGAAAGATTGTTTTGTGATTTTTTGTTATTTTTTCGAAAAATGGAAATCATTTGCGCTGCTCTCCTCTATGAAGTTGAATTATTCATACTGTAAGATGTTTGCAAACCGATTTGAATGCTGAGCAAATTAAGTTGTTCGCAACCGGAATTAAAGAGGGTCGTAAATTCATAGCTCAACCCTCGCTAATTGGTCTAGTTTTAGCAGCAAAACAGACACTTTGTTGTGAGTTTTGAATAGCAAGTTAGGGCAATTATCATGTAGCGCGTGTAATTTATCGCTTAAAAAATAGTGTATCTAGTAGAAAGCCCGATTTTAAGCTGTTGGTTTAATGTATTTTAAATACGATTGGGTGTTTTTTAATATGATAGCTGCGAGATCATCAAAATATGGCGTTCACTTAAGTATGTTGCGGAACAGTGAAGTGTCAGGTACAGTCTTGTTTGAAATTTACTTATTCTTTCTTTTCATTATCCTCTGCAGATATAACTATAATGGCAAAACAACAGAACACTTTCCCTACGTTGTGCATATCGCCTGCGTGTTGTCAATGTTCATGTCCTGGAGTAACCCATTCGCTTTTTCTGAGCCTCTGCAGTTTATGGAGTTTGTGAAAGTCTCACAACTCACCCCGTACAAGGAGAACCAAATACTGAAAAGGGAACGTTTATGAGACGAAGGGTATACGAAAAACCGAAGAAAAAAACATCTGAACAACCTTGCCCTGGCCAGTGCGCAGTAAGGAGTGATGTACAGCAAATATAACTTATTACAATTGAAGTGGGATACAAAAAACGCCTTAAACGAACTGTGTAGGATGAAAAAGTGTGCTTTCTCCCGAACTTCAGCCAGCGCTGCAGAGGCTAGCGTTTAACGCGATCCTCTTGGCGCATTATTTATTATTCAGAGCGTCATCAACAGATTCAAGTCCTCCAACGGCACGGTGTCGACAGAAAAGGCTTTCTCATGTCGGGATTATTTGGGCGCTGTTTGTGGGCAGCTGCTGTTGTTGTGGGTTGTATCGCGCTGGTGGGTGCATTTCGCTGCTGCACGTGGGTGAAGTGTGAAGAACGACACTCTCGTGATGATTGGATTTCGGGAGGATCCTCTCTCCATTTCATCGAACGAAGAATTTGATATGGAGGGAGACGCTTATGTCTGTGAGTGTCCATGCTTTCTAGACTACGCCGAAAACGTATCGCGAATGACCGCTGCCCAGTGGTGTTTCGTGCACTGTGGGAGAACGGCTTGTTTGCGTGGGTGATTGCGCAGTTTGAAAGTGAAATCCCAACCGCATCGAATCGACACCCGCGTCCAAATTTGTGCAAGTTTACGCACTCTTGTTGCTTGGTATTTCAAACAAATGTAGCTTCAGGTTTCATCGCCAGTTCTATTCATTTCTACACCTAAGCTAGCCAATGGGTACCAACGGGTGGGTACGAGCTCAAGAACGGCTTCACCGGTGTGTCATACTGGGGACATTAAAAAACCCCATGCCGGGAGAAAAAAGAAAAACGAGCTAGTGTCATTCGAAATATGTGTGACTAATTTCTCGCCCATGATGCAATGCGCTGTGCTGTGTTGTGCGTCTGGTGGTGGAGGCTTCATGAGATCATCGTCCGGTTGACACCTGGTTGGGGAATAGTTCGGGCATGTGTCTGTGATGGCGTCACGGCGATGGAACACCTTCGTGGTCAGCGCTCTTAACTTCAGTGAGGATATGGCTGCCACAGGAATTGACAAATTGGTTTACATTTTGGATTGTCATCGATCGTACATCAACTAGCGTGTGCTTCCTAAACTATACCTTGAATGTTTGTATTGAAAGCAGCAAACTAAAGGTTATTTAATCTTTTATTTATAATTGTACGATATGCACCATTGGCATCTGATTTTAATGTCACCTGAACCACAGTATTTCACAGGCATCTATCGCGGCTCGCTCTAAAATGCATTGAACTGCATCGGCAGATGCATCTCCTATGTAAGAATTCTAACAGAAGAGGCTATGAAGAGAGACCAATCCTCTACCACCACATCCCGCATCCCGTCCCGCATCCCGTGTAGTGCATTTTTCATTTCATCGTGGTTTTCATCTAACATCAGTGCGACTGCAGTTGCATTCGGGGTGCCGCCAGAAATAGAATGATCTATTTTTAAGTACCTGTTTCTCGCTGCGTTACCACAGGGAGAAGGAAGGTTTTTAGATGCTAGTTGTGTGGCTGTTTCATCCTGCGTTTCTAGTACCGCGCTGTGGGATTCAAAATTTCGGCCGGTTCGGTTGGATGCGATTGGATGCGAGCAGCGAAAACCCTCTTCCTGGCGGTCCAAGAGCAAGAATCTGTCAACGGTGCTGAATGTTTTATGCTGTTGCCTCCGTTCCCTAATAGGGGGAGGATGAAACAGTGGGCTCACCGTGCGTTTGTGGGTGGCCAGAAAAGAACCTCGATGATCTTCTTGATTTGCTTGACTTGACCCCCTTCGCTTATTCCACCAGCCTTGGAGCGTACTAAATAACCCTTTGTGGCCGTTTGTTCTGAACAGCATAAAGGCAAAAAAGTCTACAATTGACCTTTCAACCCCCGTCGCGCACGAGAATAAAAGATGACATTCTAACTGCAGCCGGGTGCGCCCGGTCTCCTCCCATCTGGGGTTACTATCCAATTTCAAAGGTTTCCCGCAATGGGAGCTCTTCCTCTACACTGCACACACACATACTGTTGTCGTTCCGTAATCCGTGTTGCGTTGGGTGATCTTTCGCTTGCGCATCTTGTGGCTCGAGCTGAGTGAAGTGCAGCAGCAGCAGCAACAGCAGCAGTAGATAATCAGTGTCTTGTCTTTTCGCTGCTGATGATGCGCGCGGAGTTCGTTAGTTCGTGCCGGGCGTTGAAGATGTGGTTCTAAAATAGTAGGAATTTTCCCGCACAAGTCGGGCACACACCACGCACGTGTGCGTCGTCTTGTCGGGCGCGACGGAACTGTGTACGTCAACTGCGGGAAGGTGTGTTTTTGTCCCCAAATCGGCGGCACACTCAGGGAAGGAAACACTCTATCATTGGATCTTGGGCCACCGGCAGCAGCAGACAGTATCGCTCTAGGGTAAGAAAGCTAGCTCCTCTCCAGTTTGTCGTGACAGTTTTCCACGGTTTAAAATATAATGATTTTCCCTCCACCGGTTCGCTAGCGCTTGCCTTTTCTACTGCTCTCCGCTACCTTCAACCAACCATTTCAACCGCATTTCACTAATGGATGCTCTCTGTTTTTTGCTCTCTTTTCTTTTACTTCCAGATTTAGAAGAACGTAGCACGGACCGCAACCGCACCAGAACGTCAAAGAATGTTCCGTTAAATTAACAAACGGTAAAGCCGGCACAGTGCTACCGGCGGTGGTGAAGCATTGCAGTGCTGGCTACGATTTTCCCTGGCGGCCATACCGCGCTCCACATCGCACACGGGACATTGCCACGTGTGCGAACATTTCGAGACGGAAAATTCGGCCTCCGTTGGGTGTGCTTGTGCACAAATGTCGCTGCACTGCCCTAAGGACATATCGCTGAAATTGGACCATACCTGCCGTACCTCTTCTGCCGGAAAAAAGAAAACTGTCCCGAGCCCTGCGGCAGTTTGCAGCTAGATCCGGATCCGGAATATCCGGTCAAATTTTGTTTTATTTCGGTTCTGCTGCAGTCGTCCTACATTGGTTCCCGTTCGAATACGAATGCGAATGCGACTCGACCAGTGGCAGGTTGCACGGAAGGAAATTAAACAGCCCCAAGCCAACTTGAAGAGAAGCCGGCTGGCGTGGCGTGTTCAATTCTTTCAAACGGAAAGCAGCTGTAATCTCTGCACCACCGTAACCGGGCGAGAATCGAGTGAAGTGCATTTTAATATTTCATCAGTTTTGGCCTGCGCTCGTTCTCTATTTGTGTCTTTAATGTGTAATTGACTTCCTCCGTTTACTTGCCACTACATTTCTCATACTAATTTTCTTCGTCATGTTTCTTTTAGAGATATAGTGTGGACAACAACCGGGTGAAAAACTTCTTCGTGTCGTGTCTGTGCAGTGCGGTGTGTTTAATATTCTCAACTCCCAGAGAGAGAAAAAAAAACCGTGTGCAGAAAATTAGCTTGCTGCATCCTTACCCCGGGTTGCGGGTTTCGGCGGGTTTGGTGTGTGGAGTGTGTTAAACAGAAAGATACAGAGTAGTGCCGCAGCGGTGTGGTGTGTTTACGTATGTGTGAATAATAAATGGTGCGATAAAATTGGTGCAGTGTGAGTGTGTAAAGGCATTATATATGTATCCTAATTTGGCCGCGTCGTGCACCTTCGTTCTTTCGACGACGGCGACGACGACGACGACGACGACGACGACGACGTATTTCGGACTTGGCGGCGTCCACTTGGTGGAGTGTTGTTATTAATCCAGTCTCCTGGGACCTTCTCCGCCACTTGCATCGGGTGCATCGGGTTTGATCGTTTCACACGCACACCCACCACACACCCGGTAGCAGCAACAGCACGGGCCAGAACGTGAGTGGCGGCAAGTACCGCGAGAAAGTGAGACAGCGTGGCGATCTACTCTTCTGTCCCCGCGGTTGGAATATGGATAGAAGTGTAGATTCCATTGGTAGTTGCTCGCTAGACGTAGATGCCGATTCGACCGATTTCTCAGGTGAGAATGGGTGTGAAGTATAGCGCAAATTTCTTTAACAAGGGCTAGGAATCTGTAACTGTATAGTAGTTTAAATGTTATACTAATCCAATGTTTTCCTTCGTCACGATCAGATAAACTAATACGGCATTGCTAATCTCAGATGGTAGTACGTATTTCCACTTGTTTGCTTGTTCGTTAGTTGAAAATCAACAATTCAGTAGAAAACTCTGGAACTTTTGCGTTCCCATGATTACTAAATTGGATTCGTTTCATAACCTCCAAAACTATTCTGCTGAACTTCGAGATTGCCTGAATGATCTTCAAGGCAGTGCAACTGAAGTCCACAAATCTCAATGATTGCCTTCTTAACGTTACTTATTTGTCCAATTAAAAGTACTGCTTCCCACGCATCGGCAACCGTGTGGGAGTGTACGCACGCGCACAACGTCAATTCCGGCGTAAGCAGGAAACCATTTCTTCACGGTCAACACGGCCTAAATTTGGTGCCATCAAGTTTGATCGAAGTTAGGAAGAACCGGCTTTAGCGCGGAGGAAAAAGTTAGCTGGTGGTCGAACTTCATCCGCGCACTTCCCCGATAAGGATGGAGCTGCCGGCAATCAACTTCTGCTGCATGTGTGTTCCCCCGCTGGTGACACTTTCGTACGCTGCCTACATATGTGTCGGGGGAGCGAGCGAGCCATGGTGACATTGAATTTTGCTGTCCCGGCCAAACAAACCGGTACCGGTGTCGAAGCGCGCGCGGGTGTAGGAGAAGATATATGGCAATAAATCAAAGGGGACACCAAACGCTAGGCCAATCGCAAACGAAAACACCATAAAAACGGTGACGGTTGCCAAAAATTGGTCCCCCCCCCCAATCGTGTGAACACGGCCACGTTCGACGTCGCACTCGAATTGAACTCGAAGGCACGTTAAACGATCGAGCGTCCGTAATTGGTGCCTGGATGGATAAGAAAGAACACCAGAGTGAGTGGAGACTACTTGCCCACGCATTTCTCACGTGCCAAGAGTGCTCATTACTATAGGTTGATCCGGTTCCTCCGTGTGATGTGTTTTGCACTTTGGCTATACGTCACTTGCCTATTCTTGTCTTCCTTGGCACACCCGGCCGGAAACAGGATTACGCGCGTACGGCGTGTCGTGTGCTCCGCTTAAGTAAAAGCACGCGCGCGATCACACGCGCTTTGTGACGGGGAACGTGGGATTGATTTTCTGTTCAATGTTTTCTTATCCCTTTTTGGATTTTTTGTTTGCTATTGTATTTCGCCCGGCTCGGCGAAGGCCGCCACACATTTACATGCGCGGGATGTTGATTGTTTCGTTTAACTCCATTATAGCCGAAGGCTCAGAGAGTGAGGAGAGAGTGAGAAAAATAGCAGGGTGCCGTAAAAAAAAGCTGCTTCCGAGCTGTAGGCGAAGGTCAATGTCAAATGGAAATTTGAATTCGTTTGCTCCACTCATGTGGATACTTTTCTTGCCTCTATTCTTGTGATACGTACACGTATTTTTGTGCCCGTGACTTTTTTTCTTTCTTTCGACGGGGTTTCGTTCTTTTAAAAGTCTGTTGCTAGTATTGTGTTTTTTGTTCATTCTAGCGTAGAAAACAGCAATTCGATCCATTTACTTTTGTCTTACTACTTTTGCAACGCATTAACCCCGCTCAGGGGAAGGCCACAGACCTTCGGCACCTGCCACCAGCATGTTGGGAAATGGATGAAATTGGGCTCCCTTTTGCCCTACTTGTTGCGACCCGACGTTGAACGATTGTTTTATGACATGCTAACCACCAATGCTCGCTCTTTGGGTACGGGAATTTGTGGGTGTCTTTGGCATTCAATGCCGCCGGAACCGTCAAGGACGCGCCACGTTTTTGTTGAAAATGTTCCTTCAAACCGTAGATCCGGATTTCGTGCTGGCTTTTGGGTGTGTATCGTGCGCGCTAGCCGGCTTATTTGAGTGAATTTAATTATGCACGCATTTTTGTGTTCGTATCCCACAAGTTCGAGGCCACCATCGGCTGGCAGCGTGTTGATGGTGTGTTGTTTGTGTCGATACAGAAATGGTCCTTAAACAAGCTTTTCGAAGACGATATAAAAGGCCAGGTCGGTCGGCATGTTGAACCTGTTCTCTTTTGAATACTCAAATCCTTGTTTGTGGTGGTGGTTTCTTCTGAATTTCAACCTAAAATTATACCGTATATTGGCTGAAAATATCGATAATCTTAATCTTAATAGATCAAGTAGTGTTCTGTTTAGAAGAAATGGAAAAGAACCGTTCCTTATGTACCCTAATTCTCATAGTTTAATTTCAATCGGCACCTTCTCAACTTCCTACTGTAATTAGCACCTTCGTTTGATATTTGTTTAACAAACCGTTATTATGGCAACGGGTAGCTTAATGTATTTTTAATTAACTAGAGCCGCAAAGGGCGGGCATCATTAGTAGAACCTCGTTCTATTCGTCTATCATCACGTCGTGTTACCATCGGCGGATTTTCCCAGCTGGTATGGGGAAAAGACATTATCTAAAAGACAACAGTCCCAACTTCAACAACCGTTAATTCTCTAGTAAAATATTAATTTTACACTACGGAAGTTTCAATACTTGTTTTGATTTTTTTATTACCATCATTAGTACCAGGTGAAATCTATATGATATCATATTTCATAGAGAAGAGGCCGTCAAACTTTTCTCAGTTTTAAGGAGCCAAATGATAAAAAGTTATACGAACCAATTCATTTACTGAAGACATAAGTGTAAATAGAATGCTACAAACCAAGCGTTCAAGTGTCCCAAATTATCCAGACAATTGAATGTCCAGACATTGCGAGACATTTTTGGAATCAGATTCTAGCAGAGATTGCACACAGTCACTAGAGTTTTGCCATGGAGCTAATCTTACTAAAAGACTCAGTAACAGTGCTGGAACACAAATAGTCACACCAACTTCCCCATTGATGTTCGAACCCAATGCCCCGGTGCATTTGTAGACATCAGCGTGCGTGCTCACGACTATGTATCGTAATTAAAGGCCCCAAATCCGGTGTCCGATTGCACAGCGGTCGGATTGCTCAAGTCCGGCTTTACGTGTTCCACACTGCCCCCGGTGCATGGGAAAATGAACGTCGTCTATGCTCCCATCATCCGCTGATCCCAAATCGCTTTAATCCGGTGCACCACCAGCCGCCACCTACTCGAACTTCCAGCGAAGCCCTAGCTAGGCAATACAAACTCCTCCTCGGTCCGACCGGTCCGACGGATTCGTCCATCTACGCGCCAAAGTGCGTGAGTGTTGCGTCTGGCACTGCGCCGGCTGCATACGCCCATGTATGAGTGCGTTGGTGTATACAAATGTCCGCCGACGCCTTGCCGCTGCACCGTTGCTGGGAGGAGGCGGTAATGCACTCACCCAAGGTAAACCGCGGCAACGCGACGGATGCGGACCTTCGCGCCTTTGAGATCCCTTGTACGATGGACGGCGCCTCCCTTCTCCCGCCCGGAACATTGCGTCATAGAAGAGAAGTCGAAAAAGGAGTTTCTTCGAGAGGGTGTGCAGTTGGTAGGGACGCACTGGCGTGGGAAAAGAGAAAGGGGCGGACATTCCGCCGCACAACGGTGGCTGAGCACAGTCGCAACAACACCACTACTACACGATCGCGTGTCTCGCGGTGTCTTGTAGCGGAGCGTGAGCGAGGGCTTCCTAGTGCCGTGCCGTCCGACGTGCTGCTCCAATGTGCGTTCGGCAGGCGGTCCGAACGGTCGTGTTGATTCTGGGGCAGCAGCAGCAGCAACAGCAGTAGCGGCGAACGATCTGCGCACCCATTGCGTGTGTTGCTCATGTAAAAGCTGTGGCTTCAACGAGCTGGCGGCACGCTCAGCTGAGTCTCTCGCGGCTGCATCCCCAGCCAAGATTGAAATTGAAAGTGCGGAGTTCCTTCTTATCGCGAACATCGTGTGTGTGCTGTGCTGTGTACATGTACTTGAGCAACGCGTGATCGACAGTTCGAGGCTTCACGTATAAAAGTAGGTTGAAAATCCCAACTGGAAACCACCTGAGGGATGATTTGTGTTTGATATCGAGTGGAGGAAAGGTTCAATCAAGTGTAAATTGTGTCGCATCGTCGCATGCAAATCGTTGCGGCCGAGTGGTATGGAATGCGACGCAAATTGTTTGCCCTGTCATCTCACCCCAAGATGATGGCCACCCTCGATCGGTGCAGTTTTTGTTTTCGATGTGTGCGTGAACGGTGCCGTGGTGTGAGAAACCAGTTCGCCATGTGCTGCTGGCCCGTGTACAGAGAACAACGCATCACGCATAGTTGCCCGCTGACGCAACGCGTGTCCGCTGGTGTTTGTTGTTGTGTTGTTACCGATGGGCTTAGTTTCATCTTGCTGGCAGCTCTTTTGGGATGTGAGCCAAACTCGGTGTAACGTCGGCTTTCCCAGAAGCATGCGATGAGTGTGCGTTGCAAAAGTGCATTCTAAACAATTGAGAGGATGTAACAAGCATTCTGAGTGGGATGCAAAGCCACAACCATAACACTAATCTGTGTGAGAAGTAAATCAACAAGGTACAAGAAATCGGATGGATGTTTTTGGCTTCAGAATATCTCCTCTTTACTGACAATCTTTGCCAGTAACAAATCTAATAGAAAACTGTGAAACTTCTTGTACAAAGTGTACATAATAGCTAAGCCAATCGAGCCGATTGCTCGCTGCCAGGTGTTTCAAGTTGAAGCGATCCAGTGCTGAGTAGTTGAGGAAAAGTGGATAAGACGTAGATTGGATGTTGTTATTCGCTCCACGATCAGAAGTGGACACATGGTGTCTTACTAAAGGGGCGCCATTAGCTTGCTTCCTACGTACGCGCGTTTCCGCTGGCTACGAATAGTGCAACAAAAACACCTACGCATTTCGGCGAATGCACCTCGAGACTACGCGTGGGCGGAAGTGATGTGATGTGTGTTTTGAGCGTGCACAAAGTTGGAGGTTTTGTGGATGATTTAAATTTGTAACGATCCGAGAGTGATTCGTATGCAGATCCAATCTCGGTTTGGTAGAAGATGAATGAGCAGCGCTTCATCTGTGATAGTGTGCTAAACGGTATTAACAAGATAGTTGTTCATTGTGATAAACGCTGTTCCGCACCTCATATCAGCTTAGGTGTGATCGGCATTAAAACCAATCAGTGTAAAGGCAGATTTCGCGATTTGTTGTGACTAACACAGCATGACTCACTGGATCGTAAAATCAGCTATAAATTTCCTGTACCCTCTCGAAAATGCCACAGACGTGCCCGACGAGCTCGGTGTGTTCTACTAGATATGGTTAAAGCTGATAAAAAGAGGTTGTACAGTTCATTCCGCCCATGTTGATGTTTGGAGCATTCAGTTCGGTTCGGTCGCTGGTGGTCGTTGTTATCGCGCGCTGTTACTATAACCACCGGGGAAGCATGTGAAGGTTACCTCTTGTGTAAACAGATTGGTTGCATTCACTACGCAGTGTCTGACGAAGCGAGAAAGGAAAAGGAGCGAGAGAGAGAGTGAGAGAAAGGGATAGAAAACGAAGTAGACTGGAGTAAACACAACATACTGCATCGATGTTTTCGTATGCTATCTCTTATGTCAATTGTATGCATGCAGGGTGTAGCAGCAGTTGTTGGCCCATGTCCAATGGTGCTTAGCGAAAGCTAATGGTTCCTTGTGGTCTAATGAGGAAGAAGTGTGTGAATGTTGTTACAGTCATCTGATCAAATTGAGTTGTGAAACGTGTAGTTGAAGTTTGTTCCATTTTTTAATTTTAAGTGCTAAGTATTTCAAAGACCTTCACATGAATTCTTCATCATTCAAATATATTCGATAAAAAATATCTTGTAAATAGAAGGTCCAAGAAGCTGTGAATCTTTGTTGTATATGTACCTACTTCAAGTGGGTGCCACAAACCTTGGATTGAGCAACTCCTTTCAGTGTGAGCACTGGTAATCAATTGAAAACGTCAATACGCGCTGCCGTTGGGAGGAACATTTAACACTCTTCACACACACTTCAAGTTTATCGGTCATGAACAACTCGATTGTACAACATGCGAAGGAAGCGATAAAAAGAACACGGACGGCTGTGTAGTGATCCATCTTAAGCGGAGATGCCATATCCGTCAGAGGGTTTCTTGCGGTTCGTGCTATAAAGCGCACTTTGTAGAATTACGGGTAATTTATCTACAGTACAGCAGTTGATTGATCACAGCGAAAAGGCACGATGTTTCAAGATAATAACGGTCATTTGCTTATCACTGTTCTGTCTCGGCTAGGAATGTGGTGTGAAATGTTTGTTTCTTAACTTAACGCTCATCTGTGCCACATAGTGAAAACAAATCTAACAAGTGTTCTAAACGATTTTAGCAAATCTTTACCTAGTTCGATTACCCTTTGTGGAACAATTCTTGAGCGTGTCCTTAAGGCTCAGTGACGAGGCATAGAAAGGGTATGGGTGTGTGTTTGTGTGTGCTGATTTAACGATTGTCGTATAAATTTATCGTTCCCGTGACCGACCACAAGTCGACCTTGTTTTGGAGCAACGCTTCGATCGTCGCACTGTTAGGAAAGCACAATACAGTAAAGCCCCAACGGGGGGCGGCGTCCTGAGCAATAAACGACGCCTGGCTCCTCGTCGTCAACTTCATCCAAACGCGGGAGAAAGAATTCTCGCGCGTGGACAAGGACTGCTTCGATATTTACGATACAGCATACTTGCTGCTTTTGCTACCCGTGTCCTTCTGGAACGCATTTTATGGACTGTCTCTGACCAGTAGCTGTGGCGTGTGGCGCGTGGCGAAAGTTTACGAACGTGAGACGAACGTGCTTGGGGAATATTGCTTGTTGAATCAGATGAACTTGAAACTGCGCTTGTGTCGGCTCATTGATGAAGCTTTTCCTTGGGAAAGGTTAAGGTTTTGCTGGCTGTACATTGTGTGAACTCGAAATTGGAACAAGGGTAGTAATTTGATTGCTTTTAAATTGGTTGGCAGGCTGATATGTATGAGTGATCATACCACTTTCTGTAAACGGCAGTCGCCCATCTTTACACATAATCCATTCCTTATCAATGTGTACTAATATATCCCTATTTTCTTGTCACTTATCTCTACAGATACCTCAGGGGAGCTAAACTTTCTCACGCCCATTTCCGGCAAGGACATTACGCGCGAGTTCACGGCTGGCATCAAGGAGCGTTGCATGCTACCGGTGATCAACTGCCAGGCGGTAACGAGTGTGCTGGATCCAGTGACCGGTCACATCAGCACCGTCCTCACGACGACTACCGCATCGCCTGGTGCACAGCAGCACCAGCAACAACAACAGCCCTTACTTGGCGGCGGTGACGGTTCGCCCACGACGACGACCACGAACAAGAAACCGAGCTACCTGAACCTGGCCTGCTGCGTTAATGGCTACTCGAACCTGACAACGTACGATTCGAAGCTCCGCCAGGACATCAACAAGTCGCGCGAAGTTTCGCCCAGCCGTCCGATCATTGCCACACTGCACTACAACCGCACGGACTCCGCCGGCGGTGGACATCTGCTGACGGCACCGACGTTAAGCTACGTTAGCATGAACAACACCATCAACAACAACAGCAACTACAACGGCAGTAGCGCGACGACAATGATCGGTGGAGGCAACCGAGGAATGCTCAAGATGAACGGTGCAGGCGGCGGCCGGTTGCGCGGAATGAACGGTTCGATCATTTCGCCACCCACGGGAGGCGCCGCGGATGCGACGGACAACGGTTTGTTCAACGGGAATGGCAGCTTTGCGGGCGGCGGTGTAGGACTGCGCACGAAGGTGATATCCTCGCAGTCACAGATTAGCAGCCACATGCGGGGGGACGATGCCCAAGCGCAGCAGCAGCTGCTGATGACACCGAAGAAGAGCTTCATCCAGCAGCGCGTCGAGAAGCTGTACGGTGCGAGCGATGTGGTGGTGCTTAACAAACAAAACTACAGTAGCAGTGAGCGCAAGTACCTTAACAACATTGCAAACGACAACACCGGCTCGGCTGGCGGCACGCCGGTGAAGCTGGTACATCACCACATTGGCAACGCGCCCACCGGACACGGAACCGTCCGAAATGGTGTTGCGAACGGTGGCGGTGGCGGTGTTCTGTACGCGGCGAACGGCGGCTCAATGAACGGATCTTCGCTTGTGTACGTGGATGAAAACAACCGGCAGATTAACGGCGGTGGTGACGAACGGCGGGGTCACGGGGGTGGTGGGGAGGAGGCGGATGTCGATTCACTGCCAGTGATGCGACATTTGCGTCCCGAGTTCCGAGCACAGTTGCAGATTTTCTCGCCGAAAAAGATACCGAAACAGTCGCCAAATCGTACAGCGGCGCCAGTTACGGTCAGTAATGGCAATGGGGCGGTGCACGCGAATGGAAACACTCACACAAACGGCAACGGCTTCACCGATCACTTTGAAGATCTTCAAGTAAATGGTACCGTCGTAACGAATCGATCGACGGTTTCGATGAATAGTTCGCGGAGTTCCTCACACACAGTTGCTGCTAGCACTACCACTACAACCAGCACCAATGGAACGATATCCGCGTTCTCTTCTAGTAGCAGCAATGGGCAACTTACGCACCACGATACTATTATGAAATCAAGCAGTCGTCACCATAGTAACGCTGCTAGTACACGTAGCATCGAGATGACGTATCAAACCATCGAAACCGAGCAACGGCAGAAGCACCATCAAGAAGAAGAAGAATCTCTCAGCGTATCATCGTCGACAGCGGCAGCAGCAATGGTGACGACGGTCGAGGAAAAGATGCGCACATTGGTAGTGGTGTCGTCAAGCGCGGACGGCGACGGTGTTGGTCGAATGTCGACTGGCGACGGCAGTAATGCCTCCATTGCCACCGTTGCCGCCGCCGTCGTCGCCGTACCTGAGGGTGAGCAAAATCCGGTGACAGTCGCGACGACGAGTGTGATCGAGAACGGTGTTCGTAAAGGCAGCACCAGTAGCAGCAACAGCAGTACCGGTCACGAGCAAATATCAGTGTTGAGTGCAGCTCACGTTGCTGATAGAAGTGCATCGGGCGACGGTGGTGACATCGTGATTTGTGATAGTGATAGCATCCTGCCGACGGAGACGACCACCGCGGACAGTATGCGGACAGCAGCGACGAACGGCTGTGATACGGCTGTCGTCGGCGATGGCAACGCATCCGTCCATAGTTTCGCGCAACAACAGGATGTGGACGAGATCGATCGTGCCGCGCCACCAGCATCATCAACATCGCTAATCACAGCAACCACAAACGGTAGCAGCAACAACAACAACGTGCTAGACGGAAACTATTTCCTGCAGATACTGAAAACCGAACAGAACCGCCTCGGAACAATGGCCGATGAGGTGGAGAAAGAAATCAATCAGATGAAGGTACGCACGCACAGAGTAGCATGTGAAGAAAAAGTGTCAGTGTGGTTGTATTGGGATGTGCGTGCGGGCATTTGAAATATGTCACACTCGTCTGCTGTGCTCTTGTTCTTTTTAGTTCTTCCTCATCGTTCACCACTCCCTCTCTGGCACCGGGTATTTTTTTATTTTTATTTTCTTCCGTCGTCCCGCAAGCACATCCCGACACACGTCCCGGTGCAAGTGTGCGGATTCCCACACACCACGATGGTTATTGTAAAGGGCTAATAGTTTGGTTTTAATTTTAGGCCGATGGCGTTGAACTGGGAGAGGACATGAATGGATACATCCTGGTTGCGGTGGGCAAGGCTCGCCTGCTGTGTTCGCAGAAGATGAAGCAGTTTGAAGGTTAGTATTATACTATGTGCCTGCCGTGTAAGTGGAAGAGTCACGAGACTAATCCATCGAGTTAATACCGATAATACTCTTTTCTCATTATCGGCTGATAAGCAAAGCAATAGAAATTAGATAAAAGCGCCATGACGTGCGCGATATGCAGTTTGATAAGAAGGTGTCCAACAAGGACTTGATATACTAGGTCTGATACGTTTTGTTATCTGCAATGTGTGAGTGTTGGTATGTTGTTAACAATTGCTATAGTACTGATGTATAAATTACGAAAAAAATCAATATTTCACTTCGTTGCATCATTGTCAACAACTTTGACGAAAAGGGGCACTTTTCGTTCGAGCGACGCGTTTGTTTGTGAAAAAAGGCAACGCGATTGTAGGAGGAAGTCAAAACAACAATACATTCCATTGCTTCCGTAAATAGAGACGGTATTGAAAGGCCGCAGTCGGTCACGATCAAAACACACCACCGTGCTGCGGTTTGTGGCATCAACTCTATAAGCCACTTCCTTCTCATAGTTTTCTTGTTTTACGCGTGACCACCATTTCGGTGCTACGGCTTTTTTTTGCATTCATTATTACTGACCGCGTATTACAGGGAGTGGTTGTGCGTTTTCATTACATTCCAAATTAGCATACGCGTACAAGCTTTAAAAGAAATAAAATGGTCGATAACTATCGTCGATAAACGGTATGACCGTTGACGGCAACACTTCCACATCGTCGCTACAATAAAAAAATCTAATTTGTCTTCTAGATTTGTGTTACACGAACCTGAACCAATCGCCAGACGAGAAATTCCAAACGACCGGAGAAGATCTGCGAGGATTCTGGGATATGGTGATGCTGCAGGTAAACAACGTCGATGCCAGCTTCGCCGAGATTGATTCGTTCCGGAAAAACGGTTGGCGGGTAAGTTAGGCTAAGTTTTCTGTTTGCGATCGAACACACACGGTTGAATATACTCATCTCTCCTCTCTGTCTGTTCATTGTAGAAACCAATCCCAAAGAGTCCCCAGCCGGCGCGCAATGGATCGGCGACCACAACTCGCACCAAGCTCGTGAAGCGTCCATACAAAACGCAGACGGGCGGTTCCAGCGTGACCGACGGCAGCAATGGTGGGGTTGAAGCGAAAAAGGCGTCCGCCGCACTGGCGGCTGCTAAACGTGAAGCACAGCGCAAGCAGCTGATGGAAATGAAGCGTAAGCAGAAGCTAGCCGCTGCTGCCGCCAGTCAGCAGCAGCAACAGACGGCAGTGGAAATATTTGCTCCGTCGAGTGCAGAAGATGGCTCAATGCAAAACGGTGACGACAAGACGAGCTGCACCCCCACGCCGGTGGGAGTAAGCGCCTCTTCGGCAGCGTTGGTCGATACGAGTTGATCTCGTTCTTCGCTAGCTTCACTTTAAGTACCGTTCTCCCAATCTCTCACCGTCGACGACGGGGGCTACTTCCAGTATCGGAATTCATAAAAGGAAGCGCAAATAGAAAACGAGTGCGAAGAGTGTGGAAGAGGGAAAGCAAAATCGACAGCGTTTCCGACGCGGTGGTCAAAGGATGTTTTTTGTTTTGTAAATTAGTACACCTCACCCTTCACAACACAGGACTGACAGTTTAGTTTTGACAGTTTGTCATTAAGTTTTTGAGAGTAAAAAATGCTACAATGCACCGCAATATGCTGAATATGTTGTGGAGTGCGTGAGAGAGCACCTTCTGGTGATGTTGCACTACTGAACTTCTCTACTGAACCCCGGATCATCACTCATTGGCGTCGTGTGCGCACGGGCTGGTTCTCGGAAGAATTGACCTGAAAATTGTATCTTCCCCCCAAATCCCCGTTTTCGAGCATTTTCATTTCCTCTCCCGAACGGAAAACGGAAACTAACCCTGCAAAATCCAACAGAAGAAGCAGCAGCAGTAACCAGAAGACAGGACTATGGGAAACGTACACAAATTGTGATTGTTTTATACCTTTTTATGGTCGAATATTATAATTATATTATTACCCTCTTTTTATTGTTAGTATATCTCTTTTACATGTAAACCGACACGAATCACGAGTTTTTTAGACGATGTTACAAATGAATTCACCACTCTCAAGCACAGACAGACAAAGGACGCCCGGCTTTTAGGGATTAAGGTCGTTTGGGTGTGATGTATAGAATGGTTGAGCTCAATGGACGGTTAGGTTGAAGATAATCAATACACACTTTTCAAGGAGCGGAAGGAGAACAATAAATAGTTTAAAAGAGGCAACATTAAAGACAAGCTCACCTACAGCCGCTAGCAGCTTGGTTAGACGGAGTATATATTATCTCTGCTCCCGCACAGACCTATCTCCCACTGTCGGAGGCACGTGTTAACTATTAATTTTTAATTGCGACTCTCGAACTATTAACAAAACAACACACAAGAAACATTATACTACTATTGTACGTAAAGAAAACCGAAAACCGATGTGTCGAGACGAGAAGAATCTCTCTATTTATTAACAACAAATGGGTAATACTATTTCTATCGCTGCTGCTTATTACTGAAGCTACTACTACTATTGCTACTATCGTAAAAGTATTGAGTCCGATGGCTTCTAGCTATAAACTGGAAGCGACCAAAAGTTGCTTTTTGCATTTGCTTCACCTGATGAAACCGTGTAGTAGAAATGGGCAATGCTCCTCAGCAGCTTAATCTTTCGCGAGCTTACAATGCCTTTCGTTCGCAGGTCGAGCCACACTGTTAGAGATGGCTTTTGACATGGTTAGTGAAGATCGTTTCTTCTTTGTGCGCTTTTTTGTATGTTTTTGCTCTCTTCACACTCAGTTGCCAGTTTAATTCCACCAATATTCCTCGCTGTGCTTGTACATTTGAATGTTTGTGAATGAATTTTTAACCCGTTTTTTATATATGCCCAAACCCCCCGATGATGAAGGTGATAGTATGTAGAGAAGACACATTTTTGGCTTATGGCCCGTAAGAAAGAAATCACACGAAACGAAGATCTGCAAACCTTGAGATCGTGCAGAGAAGACGTTATTGCTATAGCGAAAATTTATCCACTGAGCGAGTGCCTTATCGATAATCGTCTCCCAGCAGAAAGCCAGAAGGGTCAGAACGCTGATGCGCGGTGCGTATGAGTACAAACAAAAAATAAAGTATGCTTCTTTCGTTCGACATTCTGTTGGATTTTGATTTTGTTTCTATGTCCTTTTTTCGACACATTGAATATAATTCATTCGTTTTGTTCGAAGATCCCCCTTATTCGAAAGATAATTTTCTAACTTTCTAGCTAGACGTAGGGTTTGGTTCATGCTTGAAAGACAAACGCGTCCAATCCCACTCCATGGAGTGTTGCAAATCTTAAATTGCGTAAAAAACTGATACATAATCCAAGAAAACGTTGCACGACCAGGCAATTTGAAATTTGAACGGAGAAGTAAACAAAAATAGTCATTACATTATTTACAATACGGCGCGCTGCGTGCGTTTGTGTATTGTTTCTGCGTACAAGAAACCCGATTATTAGAGATTGTTGTAAAGACGAACAACGAGCGCGAAGCAACTTTAGGATCTTCTGACGGACGAGGGGACGTGATGTGGCGCTTTATTGCGTTTATTTTTGGATTCGGGCAACTTTTTTGCACATTTTACAGCATTTTTCTGACAAATCGAGTGAACTGGGCGTAGCAAAGCGTGTTAGAGGAAATTATTGTAGCGTATGCAAGCATGCAACGTATCGTAGGCTAAATCGAATTGTACGAATTTCGCGTGCGGGGCCTGCGTTTAAAATTAAAACAATACCACCAATATTAAACACGAATTACAAATCAATAAATACACACAACACACAAACACACACACACACTGAAAACACTTTCATTTTAATAACGAAGAAAATTACTCCCCAGGGAGCAAATAGCAGATTAGGATTTGCTGCAGCTTTCAAGCTTTACCGAAAGGTGCGGCGCTCCGAGTTGGACGCTATAGCAGAAAAAAGGAAAAGACGAACGTAACTCTATTTAAACCAATACATATAAACGGTTCCTTCTTGCTTATGTGTAGATGTCTCAGCAAACGGCGACGTGCTGTAGTCGCTGTTGTCGTCGTCGTCGTCATCGAATTGTGGTGGAATAAATCGTTCAACAACATGTAAACAGCTGCATTTGAATGCTTATCCAATTTAACTGGTCGAGTTTTATTGTTCTTTCGTTAAGCGTACCGTATCTAACTAGTTAATCTCTTACAATATGAAGTATGAACGTATTTCTTAGTAAAACTAACACAGCAGGGCTTGCAGGAATGTGTGGAAAGCTCGAAGACCTCTCTCGCTCTCTCTCTCTCTCCACACCGGACGGCTGGCTGCGAAATCACAATCGGTTAGGACAGAGGCTGTAGCTCCTCAAAAGTGCATCTTTTCGATCTGCACCGTACTGTGCTTGATGCGGAAATCGTTCCGTGCGATGTGGTCCGCTGCCGCCAGAATTTCGGACGCGTTAGCTAGTGGATCTGCCAGAATGACGCAAGCGTTAGTGTCGTGAAAGGTGTGGCGTTGGATCTTCTTACCGATCATAAGATGCGCGGTCATCACGTTCCACCCGGTCGACACGCTCCACACCCGCAGGTCGTGCACCGTTTTGACACCCTCGATGTAGGCCAGCTCGGAGGATAGTCGCTCTAGTGCGATGTCGACCGGGACGGCGTCGACCAGAATGCGCATGGAGTCGCGGAAGATCCTCACCGTCGTCACCAGGACGATAAGCGAGAACACGAACGTGCAGATGGGATCGAACATCTTCAGATGGGGCTGTTGATGGTAAGTAGAACATAAAAGTTAATACATTGGAAGAAACCTTAGTGGCAGACAATGTTTCGGAATGTCCACCTACCGCAAACTTGATGACGATCGCCGCCACCAACACACCGATGCTCTGTATGAAGTCACCGATGACGTGTATAATGGCCGCCCGGACGTTCAGATTACTACTGTCGTCCTGCGCCGTGTCCGCCGCACACGGCTGGTGCTGGTGATGCTCGGACGCCGACGAGTGATCCGTATGGCCCTCGCTGTGTTCCTCGTCGTCACTGTGGCCCCGGGTCGATGGTTCCGGCTCGGTGCTGATCCGCGAGTACGCCAGCTTACTCGAGCTGATCAGATCCGGTGAGTTGAGGCCCGCATCGATGCTCATCCGGTGGCGCAGGCTCTCCTTGTGCAGCTTCAGCCGGGCATTGTTCAGGATCGTGTCGAGATTCGGACGCAGCGCGTGCTCAGCACCGGTCAGCGCGAACGAGTTGTGCCGGCTGTTCTGGTTCGACGACAGTGGGCTGGCCGTTTGCGGGCTGGGCGGATAGTTCGGTATGATGAGCTGCTCGAGCTTGTCGCACTTTTTCTCGTCGCAAGACTGCGCCCGTAGCATGCGCCGCGGGATGGGCGAACAGGAGCGCGTGAGGGATAGCCGCGGTGCCAGCAGGGACGGAGTTTTCGACCGCGGCCGGGGATTGTGACTGTGGCCGTGGGAATGTCCGTGCGAATGGCTGTGCCCATGGCCGTGGCTATGTCCGTGGCTGTGGGGAACAACGCTACAAGAACCGTGTAGAATGAATGCCGTACTGTGATGGGGAGAGAAAATGAAACGTAGAGCGTTAGTACGGAATTTAAGTCGTATGACTCCTTTGCTCAGCTTACACCACATTCATAACGACTCCCAGAATCGCCACGATGATCATGGTATCAGCATCGATCTCGTAGTCACCCTCGATCAACCTGTTTGCGGACATCACCACCAGTACGGCCGTCAGTGCCCAGATGCCAAAGATGGACAGCAGCGCACCGAGCACTTCCACACGGCGATAGCCGAAGGACATCCGCGCGTCCGCCGGTCGATTCGAGATCCAGATCGATATGATCGCTATCACGAAGCTGATACAGTCGGAGAGCAGATGGGCAGCATCCGTCATAATGGCGAGGCTACCGGACAGGTATCCACCGACAAACTCCGCCACCTAGAGACATTGGGGAAAAAGGCATTAATGGCGTCTTCAACCGAAACCCACCTGGATCATCCCTACCATGAACGCCACCGTGAACAGGGTGGCCCACATAAGCTTCCGTTTCTCTGCCTTGCCATAGGATTCGTTTGGGGACTTGGTGGCGGGTTGAAACAGGCAGACAGGATTCGACAGCTGCAGAAAGAGAAGGTGAGAAAAGCGTATTGAAGTATGAGTTTAGAACCTTTCCGTTCACGCTCTTCCACTTAATGACGTGTGGAGCCGACGCGGGTTTCTCCGTGTTACGTGAAATTCCTATCCATTCATAGACCCCGGATGTGAGCTGCTCTTGCTCCGGAACGGACGTAACGCATCCGTTGCAGGCACCGCGCTAATATAGCGGGTAATGACTTCGTTTAGGCCAGTGTTTGAATGGCTGATTTTGATAAATAAAATAAGTTTACCTATCATGATGGTGATGGTACACCGCGACGCAATCAACATTGTGCATCGGACAAACGGAAAGGTGGCGTCAATTAGCACTAGATTATCGGTCGGGAGACACCGGTTGGTACGCGTGACTTACGCGAGGAGGATTGAGTTGCGATTTCGCTGATGCTCAAAGTTTGCGCAGTTTCCGGACGCGAGCGGATATATCGTGCAGCTCATCACACACGCACACCAACACTGAAGGTGCGAGTGCAATTTGTAGGTTACGGTCAAGATTAATTGTTGACCATCGGGTCCGATTTGTCTTCCACTTTTAATAGCCCGGAGTGGCTCGGTGGCTCCGTTTGATCGGCTTCATCCACGCGGATCGGAGTGTGAAAGAGTATTTCAAGACATGTAAATTAACCTCCACGGACGTGATGTTTTTTCGGGTTCGCGGTTGGGGTGGTGCGCGCTGGTCGTTTGTTGCTTTTCTTTGCTACCACCAACGTCAACCGGCGCGGTGGAGAAAGAGTACTGCGGATGACCTGTTACCAACTCGGTTCTGCCGATGGGTTTTTTTTCTGTTGCTGCTGCTGCCGTCCGGTAGTCGCCAGACAGTAATTGGTGATAATTTTGGCACTTTTTCTGCACTGTGCTGCGTGCGGTCGTGTATGCGAGATAGGCACGAGCAGCACTGAAGCAGCAGTCGGATATGTTTACGCGATTTCCAATCAAGGGCGTCATAGTGTAACGAGCAGCAAATGGACGATAGTTTTGTTTGCAAAGGTGGCGGACATGATGAAAGATCCACGGGAAAGTACGACGTTTCACGGTTGATTAGCAACTGGCGTGCGAATGGGCTTAAACATTTAAATTGGAGATAAAGGAATTTGGAGCTGGCGATGTTTTCTTCTTGTTTCAGTTCCTGTGTGGTAAATCTAATTTACAACTCAAGGGAACATCTTTCTAACAGATAAAACCTTTCAGAGCCATGTTTAGGGACATTGTTCCATTACTTATCTTTTCGTTTAAGAACATTTTCAAACGACTTCCTTGGCACTGCAAAAGTGTTACTGATACTGCGAATACCATCCATATTTTCTAGTTACGCTATGCGTTAAGAGATGGCGCCACTGATATGGCTGCTGTGGTTTTGTGGAATGTGTTCGGCCACTGTCTTAACACTAATTTACATGATCATTTGATTGGTATTTCAGAAGTCAATAGAAGTCAATAGAAATGGAACTTCATATTTCCCAAACTTGAAAAGTTCAAAGAAAAAAAAAAGATCAAAAAAGATCAAATCGAAGACTGGTTAAGAGTTACATCAAAACCAAAAAACTCGCATTAAAAAGCATTACTGTCTGGACGTTCCAATACTTGACTTTTTTCACTTTTCTATTTCTATTCAAATTCTAGCAGATTGTAACTGAAATTCCTCATTTGGAGTAACTAAAACGTATTACACATGATGATTTTATCTCTTGGAGGAATCAGCATGTGATTTTTAATGTTTCCTACAAAATGGTTCTATTTTTAGGTGCAAGATGTCAACAGTTAAGGTAACATTGTTACATTATAAAATTTCATCATGAGAACTTTGTTTGGTAAGAAACAAACACACAATAATTGAACCACAGAACCGTCTCTGAAGTAGTAACTTTATTCTCTTATCAGATTTTTTCCTGCCAGATCAACGTGCCCATTGTATGCAACGCACAGAAAGCAAAACCGTTCCGTCTAGCGATCCAGTAATCCCCAGCGACGTTCAGTTCAAACTCAACGATGTCTAATAATCACCCTACCCAACCATTCGCGTGGCTTCACGCGCTTGAGGAGAATTATTCCGCTGGAACGCTTAGGGTAACACTTCAAAATTAAACCCTCAAAACAATGACTATCTCGTCCGCTGGGCGGTCGGTTTATTCCACACTCCACACTTCGGCCGACCGACGTCGGTGCCTTCACGAATTCCTACACGCCTGCCCAAAACCCACACCATGCAGGGGAGCTCCAAATTGTCGGTTCATAATAGTGACAACGGTGGTGGTTGGCTGGCGTAAAAAGCAGGCCGATACCGACACACGGGGTTCGCAACAAATCAGGCAAGATACGTAAACAAATACACCAAAGCATTTCATTGTTATTAAACCCATTGGGTCGTCTATCGCCCGCGCCTGCTTATCACTCGGCCCCGGAGAGAGAGGATGTAGAAGCCCCCGGGGGCTGTGATGGTGATGGCACGTAATGATCGTCCACGGGCACTTTAGACACGGGTGGCCGATACGGCGCACCATCGATTAGATAGTAGTGGAGAGAACAGATGCGCGCGAGACCGCTGGGTGATCGTGGTAGATTAGCTCTGCCACCTGCTCGCTTACATTGGTGATGCTTTGGAGCAGGTGCTGACGACTGTTGCAATGCTGCAGCTCGAGATCTGCCAGGTCGCGATCGTCATCCTCCGGTTCCGAGTGTATGCTCACTTCGATGTAGCTGGTCATGGTTCTTGGTTTTGTGTCGCGTGCACACTAAAGAGGATACTGTTTGCAAACCACCGCACTGGATCACACTGGAACTAGAGAACACCGGAACACAAAACACAACGACCTTCACAACCTGCACTTGCACAAGATGGCACGGGGCGCGTTTTGCAATCGCGTGGGATCTATCACACGTGCTAATTTTCTGCCAGCTTCCGACCAAGTTCAACAGCTTTCGGGCACTGCTTGTTGCTCTACCGAGGGCGCTGTTCCACTGTTCACTGGCACTTGCTGCTCGTGCATGGCGCCGGGGTCTTCGGTGATCTACACTCCACTGCCTGCGGAACAGCACTAAGGGGTGCGTTGAGTTCTGATATAATTTTTATATATTCGACACCCGTGCGGTAGAGAGTGGGTGTCGGTACACACAGAGTCAAAGAGTCGACGTCACCGATGGTTGCTGCTGTTCGCGTTTCGTGGGGCGTTTGTGGTTTGTGTCCGAAACACACGGACTCACTCTGGAACGTCACAGAGTGCGAAGGGAGCGGCTGGGGTGGGGGACACTGCGAAGAATGTGATAACAGATTGTTCCAACATAAGTGTGCGATTCAGCGCGCAGTCCATGGCGGTTAGTCGCGCCTTCAGCTCCATTCGTACCATTCGTACCACCGCTGTTTATCGCGATCCGAACGAAGCCGGTTGATACCAGGGTGCTGTGGACTTGGGTGAGGATATTCACCGAGCGGCGTGTAGATGCTGTGGAAGCGGTGATCACTTTTTGGCGGTCCAGTTCAAACTTCTGTGCACGTTTTGTTGGCGTTCGCTTTTAGAACAATGCGATAAGTCAATATTGGGGTGCATGCTCGAGTAGTTAGGATTCAGTGTGTGTATCTCTGTGTTTGTTTGTGCGTGTTTTCCATCTAACACTGAAGTGCAAGAAGGCTGGACCGAAAATTGTTTACTAGTATCATCTCTCCAGCAGAACGGTGACGCCGTGTAGCAAAACACGTTAGATGGACTCTGGATTGTGCCATGCTTGACGGCAATTTAGCACATGTTGACCAATTTTACCGTACAAAATGTGTCTACAAAATCTGCAAATTGCATAACCGCAATCAATCACACTTCACACAAAGGACAATTCCGTTAAAACACACATCACTGCTGATCATCGCCTCTTGGCTATTTGTAACGAACGAAATTGGTAGCATGGACAAACTACTGTCAACTTCAGAAATGCTCTTTATCCCCGATCATCATGAATTATGATTATCGATCAACTAATTCATCGCGATTCGTGATCGCTGCATTAGCTTGATTTAATTTTATAACAACCTGTATAAACTTGATATCTGTTAGAATACAGTTTCGCTGAGTAGGGGTTTTATTATAGTGATGTTATTTACTTTTCGAAGTGCTATTCGAGAATCTTCGAGATGCTATTCGAAAGCAGTTTTGTCAAAATTAACTAAATGTTGAAAAAAAAAAAACAGTTGGCAAAAACATAGAAACTTTTTTTGGGATTGTATTTTAGGCAATTCAAGTGTTGAACAACTTCTCAAAGAATGGGTGCCCACAGCACTGCAATCCATCAGCTGAATCTATTGCTTTTTAACATTTATTTTATGTTAACAACGCTGAGTTTTAACGGTTGCTGAGTTTTGCTTATAATACGTACCAAAAACATTGTTTTAACACATTTACACATTTCGTTTTTTATCTTATATTTCACAACTAATAAAATAATAATAAGAAAAAACAAAAACACCCTCTTAAGCTATGATTTTCATCCAATGTGCATCTGAAAGTTGCAAAAGTATGCAATCCGCAATACGATGCTGCGCCACAGTGGTTTTACCCGATGGACATGTTATTTTTTAAAATCAGGGATGAGCAACTCATATGATCTGTGCACTCGTAGTGAAAAGTAGTCACTCTAATCAACTTATTGTTGTGCTGAACAGCAGTCCTGTAAATGATATTAATGCAAGCATAATTTCTAAGGGTATTCCAAATAATAGAACACGTCTTTTACTACACTGTAGCTGGTATGCTAGTTCTTTCTTTTTTCTTTTTTTGTGATAAGTGAATGCTGAAATAAAACATTTGATGCTTTACAGACATAACACTATAGTATTATTCTCTAACATGCATTTATTATAGCTCTAGAGACCACGTAAAAACACACTGATGCAGTTTTTTTTGTTATGATTTGGTTCTGCATAACTGCTCTGAAAATAAGCAGCAAAGCTTTCAATTTTTTCGACAAGCACATTCCAGCAAGCAAATTCCTCATAGGAATCCGTACAGAAATTAGTTACGATTGCGGATTTTACAAATTAGAATTAAATATTATGGATCCTTTCTTGCAAAAATAATATTTTATTATGTTTAGAACGTTGTCAGACGGAAGTTGATGATATTATCATTCGTTTTCACAAAGATAGCAATGAGAAAAAAAAACTCTTTTCAATTAAGACGTTCCTTGTTCCTGGTTCCGTTGAGGAAAATTACTACCGGCCCATCAAGGATCTCCTTCCGATCATTACAACCTTGTGTCCCGTGTCTCGTCTTACGCTAAGGTATTGATTTTCCTTCCCTTTCATCTTGAACCGATTGTTCTGGGGCCCCGCCATGGCTTTCGTAAGCCTTTGAACATTTACATCGCTTTTCATCGGCACGAAACCGAGACCCGGTTGCAACGAAGAACCCTAATGAAGCTCTTGTCTCCCCCGGTGCCCTGGTGGAGTGGGTTTGCATGAGTAATTGGGCCATAGCGATTGTGTCGGGGCGTGGAGCCATCAACATCGCTGCATTCAATACCAGTGGTCAATGCAAATTGGCACGTCGTAAATGACGGCTCATCGCAAATCGGTTATTGGTTGTTCATTATGGCCTACGGGAAGGATCGTGCAGCACAAATCAACTCGGGATTTAATCTGATTAAATGTAGTATGCGGAGACGCGTACGCACACACCGAGACAATTATTTTTGCATCCGATCTGTCGGTTCAGAAGAGGAGAAAAAACGGATGTGGCGCAAAAGAAAACACATTTTCACACACAAAAAGTTTGTTCTGTTGTGCAGTAATTACCATTAGTCCTTTTCGACACAAATTTCCAGACAAATGGTATAAAAATGGAGCAAACGGAAGCAGTAATTGCACCAAGAACACGAATCAACATCGTTTAGTAAATACTACACTGCACGAGATCGTTAGCTGGACCATCCGCAGATTGACATTTGCTCACTATCATCCGACCAGCTAGCAGTGCAAGTGTTAAGTGGTTGGCATGATGTTCGCGCTAGTAAACAGGTTTTACAGCAGGCCATGAGAGGAAATTATACAGTTCTAGCCTTTCGCGCAGCGATATGGCTCGTAGGGTGGTGGATGTCATGCATGCTTGTTTATTTAAGGCAATGATTTGCACTTTGCAATGATGATTATCCTTCTTTATAAACATTGCTTTGTGCGTTAGTTAGGACATGGCAATTAAAAGATTCGAGGCAAACATTTTTTGCAATGGACTGTTGTAATGTTGTACATTTTTATGCATTAACTCGGTTTGTTCGAACCAAGATATTAAGAAGGCGTACGTCTTGGTGAACTTGTAATTTGAACACTTCAAACACGTAAAACTTGAACATTAATAAGATACATACAAATTGTGAACATAGTGGAACAAATAGTTTTGTCATTCCGCTAACCGTTGGTAGATGGCGCCACCTAATCCAAGTAGCTAGCTATACATTTTTGCTACGGGTGCTGTGTTTTTATTGGTGTGTGTATGGATATTTGATGTAATTAAAAATGTAACTGCTTATTAAATATCATCGCTTGAATAAAAATTATAAAAATTAAACCTAGAGGGTATCAACTTAATTTATTTTATCCTCCAAAATTATAAAAAACGTAGTTTATAACTATTCAAAATTATAAAAAATTAAAGTTCTAACTATCTTATTTTAAATAAGAGAACCTATTTAAGCCATTTCGAAGATATCTTAGTCCACTAGCTCAATTTTTTAAGTATTGTTTCACAATTTCAATTTCAACCAGTCTCTTCTAATGGGCAAATAAATCAGCAACATGCAATAACTTATTTTAGCTCAGCCATTGTTTCTAGCACTTTCATAAAACAGGAGAAAGCGGACGGTTTACAAGTACACCAGCGTAGCTGACAGCTTCACGTGGTCAGCTACCCGCAAGCCTCTCACTGAAACGCATTCACACACGCCCCTGGGGATCATTTGGCGTCCAGCTGTCCCACGATTGCACGTCCACGCGATTGTCCGTGCGCCATTTAAGTGCGCCACGTCCGAAACATGCTGATGACTTCCGAAGCCCTTTTACAGCGAGCACCACGGTAGCTAATATTTCTTCGGTCGTCATCGGGGTTCGCAAAGACCGCACGACGGTAGCCCTGGCCTGCCTTCCATATTCCGGCTCCGTTTTCTCACAGCCAGAGTGATCCTCGCCGAAATGATCATCCCGATCCTCTTACAACGCGAGTGTACGCGTGTAGTTGGCGCAGCTACAAGCGCATGCAAGACGGTGCGATCGTAAAAACAAATCCGCCAAACCCCTTCGAAGGCCACAAAATTGGCCGTACGCGCTTAGAGCCCCGGCTCGTTCAACGCCGCCGAACGGCAGGATTTTAATGCGAGGCCGTTAAAGACAAAACATTGCACATTGAACGCAAACGCAAACGCAACGCGCGCAAAGCACCATTAACTGCGGCTGTCCGACCGACTGCAGTGGTTGTGGCCGGCAGCGAACTGGCTGACGACAGCGGGTTGACTAGAGTGTAACGGCGGGTTTAGGAGCATTAAATTGCCTCGCAAAACTGAACAGTGCAGCCAGCAGCGAACGGGCTACCGCCATGCTTGAGGGAATCGGATACATCCTTTGGACAGATGCACCGTTTTGGCCCGCTGCTGCCGCCACTGCACGGGCGGGCGAACCGCGTGGGCCGGTGCGAGTGCGCGTTTCGTTCCCCGTGCATGAAGATGAAGATGTCAACCGGCATTGTGTGCCCAACGGGAAGGATTGACGGTCCAACGACAAACGCCGATGTCAGCGCGTTATTAGAAATGCGTGCTGAAAGGTGTGTCTGTCCGTTTGAGAAGGGAGAAAGTTACATATTTACTAACAGCGAGTCGGACTCGAAATGCATCTCGTATAGTGCGTTCACATTCGTTCCTTTGCGTAGATTATGATATGATTTGCTGCATAAGGAAGAATGAAGAAGACGTTTTTTTTATTAAAGTGGAAATACTACACTTGTTTTGCTTATTTATTACAGCAACCAATTAAAAAATGATTAATTTCCATGTTAAACGCCAAATATCCAGTTATTTCTAATTTCGTTCATATTTTCGTTCAATCATCTGGGAAGCATAATAAATAAAAATATGTTTGAGAACTGTTATTGTTTATTGTTAATCAAAACATGTTGGTAATTGCTGTGTTATTGCTGTGCAATCTGTTAACAGTTTTCGTGTCTTATGCTTATAATGCTCGATGTTACGTTAAAAAATATAGTTATTATAGTTATTCTATAAGCTAAATGTCTAACCATTATTTACCATTATTTTTATAGTAATTTATTATATTAATAAATTTATTATTCTGTATTGGTGTGCAAATTATCTAGAAAAAAAGGTTACAAATATGAACTAAAAGCGATAAATACTAGTAAATTTGGATGTTTTCGCTTTAACGTTTAGTTTAAAAATTAAAAAGGTAAAAGGTATATCAAATCGAAGAATAAATAATAGCGTGAATAAAGAATCGTGAACGTAACAATGCGTTTAATATACCATTTTTCGCAATATGACGTCATATTGGTTTGCCGTATTGTCCATATCCAAATTCTCGGATGGACATTTTTGTTATCTCTGTGCAGTTCCTCCATTCTTATTAAACCTTAGCCCGACTTTACTCGGTTTCTCGGTCACATACATGGTCCCAGACAAGGACTAGTTTAGGACTAGTCCTAGACACAGATCTGTGTGGAAAACCATTGAACTATTGTTTGAGATTTGGATTTTTATAATTATTGACTAACAAAAACTGCTAGGATGAATAAGAATAGATAAGAATGCTGCAACAATAACTTCTAGAAAGAATAAGAATAGATTAGGATGAATATAAGGAACGAACTAATTAATTATAAATGAACTCTGTATTCGAATGTCTTCTAATAAAAACCGAAAAAGAGTCGCAAACTATCTACCACAGTATCTTCATTTGAAAAGATTTTTCAGATTTTCGTAAATTACAATGATTTCTTTATTATTCAATAATATGTTTGATGTACTCTTACTCTATGAGAGTGGTACAATTTAACGCCGGTTTTCTGTACCAAGGTCAAGGTATTCTTAAATGCACTTTAAGGAACGATGCTGGTTCCAGTCAAAACAGGCATAAATACAAGTTTTTATTAGAATATTATTCAACAGTTTGACCAACAGTTTGCAATAGAATCCCCTTGAAAGTGCATTTGAATAACTGTGCGGATGTGATCGTCCAACGATGCGGTATAACTACTGTACGATCTTGACAAAAATTACACGTATCATAAAACATTACGACACACTGCTATTTTCTGTACCGTTTGACGCCCTTTTCACCGGTCACTCCATCGGCCCCGACCGTCGACTTGTGACCCACTCAACAGGCCACTGACATAAAACACCCACTCCGGTGCCCGGTTTCCATCGTGTCGCAGCGATCCACGATCCCGTCGTCACGGAAAGCATCACGTGCGTGTTAGAACCCTCCGTCTGACGCGTCTGATTGACGACTGCTGGTCTGACGGACGCTAAGCTGCAGTCTCCCCGGTGTGCCCAGGGTGAGGCACGTCGACAGCACGTCACCCCCTGCGCGGAAGGTGGGAAAACCGGTCGGGATGCACCCGAAGGGTTTAAACATCGCACTCGATTTGACATTTCCATGGAATTTACCGGCTCGGAAAATGCACTAATGAGTAGTTGGCACCGTGCCGACACCGGGTCGTCGCCGCGTCTCCCCGGGTCTCCCGCGGGGGGGTCGGTTTCGAAAGGGAAAACTGCCTGCAGTCCCAGGGCCGTGATGTCGCGATCTCGGCAAACGGGTGGCGCGACCCAGGCGCGACTCACTTCCGGCAAACGGTACCGACCACAGGCTCGTCGCACAAACGAGTCTATTATTCGGCGGTAGCAATGTGTAAAGTTTTAATAGTCCCCACCCACTTCCCCCGGTGCCGACCCGGGACACCGGGACGCCCCATTTAGCAGACGATCGTCCTGCAGCAGCGACAGATCGTGGTCCTTTCGTCGTTGTCGTCGTCGTCGTCGTCGTCGTGGGCATCGGTTGGTCATTTTTCATTTTAATGTTTCATTTTCGGTGCGAACCGGGGTAGGGTGGATTTTCATCGCCGAGATATTTAATTCGCAATTAAAGCGTCCGTGTCCATCCGGTCCGGGTGCGTGTGTGTGTGTGTGTGCGGGGGGTGAAGGATTGAGCCGAACCCGGAGCAAATCGAGCGAGGTGGCAAGGCGATATAAATTGTCTAGTGTTTTGAGGGGTTTTTTGACAACTACACGCCCGGCTGATGAAGATGAATTACGTCGCTTCACAGGGGCCGATGCCCTGGCTGGCACTGCTTGTCCATCTTGCGCTGGGATTGGAACCGAGAAGCGAGAAGCAGGTTGAGCGAAGCGGCAACGCAAACGGACTCTTCGCCGTTTTGCAAGGATCGGTTGATCGAGCTGCTGCGATTGGGTGCACCTTTGGAGCAGAAGTTGCGAAAGAACATGAGTTTAATTGTGTTATATATTTTATGCGATTTCTTTCCCTGCTGCTGCTGATGCTGCTGATGCTGCTGGCCGAAGAGAGGATGTCGTTTTGGAATGAGGATCGTTTTTCATTTTTCTCCCATTGCGCTGCAAGCGGAGCGGCCTCCTTGGATGCTCCTAAAACAACAACGCAACAGCAAAAAATGGCAATGGGAAAGAATTGCGTGCGACGGTTTTGGAGCTGGCCCGTCTCGTTCCGCGTCTCGTGCCGAAGGCTCCCGCAGACGGAGAGTAAATGCTTTAATATTTATTACCGATCGTAAAACAGGTGGATAGTTTTTCAAACTGCCGACTTTTATGAGTGTTTTCGGGTCGGGGCAAGATGGCGCGCAGGTTCTTCGATGCTGGGCTTACTGGAGACTTTAAGGTCTCGCGCATCACCACCACCAGCCACCAGGCACCAGGCCCCCGGTGTGTGCCAACCGGTTGACATTTTTAAAGGCTCCTCTCGGCGACTCTGCGTTGGGAGCGACTTCGGACCTATTTGTTTCGATGGGGAGCTCTTCTGCATGTGTTTTTTTGTTGTTGTTTGGTATACTTTTATTCACCTTTTCGAAAACCAACTGTCGATCGATCGAGTTGATGTCTTCCCGGACGCATGGCACGGGGAGCAGCCTCCCTTTTGGAGGACGATTGATGGGAAAGTTTGTTTTTTCGTTTGTGGTACGTTCTGTTTGTTCGTCGACATAAAACGGGAGAAAAATCACATAAAAAGGGTAGCACCAGCGCCCTTCCGGACCGTGCGTGAGAACACGCGGGATATGTGGGACCGTTTTGCTAAAAATATTTCGCCCCTCTTTCGGTCCTGGTTCTGGTCGCTGTCGGGTGATTTTTGGGGCTGGACATCATCCCGGGGGACATCGTCCGAATCCGGTCCGGTTTGCGGAGGGGGCGAATTAATCGTGCGTAATGTCTTGATCGGTCGTTCTGCCACTGGGCTGCCCGGTCGGATCGTTTAGCGTTCGGTTCGGTTTCTGATGCCGCTGATGCCGGAGATGCGCGCTGGTATGGAAATGAGCGTCCAAGCGGTCACCGGTCCATGGTTATCAAAAGTGTTTTATTACGACGGCTTGTACGACAAGCGATTAAGGTAATTTGGAGGGTCGTAAATCACAAACCAGAAACTAGCTCTCGCGATCTCTTGTAAGAAAGAGAGAGAGAGAGAAAGAGTAAAAACGGCGATGAAACCCTGGCTTTGGCTAGAATGCTCCCGTGTGTCGCGATTGTTCGTTTTGTGCGTTTGTTTTATTGTCCCAGCGCTCAATATGCCGTTGTGGGATGATTTATGCCGTGGAAGGGTTTGGTGTGTTTTTTTTTCTGATTTTTACGCAAGTTTTTACGAGGGAGAAATCAGTCAGAGATCCTTTCGTAAATGTCGTATGAAAACGGTTTTCACGGGTCTTCCTGAATCGTTATCATTTGTTAATGATTATAGTAAAATAAAGTTGTTGAAAACGGTGTTTTCGCAAGTATTTCCAACTACTTTTCGCCCAATTAGTAGTGTCTCATTTTGTAGTCCCTTCTAGTAATCTAATCTAATGAAACTAACGATAATGATAATCTAATGAGAATTCTAATGCGTTCCTTACGCCAACGAAGAATATGAATATGCGGAAAGAACAAAGAGTGGTTCATTGAGATAAAAACTACTAGCGAAAAAATGATTCAACTCGTCACTGTCAGGTTTCACTACACGTTGAGTTTCGAATCGTTACCGCAAAAATCTTCTTTGGGAATCATTGATCATTGATCCATCTCCCTCCAAGTGAGCAGCTAGTTTGGCTTGGGAATCTAAATAAGAATAGAGTGAGAGCGTTAAAAAGGCATTATCATTCAATTCTGAATAGTTTACTAATAGTTTATCAAATAGTTTACTTACATACTTACTCAAAGTTGATTTGTACTGACTAGTATGCTCACTCCTTTCGTCATCTTGCTATTACTTTACTACGCATGGCGACGTAGCCGTTTGGTCTGTTGCAACAATCTTCGAAACCACTCCGGACGAACCAGAACCAATCTTTTAAAGGGCTGGGACGGTCTGCGTCGTCCGGTGTCTTCTTTCTGACAAGACCATCTCACAGGACCCTTTAGAGTCTAATGCGCTACACAACAGAAAGATCATAGTACGACTCATAGAGCTCGTTATTGTAGCCGCCTCTCTATTATCCTTCCCCACATACGGGGCCAAAAAGCCTCCAAAGCATCTTCCGCTCGACCGCGACGAAAAAGGCTTCGTCAGTTTAAAACAGGGTCCATGTCTCAGAGGCATATGTGACTACTGGGACTGCAAATGTATTGCATTGTAACAGTTTCGTCCATCGCAACAGGTTCGGATGGAAAAGTTTCTTACTGCTGAAAGTACAAATCATTTCATAATAGTCCAGGGACCTATACAACTTGCTCCAAACGACGATTTCTTATACACATAATCGACCATTTTCATGTGACCAAAATTACGTGAGGATGAAATTAAATGTTGTTTTGGAAATAAGATAAGTAAAAACCACAAATCTGAAAATTATCATAAACAAAAATGTATGTCTTTAAAGTAACTTATTACTCTATTCATTGAACTTCGTCCTTTTCCATTGAGTGATAGAAATGTTAGGATGTTAAGATGCACATTCCGTTTTCGATAAACCACAACTTTTTCTCACATCGTATCTCTCACACGCTCTGTGGGTTGGAATTATGCAGATCAACCTTTTGTCGATGTGATATGTTATTTCTGCCATCGTGGCCATTCGTCCCGAAAACTATAAGCGGATGAACAAAACCTCATTCCATTATGCACTCGACCAGAAGGGTGGAGGTATAAGAGTACATCGGTTCGTTTTTATTAACCTTGTCCCACTGGAATGCACGTCGGAATCCGGCGAGGGGCGGAAAACCAGGTTCCAGGTTTCCATTCAGCACAGAACCTCTCGGATGCTTAGGAAGTAGAGCATAAGCAGACACACACGCACACACACACGCTCAGAACACTGGAGGGGAATAGTGCGCAGCATAACGGCCACGTGCCCTTCACATAAGGTTCCATTGTTTATGCAACAATTAAGAGCATCATCAAAAGCCATTTAGTGTAGTTCGGTGCGATCGTGCGAAGGTGCGCCCGTGGCATCCGCGTGCCGTGGGATTCTAGCTTTACCGGTAGAGGTAGAGTAGAAAAAAAAACAACCAGGAGTTCATATTGCGAGCGTAGTCGAGGGAGAAAAAAAAAGCTACGCACCAACGTTTTCCCACCGGACCGTAACAGATCCCGCCGTCCCGCCGGACCCGAGCTCGGATGATTCCCCCCCACCCCCCTCCTCGGTCGTTTGTTGTTTTTTCATAATCAATCGGCGAAATTGTGCAACCGGAAAGGACCCTTCGTTAGCGGAAGTAAGCCTGTGCACATGAAAGCAATGTGCGAAACCCACCGCCACGTGCTTGCATTCGATTTTTTTAGATTATTTACAAATCACTTCACAAATCGGCTCAATGTACTTCGGGCCAGACCAAACGGGCCACGCTTCCGGAGGGTGTTGTGGCCGCCGGTGAGGGTATCAGCTGACAGGTAGTGGAACACAGGGCACGGGCGGTAGAAACTTACTCAACGCTCCCACACTACAAGGAGAGGGCTTGACGGTGGGTTGGTTGAGGTCCTTTTCCCCCTGTTGTCTGGTTTACTTCGGCTCTGCTTAGTGGTGTCAATCATCTATCAACGCTATGTAATGTTGCTGTTGCAGTTGTTGAAGCTATCGTTGAAGCTGTCCTCCTGTTTCCATCCTGTGGGTTTGCTTTGTTTGGTGAAAAATTGAAACACAAAAAAAGAAAGATTTTGTTGAAAAAGGATAAAAATACAATCCTGGCAGCTAGTTGCTTTGTTATTGTTTTGACAGGTAGGGTTACTACGATTGAGATCAATTGTCAGTTTGGGAATAGTGAGCGGGCCAAACGGTTTTGTTGGCAAAATTCAAACTCTAGCTCACCAGTGCCTGGTATAACCGGTATTAGGTTGATGAGACGTGTGGTTTACGTATAACCACACCAACAAGATTATGGAGATGGGCATGAAGGTGATCCTAAAAAGTCGGTAACTCATCAGTAGCGAAAACATTTGACATAATCATAAATCTGTTTGTATTTTGTTCATGACACACCTTGACGCTTAGTAATCTTACTTCGTACTGGTTTAACAGCTAGTCGAGTGGCAAAATTGTTTTTGTAGATTGTCGCATATATCACATTTACTAGAGCAGATCCTTAGACAACCACTTCCAAATGCTGTAATGACCACAAAAGGATTAAAAGCATGTAGCTCTAGAACTGTTTCTAGGTCAGGTTTGTCGAGCAACAGCTACATGTGATGTGATTCTGGCCTTTGTGCATTGTTTTATATGGAAGGAACCTAGATGATTGCAATCGACGTCAAAAGAAGAGGAAAGGTGCATGAATGCGGTTCGAGTAACTTTGTATATACCAACCTTTGGAGATGCATATATTGGGAGCTCGCTTTAGTCAAGATCTGATAGTAGTCAGTAGTCTGTTCCGTTTTTGAGGTTAAATATAACCACCAATTTGTTGACTTAAACAAAATTGATTTTAAAACATCATTTTTAGCTATATGAAAGCCTAGAGGTGTTTGATATGGTCGTGTCGAATCGTTTTTCTGAACTTCTCACATTAGTTTTGTTGAATGGATCTAGTTCTCTAGCTTCTATAGAATATCGCTGTATATTAATGAATCTTACCCCCTTCGATCCGTTTTTTGCATCGTTTCTCAAAACACAAACCAGACAGAGAGAACATCGCACTCGGAAGCGTCAAAAGATCGTCCCGATTGGCTCGTGCAGCGCGTTCTCGGAACACTCTGGCCAACATCAATCGGCAATCAATCGTCACCTAACCGATTGGATCGCAGCGCGCCGGGTACGGGTGTTTTATCTTCCGCCCCGATGGAATTACACAACCTCGATGACACCGCAAATCCCGCACACAGAAGCGAAAGGATTCTGAACGCCGCGAGAACGGCTGCTTACGGGTGGGGGAGGGGGGGGGGGCTAGCGTGAGGCAGCGTGAGAGATAAACCCACCCCATTCCACGCCACCGGTGGAGTGCTATAAATCATTGCGCGGTTCTGTTTCACCCGGACGCGTCGCGACGAGTCGTCGCGGATCGATTTACGGTTTTTTTCTTTCTTTCACGGAATCAATAAAAATCCCGACCGCACTTATCACGCGCCGACCGTGGCTTCTCGCACCGTTCCCTCCGGGCCGGGTGGATTGCACTCCCACGTGCTGACCCGCGCCGGATTAATCCTTTTGAATGCCACCGTTCGAACGGCGGGCGTTAGGTTACGCCGCTGGTGGAAGTGTTTGAGCGAAAATCATTAAAAAAGGGATTGAACAACAACAAAAAAGTGCGAACGCTACATGATGTTTGCGCAATTGGGTGGGGGAGGGGGGCGGTCGGGGGGTCGTCTAGCATCGCTCCGTTGTTTTGTGGTGATTCGAACACTAGTTCGGATCAGAAAATTCCACACCAAGAAGGCTTTTCCATTTATTTTTTTTTTCTCTCATAGGAATAAAAAAAGGAATCCATATAAAAAATAAATAACCACGCGCAAACCCTCATCGGTACGGGCGTACACATGAGTGGGCTGGGGTATTGTTGGGAAGCGAGTTCTTGTTTTCTGCGTTAATGATTATTTTCATGCACGGACACCGGCGGCGCCGGTCGGTATGGATCCACGTGACTTGTGGAGGCGTTGCACGCGGATGGCAGCGTGGAAAGCATCGCTGAGCAGCGTGAAGTTGCTGCATTCGATGGTTATTATTTTATGTCTGCCTTCCTTTTCCTCTGCTGTCATATCACACTACTCGTTGGGAAAGGGAAACAAGAGCCTGCTATGATGGCCCGTGGCTTTTTGAAACAGTGTCAGGTAGATCTAGCGTGCTGCAAAGTTGACGTCCCTGACGGTTGTGATGCTATTTATACGATCTGGACGGCACGGACTATCTGTCCATGAGTTATTACATTGGAATTAGATAGCGCATATCTGCAAAAAAGTTATTTTAATTATTGCGGAAACGGCACGCGAAACAGGCAGTGCTGTTTAAATCATTCGTTGCAGGGTCGTTTGATCTTCTTTGGTGCATGAAACTAAAACTGGTTTGTTACAAAGCTTGCATGTATCGATTACACATTTCGATGCTTTGATTTCAACTATCACCCTTCTGTGCTTACAGTTTCAGCTGATCAAGCCGCAAAACGTGACGTAAATTGTCGTTTAATTGTAGGTTTATTTACATTGTAACGAGAGGCTTGTTTCAATGGCATCGGCAACATTCTTCGAGTGGACCCCACGAAACACACATCAATAAAAGAACAGAAAAGTTCTAATTAATTATTTTTACAATGATTAAAGAGTTCATTACTAAAAACTTTTTTCCAAAATTTTTGCATGAAAATTAAAGGGGTCTCTTATACATGGGGGTCTCTTATACACGGAAAAATACGGTAATTATTCTAGGCTTAACCACGTGAACTCTTGTCCAAAACACACCATTTCTATTTATCTTTTTTTTAGAATTAATAGTAAAGATCGTTATAATATAGAAGATCTGGCGTTAATCTGGTTTTTGTTGTGTTTTTGGACATGTTATAGTTCTTATTGATTTTAAATTGAATTGATATTATTTTAGCATTGATATTATTTAGCAAATTTACTTACAATAACAAAAAAATCTTTCTAAAGAGTTCCAAATGTTCATATTACACAACCGAATGTATCGGACAAAATGTATAGCCAGGACACACCTTTATTGAGTGGCTCCATCTGTTGGCAAGTAGCTTAACTATAACAAATATTTTTGTGATTATTCGTTTTCATACATTTTCTGTGAACCGTTTAATCCGAACCTCATGGTCTTTTGCAGGGATTGAGATGAACACCAGTTTATTCATTTTCTAACTGATTAGCTTTGAAACCATATAGAATTTACTTTTCAATCATATTGATAGATAATTTTATGGTATATTCTATTTCAGGAAGATTTTTTTCATACAAAAATCTTAAGACCCTGTAAAATAAATAATTCTATCTGCAACAGTTAGAATCTTTGTCTGGAAAAGTCAGCTAATGCCAACTCAGTGTTGTGTTAAGTTCCAATTGGTGCTAGATTACCAAAATGTCATGAGACTAAACATATTCGTGCTTGAAATGTTGGGTATGTTAATAAAAAAATGATGAAAATCAATTGCTCCGTCAATAATGAATTGGTGTAAATAAAAAAATAAAGGTTGTGCTAGATCATTGGTACTTTGAGTAAACAGAAAAGATTATTTCCACTATAATGATCTATGTATATAATGAAACACACTAAAAACAAAAAAGAACGCCTGAGCGTTATGAGTCTTCAATATGCATTTTCCTCGCAATACATATACAATATTTTTATGACGTTCAAATGTTTTGTTTCACACAGAACCATACATCCCTTGTCAGTTACTGACCAGCTTTCTTCATAACTCGCCTTTTATTGATCTTTAAAGAAGTCAAACAGGTTGAATGAGGCATGCGTACGAGTGTTTTACTGCCCCACAGTGATTTAAATATCCAACCATTCAAAAACAACAACATAATTCACCCTACAAACCGCCCTATGCTTCATGCTGTGTGGTAGACGCTCCTCGTCCTATTTCCCATCACGCGCCACCACTACATTCCGGAGCAATCTAAACCGGGTGATCGAAAATCACCCATAAAGCAGCAGCCGAAACATTTGTCCACCTGTCGACACATCGGAAAAATGCATTCATAATCATTTGCGTCAGTGTACGCAGGTGGCTCCCGCTGCTGGCTTTATGGGGACAACAGCCCTTTTCTTTTGTTCCCACTTCGAATCCATACCGATCAAAGCTGTGCTTCCCACATTTTTTAAACCGGGAAGCGCGCTCTCTCTCTCTCCCTGCTATGCATTCTATGCCGTGTTTCGGATCATGCCGAGTGTGTTTCGTGTTGCCCGTGCGCCATTAAGATATAACGATGCCACCGAATTTCCATACAGTCTATAACGCGTTCTACCACACTCGACGGGCATATCTGGTGGCATCCAGGGAGTTGCTGACATCGATATCTCCGGCTCCCGATCGGGCACGATCGATGGACGCAATCAGTGCTTCCCACTTTCCGTGCGATAGAGCCAGCGCATGGGAGCGGGAAAATTGTCTAAATCTATTCACTCGGGATTCGACAATTTATGCATCCTAAATGAGAATGACGCCCGAAGCGAAGCAGGTTCGTAGGAGTGGAAGCGAACTTCCGAGCACGGGGTTTGTGAATAAAGATGGATTCCAAATGAAGTCATCCATCCGATGTCCATCTTCCGAGCCGTGTTCCCAGTGGCTTTTTTGTTTTAGAGACGAAACATTAATATTTGCGACATTTGTGACATTCCTGCGCGCGGTTTGATTGGTTGAGATTTTTCTCATCTCAGCGCGTGACAAAGTGGCGCGTGCATATTTTTCCTTCACGCTGTGTCCACCGTCGAACGTATTATTCTGTTTATTAGCGCCTCCCTGGCTTGTCCACGTTCCAAATTAGAAGTATAAATTATGGACCTGCCGGACCACCGGGAGGAAGTGGAAGTGGACGATTGTTGCGTACCTCGGAAACGGAACATATTTATGCACTGGAAGCGACGTCTTCGAACCGTCGCTTGAAACGCGTCTATTAGTCCGCTTGCAGGCCCATTTTTTCGGCTAAAATATTGCTTCTTGCTGCGTCCCGTTCCCAGCCGCAATTCGAAACCGAGTCACCCGATCTCGCTCATCGGTGTCATTGGTCCAATATTTATTGTCGTTTGATGATGATGATGGCGATGGGCTAGGGAGGGAAATGCAAAACCCGAACGGTTGTTTTGTTCGCTTTGCTTTGTTCGATCGCGCCCGCCGCGCCACCGGCAGTGGCACGAATTTGAAAGAATTTCGATGCTACCGCTGGTCCGTGGGAGGGCAGGAGGAATGGTACCGTTGATCATTAGCACGGATGTTATGCGATCGGTTTTGTCGGCGCTTTCGGTGCTGAAGGTGACGAGGAAGTATCGGATTTTGCGTCACATTGGAGGAGGTTCGTTAGAGGTGTTGGGAAAATCGCCACCAAAAGAGCTCTGGCTTTATGTTTGACTTAGAAAATGTTTTTTGTTTTTGTGTTTATCCATCATCATCATCACCATCATCACGTTACAGTTGCGTAGTGTCATAACGGTTTTTCGTTTTGAAAGATATTTTAATTTTTTACATTATTCTTCATTGGTTATTTTTTTATATAATTGTTTTGCTAGGAAGTCCTGAACTTTTAACAACAAAAATTGATCAAGGTGTAATGGAATTTTACAAATAATAAACAAATAAATAAATAAATAAATAAATATGAAAAAAAAAAACAATATATAAAAATTTCAAACTAATCTATGGCGTTTTACAAATATGCGATATAAATATTATAAATTAAAAAATAAAGTTTGAATAAGAATGACCGTTCCAAATGTTTTTAAAAATTAACAAAATAAGATGACGTAAGATCTCGGTTGAATTGAATTACGATTCAGCTCGAGTTTTCATAATATTTTAATAACGTATTTTGTTGTATTTGCTGTAACATTTAAGCTTAAATTTAATAAGTTTAAAGAGAAGAACCGAAAATGTTGTAAGATTTTATTAAGTTTTTTTTAAAAAAACCTTATTCATTAAGAGCCATTCATTAAGATTCATCAAGTGTCTAATGGATTAGTTAATTTCAATAATGAACATAAAAACGAATACAAAAAAGGCAAATATCAAAAACAAATACAAAACTTTTTATCGATCCGCTTGAATTGCCTGTAAGTTTCGAGAAAACAAAAATAAAATGAGAAAGAAAGATGATAAAAGAATAGAAGAATTATTTAAGGTAACAAACAATCATTTCACCTATGACTAATACCAAAAACAAGCAATATAACCTGGCCGCTCCTAAAAAAATGTGAACACACCCGAAACGTCGTTACTGAAGTTATGAAGTGACATTATCTTATCTTTCATGACTTTCGCAAATAGTATTTTTTTTTTCAAATCTGCTACACGAAGGTCGCGAATTTCTCGAAATTTAGGGTGCAATGGTTTTTTGTTCTACAAAAAATCTAAATGAGGTGAGCTGTGGGCCAGCCAGTTGACCTAGTTTTAGAATAAAAAAAAAGAACATACTTGAGTTTTCTATTAGAAATTCTGATTTTGACTATGGGACTATAGGCATACTTTCGTCCTTTCTTGTCTCACGCTAGGACTGTTCTGCACCGGTAGGAACCGAATGCCGCGAAGTGCATGAGAACCCCAAGCGTTTTGTGCCGAGTCACGTTTATTCCGCCTAGTCCAGCGATCCGAATTCGAACCATGCTTTGGGGCATCTTGGGGCTTGCACGATAATGGAACATCTTTGCCGTTTTCCTTCACTGCGGGACTAACAGAAGCTTTGTTTTTGCTCATCACACGAATGATATCACTAAACATCTGCTTGTAAGCAATAATAATTGTGAGCAAATGAAATCATTCTTATCTTATATCGAAAAGAAAATTTAAAACGAATCAAAATCCGTTTCATGCTGTCCACAGCTCGTTACGCCGTCAAACCACTGTGCGTTTTTCTCACCCCGGGTTTACTTTTCTTTCTCCGCCACCCCTTCTTTCTCGCCGTATTCGGTGCTTCTTTCACGTTTCGAACATCGAATTTCGAGCACCTTAGCCACGCCCCCTTTTCCCAGCGAGGCTCGCTCGAAAATGGAGACTGAGACGCACGGTAAAAAAAAACAAACACATTCTCTCGCACACACCACCACCGCGCAGCATCATCATTATCACCGCCGCCGCCACACACACACACACACAAACTTTCAAAATCGTCGGAGGGGAAATGCAACTTTTGGGTATGAAAGGGGGTGAAACAAGGGTTGGATGAGGAGGAGAATGAACCGAACACAACATCGTATTCCGTCGTGCCGTGCCGTTTCGTGAGAGAGCAGTACTCTCCTCTCTTTCTTTCACTCGCTCGCGAAACCGTGGAGGGGGAATTCTGTTCTTGGTGAACGACCCAGGCAACAAACGACGCCGAACTTTGTATGGAAGCACATCCGCACTTAACTCCGCACTTAGCTTCGCACTTGCAGAGAAAGTGCGGAGGTTGCGAACGATGCCCGAACGCGCCTCCTTCGTGTTCTAATGTTCGTGCTTGCTTTCGCTTCCCTCCCCTACTTTTTCGGATGCAAAATGATGGTATCGAAGCAATGGTGCGAAGTGATGCGAGCATCAACGCTCAACGCAACGCTCTTTCACTTTTATTCAACACTTTTATATTCACTCACATTTATATCCTAGAATGGCCGCATGCCGTTGATTTCCTTTACTTCCGTGGCTATTCTCTCCTTGTTTTCGCTGTAAATCCTGCACCGGTGTTGTCTTCCCCCACGTTCACAAGCGGGTAGCGTTTTCTGAACTGTTGATGAAACCATTTTAAAAACCGCAATTAGCACAACACTGAAATCACTTCACTAGTAAATGCATTTTCCTCGAGGCCTCCAAAGGTCCATACTCATAATTTTCCTGAAATAAATAACAGAAAATCAATATATTGCCTCAAATATTTGCAAAAATGTAGCTTACCTTTCCTTCGAATGTATCACTCAGAAAATTACTTTGCAAATACCACTTGCTAACACTTTCTGAAAATATCAAAGGCTACTCGATGGAGCGCTGCCGTAATCGTTTCGTATAGTAGAGTGAGAAGGGAGAAAGCCGGCCGTAATGTGAGAATGAGATAGGAAATGCAACAAACTTCGTGCTGCCGCTTGTAGAGTGCGGGGATGTGGAGAACGCTTGAGACGGGGTGAAAACACGAGAGTTGGGCGTGTTTTGTTGCTTGGGGAGGGATGCTGGGCGACGGCTGCGTTCGAGTGAGTGAGAGGTGCAATCTCTTGGAGCAGCCAGGCGAGAAAGGGATAGAAATACAAACATGCATCGACTTGTGGGTATGTTGGGAAGAGGAGACCGTTCCACCAATACACACACACACAAAACACGTTCCGCTGTGTGTGAGTGTTGGTTTGGTTGTTTAATTTTCGTTCCAATAATTCAAGCATTTTGATAGTTTTTATGCGCTCCTCCAGCCTTCGTGCCAGCTGTGGGCGGCGCCAGCATTCAGTCAGCATTTCATTCAGCAGTAGTGTTGTTCGTTCCGTGTCGCGGGGTTGTTGTGAAGGGTTCGGCTCGCTCGCTCCCGGTCTGCCCGGGAAGTGCGATTTCGCGTACGAATTTCGGCCGCGTGCCGCGGCGGTGCTTGAAGTTGAATTTGTGTTTTTATCCTGCTCTTGTTGTAGTTGGTTGTCCCCGCGCATCCTTACCGTAGTGTTCGGTGATAATTTTCCACCCACCCACCCACACACATACACACGCACGGCAGCCTCGTGTGTACACGTGTGTTATCATCCCTCTCGGTTGGGTGCGAAGGCTCCCCCACGTGTGGGGTTTCGGAGCGAAAGTGTGCGTTGCTCGGGGGCGCTAAAGTGTGATCCTGTTCCGGGGGGAGAATATCAAGTGTGTGCGTGCGTGCGTGCGTGCGTGCACTAAGTGCATGCGACAAGTGGCTTAAGGATCGCTCACAAATACTCACTTGCCGGGGCCGTGGTGTGTGTCGCGCGCGGGGAATGCTCGCCTGATAAGAGTTGCTGGAACGGATCGCAGCAGCAGCCCGGGGGGAGCGAAATCAATAAAATCCAACCCCACGAGTGCGGCGAGATTGTGCGTGCCCGTGCGCTGTATGTTTGTAGTGTGCGTTGTTCGGGGGAAGGTTAAGAGAGAACATCTTTAACTCATTTCACACTACCCGGTGCGGACGTCCAAAGTTCGCGGTTCGCGTCGCGTAGTGACAGGAGTATTGCTTCGCTTTAATGTCGACCGCAAGTGACATTGACGACCCGTAACAGGAGTCCCGTACGCGTGACAGCAGGACGTGGCGTACGTGGTGGAATGTCTTTACTCTTCAAATGCGCCTAGCGACAAGTGCGTGTGCTTGGTGAATTGTGTGATGAAAACCATCGTGTCAAAGTGTAAAATTTGCTCAAGAAAACAAATAATATCGTGCAAACGGTGTGTGTGTGTGTGTGTAAAAGCTGAAAGAAATATGCTTCATGCTGGCGTTCATCCGGATGCCCCGCTAAAGTAGCCAGCAGCTGGCAGAAGCAACCGGAACGGACGGATCGATCGATCCCGAATCACGGGGACTCGATCTAAACGGACTAGCTCGGGCCGAACCCACCCGCCCGTTTCGGGATAAGCGCAGGGTCCGTTTCGGTTGAACACGTGCAACACGGTGGCTACGGTGACGTTGCACACGGCGGAACACGGGGTGCCCGGTGCGAGGACCCCGCTGGGTGTAGTACCGGTCAACAGCATCAGCCACCACCAGCCACCGATCTCTCACATGGGCGTGTGTACGGAGGAGCGCCCCGTAATGCATTGGGTGAGTCTGCGTGTTGCGTTCCCGGTACGCCAGTCGCCCGTGTGCGATCGAAGGGAAATTTGAACCGATTGTCACGCGCGTACTGACCTCGCTGATAAGACGGGAGGAGACGGTTCCGTTTTGCCGACGGTGTTTTTATTTTATTACATAAAAATGAGCCATCCCATGGGGGGGAAGGGAAAGGCACCGAAGAAGAAAGGTGTTCGTGGAGACGGGCGTGATAACCTCGGGCCAGTATGCGGTTCACCCTGTGTCATGCACGATGCAAACATAAAACGAGTAAAAGTATGGCAATGGGGAGCAATGTTTGATATGTTCTTAATCGCGTTCGCCCCGGCGGTGGAAAATAAATATAATATTGTAATGTCACTGATAAAGGCTCGCAAGGTTTGGGCTAAGCAGGCTTTCATTTCCTGCCCGGTTTGTGTGTTTGATTTTGGCACAACGAACCTATCGCCATGGGCGGCTTTCCTGGAAAGCGGATTGGATCCTGGACAACTTGCAACAAATTAGACCCGTATGCAGAGCCCATCTTTGTGCGGAGTTCGTTATGTTGTAGCCGGCACCAAGACCCACCACGCCACGTTCTGCGGACGCTCGGGAGTGGGAGGTCAGCATCGGGTCACGGTTTATACAAAATTCGCCCGAATCGTGAACGCGCTTTCGGTGCAGCTACAGTTAGGGTCCGTGATAAGATGGCGTGCCGGCGTGTCTTGACGGGTGCCTTTTGGCGTTGGCGATTATCAGTGGCGAAAGTAAATAAGCTCGGTCCGAACGGGAAGCGCGATCGCGACGGGCAGCTCTTTTTGTTTTGCACGTCGACCGTTTCTGACCTAGGCAATGGTGGTGCTTGTTGGGTGACGTATCGGAAAGACGTCCCTATCGCGCAAACACGCTCCTATGGCAAAGTTGCGCCTGAAGTGGGGTGGGAAGTGTTGGGATGGGTTCAGGGGATGTTTTTAAAAAGATTTGCCTGCAGGGCGTGTTACATCATCGCGGGATCTTTTCTTGTGGAACTGCTGATGCTCTGTTTCCTGCAAAATGACAACATACACAAGAAACATTTAAAATTTAATATCTTATCTAATCATAATAATCATGATTGACGAGATAAAACATAAAAAGTAGCGTAAATGTGGCTTCAAAGCTGATCTTGTTTATATGGAGTTGATTCATGCTTTACACAGCGAAATTGAATAAAATTAAGCAAACCTTAAAAACGAACAAAATAATTAAACAGTGGATATTAAATAAAAACAAACCCCTCGGGGATAACACCATTATTATAAGCAAAATTATTATCATTCGTCAAAAAGCGCAAGAACTTAGTAAATAAAAAGAAAGTAGTGACATTTACATGCAAAATAATTGAAAATTTGTACTAACAACTGGTACTTTCATACATATAACTACGTTAGAATGAAGTGATCAAAAGAGGAATAACATCAATGCAACAAAACTATCAAACAGCATATTTGTAAATGTTTAGCATGATTCTTGCATATGTGTGCTTTTAGTTTTTGTTATGAAGGATTACATTTTGACAAATTCTGGCGCAGTTTATGAGCTTGATTTGCTATCGTTTTTGTACGTTAAAGACGACATGAACTAATTATACCAATAGTTTAAATAGTTTAAAGTGAATTGCAGAATAGATTGTAAATTATATCAACATTCCCTGACACAATGTACACATCATCATTAATTAAGAGGAAAGTTATAGATTTAAGTTTTGGAGTATTAGTAGCTAAGGTCACCTAAATTGTAGAAACACGAATCTTAAAACTTTTTAACATAACAACAAATTCATTGAATCCCCAAACCAAAGAACCAACAACCAAAGAAACTAACTAGCGACAGCGAAATAAAACAGCACGTTATTCAATCCAACTGAAACATTTAGGATGTCTTTTTCCCTAATGCCCTATGCAAGAAATCAATCATTTCAACTGTTCATGCAGACTCTTCGATTCGCTCCACTTTCCAAACACATGACGTTTTGAGCTAAAGAAATGTACTAAAATGGCCCATCGAACCTCATTTGCCTCTCCGTTTGCCCAAATCGACCGCGTAAAGCTGTCTCGCAAGCTTTGGATACCTCGGTAGGCGCAGAAAGCGAATCCGACGCCGGCTTGCGACTCGCAATGTTCACATTCCACACTTTGGCACTCCGTGCAACACTAATTAAATGTCAACTATGCGCTCGGTGACGGCGACATTGCGATCATCGCCATCCTTCACGAGGAGAGGAAGAACTCACCCTCGGTGGCGTGATAAGATTCATCTGCCGTTGGGGTGCGAGCACGGAAGACGAGAGGAGACCTTTGACTTCACTGACGGCGGAGATCGGAGCGATGGCATCGGGTGAAATATGGGAATGTTGCTTCCGAATTTCCCAAAATAGCACGAATCTAAATCGCATGATCAAAGATTTGTCGCGCCCATCGCCGAATCGAAAACGGCAGGCAACGCGGCGCGCGCGCACGCCTGGCAAGGATGTCTGATGGGGGTTTGGATGTGATGCGGGCGCGGGTCGTCGGCGCGTCACCTGAATCCACCTAGAGCGGCGGTCTTTTATTCCGGGGGTGACATTTGCAGTGCGTTGTTTTTGCAACGTTCTTTGTTTTGCTCTCTTTAAAGCTCGTTTCAAAAGATTAGAGCTACTGTGGGGTTAGACAGACTAGAGGATAAGAGGAAGAATTTGTTCTAATCTAATTTGTGTGTCTTTCATTAGCACTTTTTAATTGCTTGAAAAGCTAGTCAACACATGCACCTTGCGGTATAAACGCACGATTGAATTAGCTCCGAAAGCTTTGATGTGTTGCATGTGTTGTTGACGTTTAACGACCGAAATGCGATATACTGTATCTCTTTAATATACACTTGTTATGTGATATTGCATCGTTTATGAAATATAAACCACATAATCAGTGTAACGAATCGCAGAACTTTGCAACCACACACTGTAAACGCATCCCGAAACGATCTGACAGCGAATAACGCCAGAGCAATGCCTACTTTTGGAAATTAAGCGTACAAAATGTGTGAGCGGCTCATCTATCCATGGCTCATCTATCCATGTTTGAGTCTAAACGCGCTAAGACTCTTATTGCAAGAGCCATGGAAATGTTCAGTTTTTATTAAATATGGGGTACGCTTGATAAAAGAACAATTATCGCATAATCATGTAACTTATTTTTGCCAACAAAACATCCTTGATAGCCAGCAGAAGGTCAGACCAGAGGCCAGACGGTTCAAGAGTTCCTAATGTACAAATTGTAAGCTTTCTCTTGTGCCAATACGCACATCACACGTATGTTTGTGACCCAAACTGGAACACAGCTCCCCGTATCAAGGAAAGTAATTTAGATTGAAAAAAGAAAATTGAAGACGTAGACGCTCGCTTGTGGAAAAGATTAGAACGCCTAATTTGGTCAATTGATTGGCGAAGAAAGAGCGAGACTGGATTCAATTAGACCGTTTTTAAGGAGCGAAATTGAAGTAAGAAACCGAAATAAAATGAGCGCAATACTTTTTCTTCGCGCTCGTCATGCGATCTAAGCACCGAAAACCGCACCGAAGCCCGCGTCCGCTGTGACATCGGCACTGGCGATATGCCACACGGATCATCGAAATGTTCATTCTTCATTTTCATAGTTTTCCTGCCTGCCGGTGGAAAATCACTCCCCCTGCTCATCCCTCCTCCCCTCCCCTCCCTTAGGTGATCGCGGTGATCATTTTCCAGCCGACACACCACACCCGACCGACGAACGTCTGCGAAGTTCTAGCGTAAAGCGCACGCACCGCTAATTATCGTGGAAATTCGGTCCGCACGTTTTTCCACGAGCGCCCGTCTTAATTGCATCCATACACACACACACACACACACACACCCGGGAGCCTCATACGATCGTTTTGGGATAAATTTTGGAAGGGAGCCCGGGAGAAAACAGAAACGGGAGATTCAGCTACCATATTTTCGTGTTTATTTGTGTGTCGGGCAATCAGCAGCAGAAGGTCTTTCCTTTCCTGCTTCTTTTGGTGCTCTCTTTTTTGCGGCGATCATCTCACCATCGCCACCGACGAGGCGTGCGTGCGTGCGTTTTTCCCCGCGGAAAAGCCGCGAACGGCACAGTCGATGGAAAGTTGACGGCGCGTGGCCCATCGTCATCATCATCAGCAGCGCGCCGCCCTTCGCGGATCGTTTGGAGAAATGGCGCGCAGAGGAAAATGTGCGTACCGATCGAGCGCGCTTTCCCGAGCTGAGAAAATCGTCCAGCCGAGCCGAAATATTATTACCCACGGTGTTTGTTTATTTACGCGCGCGCGTCGCGACCATGCATGGAAGTTGCCCGTGAACGGCCCGTGATCTTCCCATCTCGAGTCGCGGGTTTCACCGGCACGGAGGCCGGCGAACATTGCGATCAACGCGATTGCGCAAGGGCGAACCCCTTTGGCGGTGCATTACTGTCAGGTTTGGGCTTTTTTGCGTTGCCTGAGAAAGAAAAAAAGGCACATATTTTCGCTTCCAATCGCGATCGAGGAGCGCTGAGCGTGATCCGATTTTCGTCCACCGTGTGTACACGCTTTTGGTGCGCCTGAGTGTGAGTGTGTGTGCGTGTGTCCACTTACCCGAGATTGCTTTATCGGGTCTTGCGCCCAATTGCGCGCCCCGGACAGGGACAATCTTTCAGGTGAAAAATGCGTTTCATGTGCGCGCTCGCGCTCATACCGGTTGACCATAACGGCTGATAAGCGCACCTAGGCCGATGCTTATCCTCGCGCGGGTGGGGGATGGGCGGGGGAGGGGGGGGGGATGAGGCTGCGAATGCCCTTTCGATGGCCGGACCCGATATGGATCGATTTTGGTCGGACGGACGGACGGACGGTGTACAAATCGGTCGTTCGGATCGAACCGGGGCGTTTGATTGATCGATCGGTCCGGTAGGAAAACTCGGAAAACCGAACGTGACCAAATGTGGGCGCCCGCCGTGCCGTTGGGGCTTCTTCTACTCCGGGCAGCGGTGGAAAAGTAGGACAGTGTGTGCGGTGTGCGGAAAGCGCCCGTCGGATTCGGCCGGAGCCGCAGGCTTTAAGGAAACGAACCCCTAAGACGAGTTGGACGGTTGCAGCAACACAAAAAAGAGCCCCTTGCAAGGTAAAACATAGTTTACAGAAATGTGACTTAAAACAGCAACAACAACAAAAAAAAACAACGAGAGCAACACGCGGCAGGCAACTTCAACCCTTAAACCGATTGCGTAAGTACGCGTACGTGGCGCACGAAATCATGGGAATGGGATCCGTAAACGCGCCCGGTTCGTGATGCGAATGGTGAATTCGTGTCGCTTGGGTTGTGGCGGGGGTGGCAGGAAGGGGTGGGGCTGGGGGGTTCGATCGATTATTACGGACCGGAGTGGGGAGGAGATGGTGACAGCGGAGACCAAAGCAGCCAAATTGAGTGCGAAAACTGCAGCCCGAAAGAAGCAGCTCGCACCGTGTGAGAAATAATGATAATTTACGCGACGCAGAGACACTTGCAGCGCTCGCCGTGAGTGTGGTAATTTCACAAGGATGTCTTATATGAAAGGAGTGGTGAGCAAAAAAATGAGATGAAGCGAAAACGACGATAAAAATTCATAACGTACGGTATGTTGAGTAATTCGTTTGAGCGTCGAGGCGTTGAAGAGGATTACATGAAAGGGTGTGGCTGGTGGGACTAGTTTTTTTCTCTCTCGCTTGAAGTTATCAGATTCAATTATTATGATAAATTGCTTAGACTAGAACGCTATATCCGCAGTTTGAGGTGGCTGGATTTGGCTTTAGATTTTATAGATTTTTTTTTAAAATGACTGAAAAATAATATGTAAATCATAATAGCTTCCTATAAGTAGTTGTAAATGCCGATCTCGATCCATTGTTCTCGTAGAATAATTGAATGGAGATTATGTTATGGGAACGATTTCATGTTGCTTATTTTTTTTAAATTGAGGGAATGAACTAGATCACATCAAATTCAATTTTAAATAAAAACAAAAAATCTTTTATGCTAAAGTAAGAGGTAGAAAATAAAGGTAAAAACTAGCTTAATCCTTTAATCCAAACCGCTGAAAGTTGGTAGTAGCTTCCACAATCAACCAATAACTGCCTATAACCAACATCCAAAACGTTTACCAAATCCAATACTATGCGTAAATACATTAATCCAAACATTAGTATCAACCTTTGTTGATCAAGAAATAAGTGAAATGAGCATTTATTCCAAGTGTTTACTGGAACTGTTGTCTATCTTGGATTGAATTAGGAAATTATATTATTCGAAATGGGATTGATTAAACAAACTGTTCGAAGATATGAGTTCGAAGATACTCATGCAATGCAAGTCATATGCAAAATTTAGTTTATATTTTTTCTGTTCCCAATTTTTAAATTTTGAGTCACAATATCTAAGGTTTTAACAATCTGAACACTACTGCAACTATGAATAAGGTTATTTAAAATTATTAAAAAGTATTGAAATAGAATCTCAACAAAGTCAGTTAGAAGAATACAATCAAACTTGACTGCACTTAGGACAAAATATTCATGAAAAACTTAAGGAATTTTGAAACTCACAAAAAATCATTCGAAACTCACATATAAAAGGGAAACAAAGCAAACCGACAGAACAGAAAGTTACCAAACTTAATTGAATTCATATTACCCGGTGCCCATACATGGGACGCTACTTCTGTTTCCACTATCGAACACATAAATTCACCCCCAAATCAGAAAATAGATCATCTCTGCGCGCCCGATTCCAGGGTGTCGCACGTTGCCGGAATGCACCGCTAGAGTTGAGAGCGGTGGGAAACGTGCAGTGCACGGAGGGGCCGCGGAGGGGAAATCGAGAGCCAGTTCAAAAGCTGTCATACGTACGTCCGCCATGTGATACAACGAGCGCGTGACAGTAACGAGAAATAAAATTGTGATTTATATCGCCGCCGTAGATTTATTACAATCTTTCTCGGTAACGGTGTGGCTCAGGCATTCGGCGTGCGGCTCGTGTCGGTGTAAATTTACCGGCACCGCGAGCTGAACGGTACGGATTCGGGAGATCTGTCGGTAGTCAGGAAGAAAAGGACGCGACATAAAACAAGAAAAAAAGCTAGTACAGAGATGTGGAGCGCGAATGCTTAGTGATTTAATTTGAATGCTAAGTGATGTTTGAATTGCATCCGCGAATCGCCAGCGAAACCGGTGTGTATCACGGGGAGCAGCAATTTCGCGCCCAACAAACCCCACTGTAAATCAATACCAGCCGTGTCAGCCGTGTTTTTTCTCTCTCTCTCTCTCTCTCTCTCTCTCTCTCTCTCTCTCTCTCCCTCTCTCTCTCCCTCTCGAATGAACGGTTATGATGTGTGGCAAATGTTTTTAATCGTCGTCGACTCACCTCCCAATTTGGGGGGGGGGGGGCGATCGAGGCGGTAACAATGTTGCACACCGCATAAATCGGCCACATTAAGGCACGAAACAACGGAACACTTGTTGGGTCCGGTCTCAAGTTCAAAACCACCCCCAACCCAGCGTGGGCGGTGGGGTTGGGAAAAAGTGAATAATCACATTTGGACACCCCTTATTTAACTTTGATTTGTTGCACTGCTGCCTCGCCGCCCAGTTGCACACGCCCTTCACCCACCCACCAACCACCGCCCAGCACTGAAAGGATACCGGCCCGCGCAGACGATGTGAGCAAAATGCTACACCCAGCCAGTTAGACAAATATTTGTGAAGTGTCATTTAATTATTTGTATAAATATGGATGGGTGGTGGAATGGGTGGTGATTTTTCTTGTCTCGCTTCCGCGGGAAGTGTTGGTTAGTGGTGGGTTTGTTTGTTCGCCCCTGTGTTTTTTTTTTACTCTCTCTCTTGCTTCCAAGCGGATCGAGCGGAAACTGGCAGCTACTAATCACGCGCTCTGGGCCGAGAGAGAAAGAGCGAGATGCAAGATCCATTTGTCATTTTCATCTTAACTTTTGCCGCTTTGCCGCACTCGGCTGAAGGGCCGTTGCTACGGAACGGCCAGATGTTTCGTGTTTGAGTTTGAGCCGCTCGGGGTTGGATTTCGGGAAACAAAGACACAAAAAAACACACCAAAAAGCGGACACATTACAAGTTATCAATCTGTGGGGAGTCGGCGCTGGGAGTCGGGCGATGTGGGACACGATTTGACTTCCCGGCCCCCCTATGCGATAGTCTCCACCCGCGGTTGGGCGCCGAACGTCAATCTTCGTCCACCGTTCGAGCACATCGGAAGTAATGTGCATGGTGCACGGGACGCATTGTTAGTTTGACACTAATTTGCGCTTGTCAAGTTTCGTGTACCGTCGTCGCTTGCCACGCGGTACGAGTAGGAGCACGGTTTATTAATTGACGATCGATTCGTCCCGGACGATATCATTTGGCTGATGAGTTGTGGCATGTGTGTGCTGTTTACGTTTGCTGCACAAGTCGCATCGTCCGGGGTTTTTTGAGTGACGGTGTAGTAATTTGTATGACAATCATGGGAAATGCCTTTCGTGGGTTTTGCGATACGCTCCGATATGGTGCCCTACATACGCCGGTGACATGTAAATACAGGACGGGAGTGACGATTGTTCCTTTTGAAGAGTAATGCCGACAACAAGGACACACTGATTATCGCATTGCGAAGCAATAATGTCTCAGAAATGGCGTTAAATTGAGGGTTTGCTAGACGCATTAGACGGTTCATGGAAAAGACGCACCTCACTTCGCCTCACTTATTGCTTGCGGTCCCCTAAACATCGTACGGAATTTTCATCAACCATTCTTGGAGTGGAAAAAACATCCTACATGCCTATCATCAAAGCGAAAGCTGTACTATCAGACGCACATAAATCTTAGCGTCTGTGGCGTTATCACTTCCCGGTGCGTATGTCCTCTCGTGCCGCTTTCCTTGTCGTGTTGTGCGTGTCACGCACCGAAAAGAAAAGAAAAGAAAAAACTTCGTTTCAAAAATCATAGGTCAGTGTTCTATTTGGAGTAACCGATAACGGGCCGGTTGTACCAGGTCAAGTGCAGTCTGGTTGATGTCGTCAACCAGACGACATGACAAGGATGTATAAATACATGCACGACGAAAAAAAAAGAAACGCTACATGAAATAGATGATATGAAACGATTGATTAGGCTGTACTAGAACGTTCAGTTTGTTGACGCTCAGTTTAAATAAGTTTTTGCGGTTTACTCGCATTCGATTTTGAGGTATGTTTTTTGAGAAAAAAAAATGAAAACGAGGAGAGACGTCAAACGAACCGCGAAGTTAAAAAAATCTATTACAAAAAAAACGTCCTGGCCCTCGTAAGAGTTGAAATATTAATATGATTAAATTGATCAGATCAGCTTACTATGTTTGAATATTTACTGGAAAGTAATTTGTTGTGCTTATGTGCTGTTTTTTGAGTTCTAAGGGCATGTTCGTTTGTAAGCATGATCTCTCATGTTTGTTCATATTGAACACAAGTTTCTGATTCTTGATCATGTTTTATTTACTCTGTACCTTGCACGGTCTTGTTTTTATGATTTTTATCTCATTTATCATTTTATCTCCTTTTTGCTACAGTCTATTTTTATTTTAGTTGTTCATAGTTGTAAAGAGACATTTTTCGTAGCTTTTTGCAAAATGGATCTCAAATATGTTTGAGTGATTTGAGGAAGTATATTTGTAGGCAGGTTATTAACTATTAGCTGCTTATTAACTATTATTCAACCGTTTTTAAATTATGTTTCTTTATTTTACGTGTTATATTCTTCTATTATAATGCATTTCTATACTACAGACATTTGTGATTAATAATCTAATAAATCTTAATGAATAAATCTCAGCGAACTGTCAAACTGTAACTGGTGATCTCCTTCTGACAGTAAAAAACATACTAACACCGTATCTTATCAACTCACCCACATAAAAACACTTCAATAAAAAACCAGTTAATCTCCACAGATTTCATAATCGCTCCAAATTTATCATCTTCTATGCAAACGTATACTTTACCAATGCGTTCCACGCACTCAAACAAGTTTGACGTCTAACAAGTTGACTTGAGACTTTTAGAACCATGTTGTTCCCGACTTTTCTCTCTATTATAGTTCGTTGTGTGATTTCAACGGGTTTTAAGTCGGACTTCTGAACAGAGCGTGGTTCAAAAATTCACATATGAATTACGCTTTAAGCTATCTCCGCACGACGATACGCTTGGATGCCTGGACCACGTCTATAAGAGCTTTTATTTATGCCACTATTGGAACATCTATTATATTTTGAGGTTTTGTTTGGAGTATCTTATCACATACTACGAGCGGAAGGTTTTCCCCATCTTATCGTTCTTCTGATTATTTTTATTCCCTTCCGCCAGTGCCACGTAGTTTGGAATCGGTCCGACTTCCTTCCAGCCGAAATGGAACTGTGAAAAATTATGAATGCGAATGCATAACGAAGCCAATGGAAGGTGATACAGTGCGCTTGTGCGCTCTGCCCTTTCTTTCCGTGTTACGCCAAGGCTCATTGGAGCGTGAAATTTTTATATTATCTACAAATGCCAAAACCAGACCCAGCCCGACGAGCAGTTTTCTGCTTCCAGCAGACACATCCACCCATCCGAGCCCAGGCCGCAGTGGCGACGCAGCGAGAACGTCCGTCCGTGGAAAAACGGGAAAATGCGCTGCCGTGCAGAAAAGGATGTGCCGGCGCGTTTATTTATTCTGCCGCCTGCCGGCTTGCGACGGGCCTGCGGGTCTTGCATCTGCATTTCTGTTGCATTTTAAAAAGCGAGAGGAGGAGGAAATTGCACGCGGGGGGCTGTGAAGTGTGAAAGAGAGAAATGAATCACCTTTTCTGTGCCAGGGTGCGCGATGCATAAATAAAGCGAGACGGAGAGACGGTTGCTCGTGCGTTTCTATATCTCCGCAGAATGCTTTGCCCGTCTCGGACGCGTTCGGCGCTGCACGATGTGTCTGTGGCTGTGGATTTGTAAAAGTACAATTATTTTAATTCTTTCCCGCCGTTGACGTCGGGGCGTGCGGCGTTGAAGCTGAACGGCGTTGCTGTTTTTCACTTCACCGACTGCTTACGAAAACGTTCCGTTCCTAGCAGGGGAAAACAGATTGCGCAAGACGTGTGTCCTGAGAACGAGGTGGCAAAACGCTTTTTTTCGGCAAAAAAAATGGTGAAAAAAGCGATCGTAAACAAACGTTATATAAAAAACGAAGAATTAAGGGTCACAACAAAGCGAAGTCTCATCGGAATTGCATTCAAATTGTACGTTCAATAAAGGCTGGGGGAGGTCCTGCGTTGCCCGGAACGCATTATGCATGCAGCAAACATTTATTGTTTTGCGCATATATGACGCCCTAATTGACATAATCAAAGATCAAAGTAGACAGCCGGGCAGCTTAAGCCGAGGCAAGCATTACATTGTTATCCGTTTGTGTGTGTGTGTGTGGCTTTTTGATTGTTTTACTGTTGGGCCGGGGAAGGTTTCATGATCTTGATTCGATGCCGTTGCGGTGTGTTTTATTATTTATTTACGTTGCTCTCCGTCCTCTCCGATCCCACAGCACCCGAGCGCTCGGTTTCTGGGCCCACCGCGGGAGCGCAGCCCGGATCTCACGAACGCCTGCCAGCTCAGCAGCAACAACAACAACCTCAACCACCGGACCTGCATCTCCTGCACGGACACGTGCGACCACAGCCTGAAGGTGGCCGGCGGCAACGGCCTGCTCGGTGTCAACCATCTCTACGCGGACAGCTGCCACAGGTACAGGGCGGGGAAGGTTTGGCGTGGCCCGTGTGAAGTTTCAGTCTAATATGCTCCTGCAAACCCTGTTTTTCCCCATTCGCCACAGCTTCGAGTCACCCGATCGGCTGATAGCGGATAGACCAAATTACTTCGCCGATCTCAACCGGAGCGACTGCTCGGACAGCTCCAGCGTGCTGAATAGCTGCATCCAGCTCAAATCGGAACCACCGGGCGGTCCGAGCAGTCCGGAATCCTCCAACGAGTTACCGCCGACCGGGCTGGACGAGTGTGCGGGCTGTGATATGCCGATTCAGGTACGGTGCCGATCAATACCATTTAGAATGCTTTCACACTGAATGTCGCTCGCTTACAGATCATTTAGGGTAGGAATCTTCAACTTCGTTTTGGAAAAGATCAATAAAAAGGGCAATTAATGCACTATTTATGCACTGAAACTGACTTGCGAATAGTTAGAAAGACAAGGATTAGTCCCAATATTTGAATTTAAGATTATACTTTTTTTTTAATTTTCAAAGTATTCAGATTGTAATTTCATTGAGATTCATATTGTCTGCTTGTACTGTTTGCATTATGCATCCAGTCCGATGATTCGATTGAACGCAAACTTTATGTCTTATGACTGACTTTGCACTTAGGATGTACTTAAAAAGGCTTACAAATTTGAAATTGGCCTTGCTAATGGAAAATTCCACTTTTATCAGGCTTCGAAAATTATCGACTACTTCGGACTTTCGGTTTGTTTTTAACATTATTTTTCTATTTTATAATCACTGACGAATGATTATTGGATAGCCATTGAGCATGATGCACATGAAAAGGGATCTTTAAGGGCCTATTATGAAACGCTAACGAAAGAGTCTAACGGAAAACGCGAATATTCAAACGTAAAGCAAAACGAAAACCCAAGTAAGAATTTTCTCATGATTATGCAATCTTTAAACCTTTTCTCACCCACTGAAGTATGTTAAAACCATCTAACTAATATATTTCCGGTTTAATGTATGGGTTTTGTTATAAACTTTTCCGTTTCCGAGTTTCATTATCGGCCCTATAGAGACTTGTCGGTCCAAAAGCTTTAGATGCTTGTGCATTTTCCTTAAGCTCTGAGAAACCTGTCGCGATAAACAGTGCAAACCATTGAAAATCAGTGCAGACACAAGTATTTCAACATCACTGTAAAAAAATCGGTATTAATCAAATTTTACTTAATACAACTCAGTTTTTTGTGCTTTAATTTAACAACAGTCATATGAAATCATCTCATTCAGAAGACAGATAGCACATAAATGATCTTGCCTGACTTATTTGTGAGAGGAAGACGCATACAGAGTCCCTCACAACCAAAATTTAATAAACCACAACGCGTAATGAGACATCTGCTCTCAATATGATCGATTAGGGCCATTCTTTCGCTCAGGCCACATTTTCCACCTTCAGCACCTCGTTACACAGTGGACCAGCTTCCTTCGAGGTAGCATCACAGCACACATCGCGTCAGATGGCACCACAACCAAATGCACAATCGTTAGGGTGAAATAAAAAGTTACGTTTGCAAATTAAATTGAAGCGCCAACCAGGCAAAAGCCATACGCCAATTAGGGCAAAAAATATAGCAAAACATTTTTAGCACCTGTTTTTTTATGGTACAGCTCGAAAGGATTTATTGAGTGTCAGAAGCAGATTGTGCGGCAGCCAGCAAGAAAAACAGCAATCTGGTGCATTAAGTGCAACCGCATCTTGCGGTGATTTGTATTGATTTGTGGAAATTTAAACTTTCTTGCTCCGGTTGCGGTTTTCGAAGATCATCACACCTCTGCGGCTTTTGGTCATTGTTATCCGGATCGTAACGATCAACGCCGCTGTGGTGCGAGTGGAAGGCAAGTCAGCTGTCAGTGGGATTTTCTAAGGGTTGCACTGTATTATTCCTTTTGTTTGTCATCCCTGTTGCTTGAAATATGTTAAGGGACTGTGTCGATACGCAGCTTCACAGGTAGCGCAGGGGCATCAAACTCGACCCGAGCCCGTAAGCCGATAATTGACCAATTTTTAACTACACTTTACGCGCTCACTCGGTAGCTGTTTTCAAAACACAACAACCCTTCGGGCCTGTGATGCCTGTGCACGACTCTGTTCGGTTATTTGGTGTGCCAATTTTCGGTAGCAACAAAGAAATGCATTTTGCATACATTGAGCGCTCGAGTGCTGCGGGGGTCTTCAGCCGCGCGCGAACGCACGCACGCACACACGCGCGGTAATAATGCATTTTGCAGAAGCGCTAGCGAAATTGCATAATCTTTAAATTTCTACCAGCCAAACCGCGCGGAACGTGGATTAGTGAGACTTTTGAGGGCGGCTTTTTTGGTTTTTTGTTTTGTTGCTATGAAGCGTGATTTCACTTTCATCGTCCTTTTTTCGTCGCTCTTCGCAGGATCGCTTCTACCTGTCAGCTGTGGAGCGCAAGTGGCACGCTAGCTGTCTACAATGTTGCATCTGCCGGCAAACCCTCGAAGGTGCCAATTCCTGCTTTTCACGCGATGGCAACATCTACTGCAAAACGGACTACTACAGGTGAGTGAGTTGTGGGAGGTACGGGGGATTGTGGGGACGGCATTTAGCATAAATTACCAGCCGCCTGCTCGGTAACGCATCAGGGGAGCGAAAGAGTGGCCAGCTCCTCTAATTGTCCAACGGATTAGGCCGGTGGCGTTGCTTGTCGATGACGATGACGAGCTCTACTCTAGCCCTGCCCGTTGGGGATCGCTGGAGCTGCGTGCGTTGCATGTTGCACGCTGCCTGCACGATCCGTTTCATGGGCGAGCACGTCCTTGCTAACGATAGTTATTGTTTTTTTTTTGCGCGCTAAATTACACCGCAATGCAACAAGTTTGCTGCAACGGACAGAAGGGATGGAAAACATGTAACGAACAATTCGAGTTTAAAAACTCATTAATCTTTTTTAAAACGCAAGTGAGTGGGGTTTGTTTTGGCGCTTCTTTAATTATTGTTACACTTGATACTACAAGGTTTTTATTATTGCTTATTACTATTCCTTACACTGATCGTCTAATTTGTCGTCTTGAAAATGCGATTCCGAAGAATTCATACTCAAACTTCATCTCTGAATAGCGACAGTTGAGATGCCAATACTAGAGCGTTTATAGAAGGGGTAAAATGGGTTAAAATGAGAGAAGGTATAGAAGCAAACGGCACACACAGATCATTGAAACTATCCTTCCACGCTGCGCTGGAACACTTCGCGCGTGATAAGCTGCGCGCCCCGGGGTTAACAGCATCGACGGGGTTATCGATCGACGATCACAGGCATCCGCATCCGCCGAGGACCTTAGGCAGTGTGTGAAGTGTGAAACAAATTGAATCAGCCCGTCGCCGGGCCGGACACTCCGACCACGAACAATGGCAACCATCGTCCGCGGGGTCAGTCCGATTGTGTGCGTCTTATCTGGGCCGCCCGGCGGCCCTCCACCAGCGACGCTTCGACGCTCGTGCAGTAATTCGTCCGCGAGTTACGCAAATACCGGCCACAGCCCTATCAAACGATCGTAAATTATTCGGCACATCAAACAACGGCGGCAGGCGGCGAGGCGAATGTCGCGATGTATTTGCAAAATAATTAGAGAGTTTACAAAACAATTCAGACGGCAGACGGCACGGTTTCAAGTGTCAACCCGTGATTGTGCCAACGGCTTATATACGCTTATGTATTATCAGCACCGAGTACGAATTTCAATACAGAAGGTTCAAAGTTGTTTTGCGGTTATTTACCAACCATGGCAGAGACGTGGTAAAGCAGTCTGTTTGTGAACCTGTTGGACGCAAAGGGTTATGCAAAGTTATGTGAAATAATTCTGAACAAAAAAATACGAAAATGATAACCTTTACTAAAATATTCAATTGAAGCTTGATTTATTATATTAGGTCACGTTTTGAATCGGAGGCACCTAATTCTACATTTACGCTTCCATTTGCCGATTGCTACACAGCGTCACAATGCAATTTTAGTAATTATAATATAAGAATTCAGCTAAATCTGTACTAAAAAACACTCAAAAGTGCTCAAAAGGTTGTTTTATTGTAAAATAAAACGAGGTTAAAGATAAGGACAGTTCTAAAGCGTCTGCTGATAGCTCAATAACACGAATGTGCCTTGTGAAAAAGGGGTTAATGAAGTCGCGCCTAAGGAAACGAATTTCGGCCATTTGTTCAACTAATTAGAAGCTTGATAGTCTCTAATCTTACCAATTGCAATGAGGCTCGGGAGATAGGGTTACAATTAAAGAAATTCGCAAAATTGCAAAAGAAATAACAGAATGTATAAATGTATGCTTCTTCTATAACATCGTTCGAGAAGATCGTTCTTGAGGCATCCAAGACTTCTAAGAGGCGAAAGAAGCCCCTGCCTCATACTCTCTCGAAGCCATCAAAACAACAACGTCAGGGGCGATCTTGCTGATTCGTACGCGAAACAAGTTGCTTAGATCATGTTCCTCCGCGCACGCTAAGCTCGTCCGGGATGTCTCATAAAGTTATATAACCCGGAAAAATGATACCACAGTGCTATCGATGGCGGTTGTTCAAAAGAAAGAAAAGAAGCAAAAAAAGCCGCCAACGTGTGCGAAGACTTCTTTCCCGACTTAGAAGCCTCCCGGGAGGGGAAGACCGATGGTGGTTGTAAAAGCGAATCATTCGAGCCCATAAAAGCCATCACATTAGTATCCGATTGCCAAGCGCAAGATGTTTTCGCGTTCGTTGGGTGTCTGTTGCTTAGGGTAAATCGTGGTTTTTAATTTCTTCGCTATACAGATATTATATCTCTGAATGTAATAAATGTTGCAAAACACGAAAGAATGGAGTAGAATGTAATATAATAGTCTTACTGAGTTCTGTGGGTGGCATGTGAACAGTTCATAAGACAATACTCTTGCAAAGCACACTCCCAGCGCCAAAAAGTCGCTTTCTCGGTCTTCCTTTCAAAGGAAGACATCCTCCCCCCGTTCCCAGAGATGAGACCATTCGCCAGCCTTATCGGTCCGTATTTCGTGCTATAAATAATAGCAATCAGCAATACGCCGACCAGGTGTTTGACGATGGGGGCTACGGGTGGTAAAGCGCGATGGGTTCGGGTGGGCCGCAAAAGAATGGCAGTAAATTTTTGCCGAAAATTTATTCCTTTACACATTTATTACACACTTTACGACAGCTTCCCAGCTGCGACCTGGTTTTTTTTATCTTCTGCGAGTGATGATGGTAAAATAAATCGCGATCCACAGTCGGCGAATTCGCTGATTTCGCTTTTATTCTATCGCGATCTTCTGTTCGGCAGTATTAAAATGTAGTTGCCCTTGGGAGCATGAGACAGTTGTCGATGAAAATTTCGAAGGAGATTGCTCTCCCACTCTACCGGAGATCGTTTGACCCATCTGCTTGCAAGTGATGGTGCAACAGCAAAAAAACAGTTCCATAAAAACACAAATAGCGCAACTAAACTACAAACTTCCCTTCGGTAAACCAGCCATGCAGCAACACGCTCACAGGTGATGAACGCTGACAACCGTAACGACTTCTCACGGCGATGCCGCCCCACCAGAGCCCCGGCGGGGAATGTCTGCATCCCGCGTGTCTAGGATCGCTCGCACAACGGCTCTAGCATCCCCCGGCTGGAGTCGCACTCGAGCCTGTTGTGTTCTGTGTGGTACGGGTAAGCCCTCCATTGCCACCGTTTCACCACGAACGGCGAATCACATTTTTGTGCCCGCCGAGGTTCCTCGCTTGCGGAATCATTGTAGTCGTTCGTTTCCGCCACGTCAAACGAAACGCCGTTCGCCCGAGTTGCATCGATAAGGTGCCGGTTTTTATCAGCTTCCCGTCTCCTCTTTTGCGGGTCCAGAATTTAAATAGCTGTCGAACACGTGTTTTACATAGCACCGATCGCGGATCGGTCGATCATAAATATTAATCGATTGGGTGTTGTTTTGCGTTGTGTTGCGTGTTTTTTTCCCTCTTCTGTCTGCTGCTGCTGTGCTCAAATTATCTGGAGCTCACACTAGCTGGGGACGAGAAATGTAGTTCGCGTGTTGTTCTTGTTTTTTTTGCATCATGTTCGTGTGATTACGCGTGCAGTTTTTTCGTGTATTATTTCTACAAACGCGGCAGCTAGTGAGCTAGCGCGTTTTTGTGAACAAACGATGCCTTTCGTGCTCGGGGATGGCAAGTAATACTTCTCACTCACTCCGTACGCAATGATACACCGATAAGCGTCCCGGTGTATTACCACGCATCTCGCACAACAATGTTGGGCGTGAAGAGTAGGTATGCATATGAGAGGGTGATACCACGCCAGGCAGTGGATGAGATGAGCAAAAAAACACAACAAACGGAAGAGAAATTACTTGCCGGCGAATAACTGCCCGGGACGGTTCGGAATGTAAAATGCTAATGCGAGGAAGTAAGTGAAACATCGCAACAGACACACAAGGGAGAAGAGTGAGAAGAAAAAAAACGCAACATAACCGCGAGAATGATAAATTGCTTCTGTAATAGCCATCAAACGCACGATATGAATTTACAGCAGATATGCTAAAGCGAACATGGCACATGCGCGGCAACAAATGAACCTGCAAGCGAGGTGAGAATACGGCAGTAGCTCGATGTGATCCCGTTTTTTTTCGCGTGGTTTCACTCCAGCTCATAGTTTCGCTTCATTCCAGTACAACTTAATATTCGTGACACGATTTTACATATTCGCACCTTGATCGGGCGGTCTCTGCTTATAATTTGTCGATGAGGAAATGTTTTCGAGATGTTTTCTGTTTTTTCTGTATTAGTTTTTGCTCCGTAAAGAATGAAGTAGTTATTTTTTTGCCCGCATGTTTGGGACAGAGAGAGAGAGAGAGGGAGAGATAAAGACAAAAGAGAGCTATCTCTTGAAGATGAGAAATGTCTCAAGCGAAGGGAAACCATCCTTGTTGAACGGCAACGAGCAGGAAACAACTGTCACAGAGCGCACAAGTAGCGATTGATATGACATTACCCATTCTTCCACCCGGCCGCTGTCATTTGCGAGTATAATTTATGACAGCCACGGTGTGCGCGGTGCCGTTTTCCACCCCAATCCCGGGGACCTTAACAGATCGTTTCGATGCGCCGGTGGCTATCGGGCGCGTTATCGCTCGCCGATCTCCGTCTCTAGTTTGGCCTCTTGTTTAACCTCTTCGCTCGTTCTAGGACATTCCTCTACGCGTAGATGAATCTTGATCGTATGTGTGTGTCATTCTCGCTTCCAAAGACTGGATCGCAGGTAGCCAGCCGCACCTGTCCCGGGTGCTCTAGTTCTCTAGGTAAGGAGTTCGGTATCCTTGCGTGCGCAGGATCGCACCCCTGCCGCGATGCCCGACGGTGGTCGATAATTTATGTTTCATTTATCAAACTAGCAAAGAGAGGGGGGGCAGAAATATAATGGGTATATTGTCTTCTTCCTGTTTTCCGAGCCTCCGGCCTGTGGGTTCGTCGGGTCGTCCCGAAAACAAAAGCGGAGCGCACGTTCCGATTGAGTACTTCTCGTCCCTCGAGCACACGGTCATGACTTCATTTGGGGGTGCTTTTGTCCCTTCCGGGCGTGCACCACGAGGTCGGCCTGTGTAATTGTAATCTTAATAGCCATTTAGCACTGTTTGTGATAATGATTTATACCGCGGTGGACGAATTTTTGGTAGAAACCCAAAAAAACATCAAGTCATTTAAACTTTCTCGTTGCGTTCTTCACAAAACGATCAGTATTTTAACGAGCGTGAAATATGTGTTCGTGTGGAAGTTGGATCGCTATAAAGTTTTCCCACAAAAGGTAGCGTGCATTAATCAGATCGATCAGCGCGGCAGACACGGCGAGTTGGCGCCGTCGAAATTTAACGACTTTTCACCCGCCTCGATCGCGCAAGTTATGGTGGGTATTTAAATTAGATCGTTCGGTTTCGAAATCGCTCCGGGTGTGGAAGTAGTTTTATGGTCCGCACCGATCGGAGACGGGAGACATAAACCCGGACCTGTTTGAGGATCGCGCACAATAAAAATGCACACCGGGTGGCCGGAGCGGATTCGAATGCATTCCAATGCACTTGCTCGCACTTCGAAGTCATAAGAACGATTGGAACAGAACAACACCGGGATGGGTGTCGCCAGTCTCGCCTCCAATCAATGGGCCACGATTGTGCCCGCGTCGGTTGTGAGATATGTTTGACATTCGCTAGACGCCGGGCCTGTCAATCGCCCGGACGAACGCGTAAACTGGAGGCGACGTGGTCGATACGCTTCGATTCGTGTTGTTTTGACTGACTGACTGACTCGTTCGGGTTCTCGCCAGAGGGCAGATTAATTTGTAATGTAAGTGCCGTAATTAGTCCGATCCCGTCGCTTCCATGCGCCCTTATTATCGCCCGTTATCACGCGGGAGACACCAAGGCCAACGGTACGGTTGCGATCGGAAACGTACGGGGGCAATCGATGGCTGATGGCATTATCAAGTCGTTACTCAAATCGAGCGCTGAAAAAGTGTCTTTAAAACCGTTTTCTTATGCAAATATACTCCAGTACTCACGGAAAGTGAGAACTTCCAAGCGCTTCCGTTGACGGTGACTTATTGAAGAGAGCTTCTGCTTGGCAATGAATAATGAGGTGAAAAAGTCTCATCTTTTGACTCCCACTTAACCCAGATGGTCATGAAACGCTTGCTTAGCTATGCACGAGAAGATACGCTACTGAAATATTCAAAGCATTTGATGTTTGAAGGTTTCTTCGGTGAGTTTCGTTTGTTTTTTGGAATTCCAACGACATGCTAACGAGGGCTTCAAAAATTTGTAAATTCAAATTACAGTCGAGCCATCGCCGAATTGCACTGCAATCGCGATTCCAACACCCGCCGATGTTAACGCCATTCCGGTGCAAATTGGAAACAAATGGGTTTGCGGCCGTATATGTGTGCGGTCGTCCATCGGACCATAAGTTTCGAAGGTTCTACGGACGTGGCTTCCGAAAACGAACGTTTCCACGAACCCCAGCGGGCGCACGGACGCACGATTAAGTGATTTTCTGGTGCACTGAACTGTAGAAAACTATTTCTTACGCCCATTAGACGTCCCTTTGCGGGAGAGCGAGCGCGCGTGTTGTGGTGGTTTGGGGTTTCGCCTTTTTCTAAAGCTACGCTCTTGTTTCATCTGGCCCCCGCCCTGCCGGACAGATTATTAATTTTCTAGCACAAACCCGGCGCTGCTTGTGGTGGATTTTGGAGGTTTTCGCTACCGGTCTCGTGCGCCAGACACGGTGCGGTGGTGACCGTTTTCTCGGCGCTTTTGTAACACACAGTTCGAATTAATGAAACCAAAAACGAACGAAAAAAAACGCGAAATGCTAGCCTAGCATCGCTCTGTTACGGCTCTGTTGGCAAAGGCACGAAACGGAAGCAATGATTTAGCCGGCGGAACATGGCGGATACACGAAGCGGACACGATCATTATGTCACGCTCCGTCCGGATGTTATTTGTTGCGCTGCTGCTGTTGATGTTGATCAGGAGGAGATTTTCCGATTGTCGCCTATCTAAAACAATCAGCACGGTGCATTATTACGAGCGAACGAGCGGGTCTCGGTTGATAGTAAGCCAGTTGATATAGCATTATTAATTTTCGGTTGTTCGAACCTCGAATCTACCCCACGCGCGGGACTAATTCGCAGCTTATTACAATGCACACGCGCGTGCCCCCGGCCATAATGAGACCATTCAGCTTGACGCCTTCTCCAGTTCTCACTGGAACGAGAGCCTCGGGTTTGCGCCACTTCGTTTCGATGTGTTTCAATTATTAAAAATCGCGAAACAAGCGCTCAGAACGCGCTTCGTAAATGAAGTGTTTCTGGGTCAGAAAAATTCAGTAGCCCTTCGTGGAAAACGTTCGACTCCATCTTCTCCGTCGCACGGTGGGAGAAAATTGCCACCCTGCAAGAGTGATATTGGCATCATTCCCATTCCTTCCTAGCCCAGTGGCATGAATAAGTTTGCGTTTGTTTTGCGTCCACGAAGCTTCTGACGTAGAGAGAAGCGTTTGGGGGCGTTTTGTGGTTCGAAATGGGAACATGCCGATGTTTGAAATTTCAATTTCAATTCCGTTCGCAGCTTCATAAATAAAACAAAACAGTTACAAGCACGGTTTTGAAGGTATTTTAAATGGATGGAATAATTTTGACATTCATTGTACTAGGTGTTGTTAAACGCATTGCTTTCGCAAACTTATTTCGTTGTATGTTAACTCGCATTTATGGATATTATTAAATATTTTTTATATATCTGTGCTTCATTAGAGATATTTTTATATATTTGTTTGATAATGTTATCTAGCAAATGATGCCTATTAACGATGTTTGATCCGATGTATGATCCGATGACCATTAGAATTGATATGACTAGTCCGTTGAAAGCTTTTGGGGGAGATTTTTCTATAAACGTTTTTCGAAAAGGCTCTATCCAGCCATCACAGTTGTACTTGCTAACAATATATCCAGGGAACTCAATAATACGACGAACTTAAGGACAACTTCTTCAACATCTAAACAGAAATAATCCTTCAACTGTATAAGCCCTTTTACATGAAGCGCAACTCATCAAGCGCGAATGCTGTCAGTGCTCTGAGTTGCCCATTTATCTGTCAATCGTTTCGTTTTTGATCGTTTTTGAGTTCGGCAGACGAAACTCAAGCGCACCTCAAACGCAACTCGATTTAAACAAACATGTTGTGTTAGTTTTTCAACAAACCTTCAGTGAAGTTAGCGAGAAAAGTGAATAAAAACAAGTAAATGTAGCCGGCTCCTTGCAAATAGTCGTGTCTACACGAAGCGTTGCTAACTTGACGTTATTTTGGAGTTGCGCCTGGAGTCGCACTTGGAGTTGCGCTTCATGTAAACGGGCTTTATGAGATGCACACATCATTAAACATAACCCCCGTAGATCTTTGGGTATTGTCAAGTCAAACTATTTGAAACTGAAACATTGGACTATTGTCCTCGTATACATCTTCGTACGCAATAAATAACAAATACAATTACCTTTTTCCTAGCGAGAACCTTCCAGTGTATTCTCACGCGGCAAGATTGGTTTTTATCAAATAATTCAATTTTAAATTAATTAACCACTAAATGCGCAGCATTATTCATTTACCGGTTCGGCTGGGAGTGCCTCCCGGCAATCGCGTCCGCTGCATTTCTAATGCGCTTTCTTCCCGATTAGCGCACCGTTGTTGTGTTTTTTTTTGTTAGTTCCTCCCAAAACGAACTCGTTTATTTGTACCGAACCAAGATTAAACGACTTTTAATGGGATGTTTTCCTGTTCCCGAGGTGAAAACAGCTGAAGTAAACCCCAGAACCAACAAATCAACACCGGAGCTACCGGGGAGTGGGAGTGAAAATGGGTGTCCAATAAAGAGAGCGCCCGCGCGCACGCAACGAAAGCCCACCGCGGGGACGATAAGACGAAACCGGCCACCGGTTTTCCGTGATGTTTTTGGAATTAAAATTTCAAATCCGCCACTTCCAAGGGTGGGGGGCGAACGAAAAACAACAATAAAATAGCTATTAAAATTGATACCGCGTTCTCGTGGGCGCTGCTGCAACGCACGGAATGGTTAGCCGCAAAAGGTTTTTCGGGTTTAGTAAGGGTGCATTTCAATTTCCCGAAAAAACATCCATTCCGAAGTGCATTTAATTGAGATTAGAGACCGGAGCTAGCCCAGTTCGATTGGATGTTCATTAGCGGGTCAGCGGGTCCGGTGGAACGCGCCACCAATCAACATAGTTGCCGGTGGCGACGCCTGGCAGTGGGATCATACACACACACAACGGGGCGGGATGATGGCACCAGCTCCGGTGGCGAGTCGAACGCGAGTCGTTAAGATCGTGGTCTAACAAGCCATAAATACATAATTCAGCAAGCGGCTTTACCGGGCCGGGCATTTTAATGCAGCAATTAGACATTCCTCGTCCCGACCGGTACCGACCGGTAGCGGCGAAGCCTCCGACCTACCGACGGGGATCATCGCCGGAACATCGATCCCGCCGGGTGCGATCGAATGGGGACTCCCGAACGCGCGTTTCCATAATTCATACCATTCTCGCGCTCCCTTCAAGCGGGAAGCGAGCTGGGAGCTGGGAAAACTTCACCTGCACCGGATCCGGCGTAATAGAGTGAAGAAAACACGCCCGAGCTGGAGCCAACTGTGCCGCGGCACGGCACGGCACGAAGAACATTTCCAGACATTACCCCAGACGACCGCCGGCTATCGGTGCCGGTGCATCTCCGCCCGGTGCGTATCGGTTTTCGGTTGCCATTTCGGTCTGGTGAGAGTTTTTCCGAAATTAATTACACTCCCCGGTGGGTTCTTCCGGTGGGTTCGGTTATTAAAATAATTAAAGCACATGCGGTATCTGCCCGGGGTGATCAGAACCCGCCAAGAAAGAGCCGAACCCGTGACCCCGCGTGCAGCGGAGAACTGCATTTTAAGCACTGGAAATGATGGGTTTTTCGCTCATCCGGCCACTTCGTCAGTATGATATTTAAGAAATTATTGTTTACGATTTGTTTACGATTATGAGACTATTAGCGATGTGAAAATATTACCATTGAGCCTGTCGTTAAGTGGCAAGGCGGTGGTGATGAAGAGATAAAGCGAGTGCATCGAGTTGCTAGAACGGAAGCAGAAAGATCACATCCCCACGTGTGTTCGCTCGTTAGAGATGGGAGAGAAACATTCGTAAGGATAGTACCGAAAGCACGTGGGCATGTCTTAATTTGCGCTGTTCGTTAGCCTTCCCACCTTCCGGTTCCGAAACCGATTCCATTCATCATCTCCTGCCCGGGAAGTCCACCGTGCGGTCGGATTTCTCTTCGGGACGATCGGTTTTGCCGCCGTCGCGCTTATCAAACACACCTAACGAGGCACGATCTTTTCATTTCCCTCCGGTCAAAAAGGCCTTGCATTCGCCCGCGCGTTCACCCGTCCGGATTCACTTAATCAACATCGGCTGTGCTGGAACCGCGGGAATTATTACCGTCTTCAGCGATCTCATAACCATCATCATCATCATCGCGATAATCATTGTGCTGCGGGAGTGGAGTGGCACGCCAATTGGCACATAATTTTCCCCGCGAGGTTTTCCACCGCCCGTTGGGTTGGGTGGCGCGCGTGCTACGATGTGATAATTAGGGTGACAAATTTGATTATATGTACACAGTGGAAATGGACATCGGTGACGCCGTTCCGGTCGTGGCGTGCGTCCACCACCACCACGCGCAGTGGCGTTGTTGTTTGTTGTTATTAAAGCATTAGCCGTGTTATTATTTGTCCGCGGCCGACGGTTTGTCCTGCGATCTTAACGGCAATTAACGGTAGCGCGAGCCCGGCGGAAAGGTGGCTCATTGTTTGTTATTAATATTTGTTATTTCTTCTGATTTCCCCGGCGCGATTAGAAGCTTCGTGGGGCTGGTGGATCTGGCGGTTGCTCTCCCGTGGGCACCAGCAATCACGGGAAGCGGAGACCACCACACGGTGACACCCGGTGGTCGGACGTCCCGGGCCATAAATCTACCGTGGCACTAATTACCCGCGACAGTGACATCAAATCAACGCTCGGCGCGTGACTTTCACGCCTCACCGGGCCGCGTTGGCCGACCAAGGCTTCGATCCGGGCACGGTCCGGTGCCAATATGATAACGGTTGACGGGCGCCTTCGACGCGGACCCGGACTTGGCGCACTTGTGTCAAGTCTCCCACTTTCCATAAGCCACACTGATAAGTATTCATGGCCCCGTGACGCGGTCATTACCTATTCACGGCGGCGCTCGGTGTCGATTAGCTAATTCCGAGACCAATTAAGATTTGGGTGTCCGAAAAGCCGTTCCAAAAACGCAGCGTTGATAGGCCGGCCAGCTGAACCGTGGCGAAAAAGTAGCACCCGCGGCTGTCAATAGTGCTCGCATAACGCATATAACGCCGCGATAACCATTACATTAATGGCCAGTGATTAATTACAGATAGAATTGCATGAATTAGGTTAAGTGTGAGGTTTTCTTTCCTTCGCTTCTGATACGCATTCCAATTAGGTGTGATTGCAAAGTTTTTGAGCTGCTTGGGAAGCGCGCAAAGGGTAATTATTCGGTGGCAGTGGCTGATAGTGTTTGCAACGCTGCAAATGGCCGGTAACGGTTTCTTTTGGCAAATTTTGTAAGATAATACCAAACGGGCTTTTTTTCGCAGCTGATACCTGAACGCGATGCAGTGAAACGTGACGTAGGTTTGTGTCACTTTAGTACAATAGCCCGCCTAATCGTTTGTTTCCGCTATTCTGGATGGGTTTTGGTGCGGGATAAAACAGGGCTAATTCGTATTTCCTTCGTAAAGGTTAAGGCTCCACATCTCCGGAAGAAGCTCACTAGCGCACTAGGGCTTCTTCAAAATTGTATCCACGGAGCGACCTTGACTTTTCGTATGGAACGCCTCAAAAGTGGTGGCTGCGTCGAACGACTGCAATCATCCTCTCACTGCACCGGTGCACTGGCTCTTCTAGGTCGCCGCCGATCAAGGGTGAAGGGCCTTTGACACACTGGTGCACCAATTATCTTCCGGTGCGCACGCGGTGCGTCTGTCTGCTTGCCACGTACCGCACCGGAACAATTATTCCATTAGGCTTCTGGGGGTCTGGGCTGGGGCGTAATTGTTCAATTACCAACCGACATTCCCGAGGTTAATCCGCACGCGGGTGCGATCATGCGCGAAGCGAGGTGCAACGATCCTGCAACAGGCTTTTGCCACGGAGACGCTGTTTCTTTTGTTTGGTGCGAAGAGAGGGAACCGTTACGCGTTGTAGCAAAATTGGGAATGCCAGCAGGGGAATGCCCCACCACTGCGCGCGGTGGTATTAAGATGACATCCAGTGTGAAATTGACACAACGGTGGAGCGTTTAACGCATGTTTGTGGATCGTGCCACAGGGATGCTAGGATTGTGTGGGGAGGCTAAAGAGTCGGTATCCGTTACATATTTATTTAATGTTCATTTAATTAAAGAGTACTTAGTGGATGCCTCAAATGTGTTGAGGCGTAGGTTTCTAACGGTAGTTAATTAAAATATTCGTGCGAAACTAGTTACTCATTTTTCAAAAAGTTTTTATTCATAGACTGAGACTTTTAGACTTAAATTACTCATCATTTGAGCTGAGTCTTTCGATTTCCTCGACTGAAGAAAAGCATATACCAGTAAAAGCATTCTGAAACTATCAGTCAATCAAGTTGGATAGAATTTACCCTCTTATATTGTTCTAATAATTTGAGGTAAGAGCAGATGGCTAAGTTTGAAAGTTCGACAGAAGCAGTTCATAGTATACGACACTCTTCTGATCACACGACACACCGTTGATATTACAGCATTTCTCATCCATTCTTGAACAGTTCCCACAATTTGTTTGAATTATTCCACTCATTCCTGAAATCCTTCCACCCATTCATCAAATGACATTTCCCATGTGGTTATTCCCCACTCTGTCTAACATGTCAGATGGATTCCTTCCAATGGCGCAATTGTATTGACTTGTTCGATCTCGATCTTTGAACTACACATACTAACCACTTCAAGAATGGGTGGAAGGATTTCATCATTGAGTGGGACGAATTAATGTAACGGAAATGTTCAAGAATGGCTGAAATATGCTGTATATTCGTGTTAGATTTATAAGTTAGTTTGGAACTAGAATTCCTTAAATCAAAATGAACTCTAAACATAAGGATATAAACAAGTTGACTGCTAGATTGCTAGAAACTACTCGAGAATACGATTTAGACTACTCGAATTTTGTACTAAAAGATTATGACAAAAGAATACAGACAGAAGCAAGTAGAAAGTTGAGCGCGTACCATCGTCATTTGGACGTTTTTCGGATACTTCGTGAAAGAAACTTAATGCACGGACAAGAACATTTCGTGAGGTTTTCTCACAATACTTGAAGTAAATAAAATCGTAAAGTAAGTAAATCCAAGGTTTTGCAAGCTTAGAAGACGTTGTCTTCATATTGATGAATAGAAGCAGCCATTACTGTAAATGACGTTGATATTAGCACAAAACCCATCATGATTAAAATCAATATTTAATACAAAATGTCCAACTTTCATATGCAGTGTTATTAAAAGATATCCAAGCTTTCAATATGTGGAACGAGACCTGTACGAGATCGCTTGTAACACTCTGTGAACTTAACCGTACATAACAAAAAGTAAGATTAAGCCTTTAAATATTTGCCCCAAAAACGAGGTGATTATGATTTACATGAGCATGAACATTTCCAAAACAGATAGCATTAAAAACTGACCAAACAGACCTGTTTCGCATGAAACATAATCGTTAGTCGTCCCAACCTAAAACAAAATCCTAACCAAACGATCGGTACAAGCACCAACCGGCTCTTTCCGTACAGAACACACGTCTTTTAATTAAACGCGCCAAGTTTATTCGCTCGTACAAAACGACCGTCTCGTCTCGCGAAAAGACGCACCAACAATAAACCTCGTTCGAAAGGCGAATACAATGCTTGCGGGTTTTGTTTTCACTATTAAGTTCGGCGGTTCCGGACAGTCTGGAGCGCTCGCTACGTTTCCACGTCTGCTTCTATTGGGCCTACTTCCGACTGCGTTTGCATGACTTTTGCTCCTCTGCCAAACGGGATCGGGGTGAAATATTGCACTGTTGGTGCGTTTTAGTGTTCGTTCGTGGCCGTGTTGCGTTCAGCGGGTCGGATCCGGGCGACGTTCCGTTCATAGACTTAGACACCTAGACGCGCCTCGTTGAAACGCCGCGCAAATCTGTCTGTGTCTGTAGAAATTGAGGTTGGACGATCCAGCACCACCACCGTTTCTCACTTACAAACCCAGTTTAAGTGTTCTTCCGCTCCTACGACCGGATGCGTTTTCTCACTGTCTGCGCTGATGGTTTTAATAGTTCTGCGCTGCTTTGAAAGTCAAACAGCGGGCCAAATTATCATAAACGAAACCAGCTCAAGCCATCGGACCGGTGGGTGAAGTGGAAACTGGTTGAAAAATATGCAAGCGCCACCCGGGAGCCACCCGGGAGCGCGACGCGACTTTTACGAGTGCCGGGCGATTTTATTATTGATTTGAAAACAAAATTTCTGCACAAAATGACAGGTGGTGTTGCGTGGTGGCAGAGATGAGCAGGGACCAGGAGTTAACTCGCACCGTTTTCCAGCAATGAAGATGTACGCACGCTTAGAATCGTACTCGCCGCGGCTGACCGCCTCTGGGCTGTTTATGCTAAACGTGGTAACGGTTGGGCGTTGCGCCAACGGCGGCTTCCCAAGCCCCCAGACAATGGTTCCACCCGTACCCTGTTCGGTACGGGGAGGTCCCACGACCCGCCCGGTAACGGTTCACGGTCCACGAAAAGCGAAACGTGCACGTGAAATGTGGACTAATCGCGGGCGCGACGCAGAAAAGAAGAAAAGGGCCGTACGCCGTGCTGCGGTGTTCATATTTTATCGTCCAAAAAGCATCTCGGGTATCTCGGCGGGCACCGCCACAGCATGCATGCGACGGTGGTAACAACCCGCCTTTCCTCACCAGCCACACCGCAAAGAACGCCCGCGGTCCGATCGTCCTATCCCGCGGTCACAATCTTCGAACATGTGTAGCTACATGGGATATAAATAAAAGAGTTAGATAAATTTAATTTATCTTGATTTAAATATCATTTTCCTCCCCTGTCCGTAGAGCGGGGGGGGGACCACTTCCTGCCGGGAAAGAGAAGGGCAGCGACTCCTTGCTTCAGCCAACCCCAGAGAAGGCCGTTCGGGGCGGTCGCGCACTTGCTGTTGCGCGTACAGGAACCCGGCGCTACGACAACTATTTGACGCACGTTGAACCCTGGACCGTGGACCGGTTCGCATCGTACGGTCGATCGGGCGACACATGGACATGGGCAAAAACAACATCAAATAATGAAACGAAAAGAAAATTGCGATCGCGCAAAAACACCCAAGTGCCGGGCCAGGAACGCTATGGATTATGCTGCCCTGCACCAGCCAGCCAGTCAGCCAGCAAAACATTCTTTTAACGATTGTCTCGAGCCTTGTTCTGTGTGCTGTGCCATGTTATCCAACCGCGTGTAGACCTGGGTTTTTTTTTACTTTACTTTTTTCTGTTTGGCTGCTGCTGCTGCTGCGTGTAGTGATGCCACGGGGAAGGTGCCTTTTTTCCATCATCATAAATTACGGAAAATATTAATAAATAATATTTTAAACCACCGGGACACGAACCAAAGGTGGACTGAAAGTGGATATTTTACACGTCTCCCTTTCGGTGACAAAATGGTTCGGGAGGATTTATGTGATTCGTCTTTCCCGGGCGCACACGGGGTTCGAGTCGTCGAGCGGGCGATCGTCACATGCACCGGTGTGTGCGTATGCCAAATTCGTTCGGTGTGTGTTTCGTGGTAGGGAGGGCTTTTATGTGCGTCCACGAGCCTTACGAACGGGAAGAGATTACAAGGTTATTAATGAGAACATGGCAGATTGAAGATGTGTTTGGGTATTGAACATGTTCATTACCTCAACCTCAGAGTTTCAATAAACGACTTTACAGGCATAAAGAAAGCCATTAAGTTAGGTGTTTTGGAATTTCACCTCCCATTCGTAGCTTATGATAAGAACATTTAAATTTTGAAAATATTCGATTGAAGCGCGTTGAGAAAATCGATCAAATAATTTAAGTTGTATTTTATCTATTCGGCCAATCAAAAATGATTTAGAATGTATTACTTTTTAGCCCTAACCAAAAACTGTTGCCTGATACTACTTGTATCAAAGCTATTCGAACGTGATTTTTTTGTTAACGTGAAGTAATTTCATTTCCGAACTTGGCTCAAAGGTCCAAACGAAAGCTCTTATCGTTATCAAATTATTGCCAATAGATTTATCATCACCAATTTTCCATATCTGCTCTGGAAAATATTAGAAAACGAGCCTACTAGAGCTCACCCTTATATGCAAAAGAAGCCTAGGCTGATAAGCAAATCGAACTTTCTCCCACCCACCCCAACATTTGCGTAACGCTCATCGCCACACTCCAAACGAGCATCGTTTGCCCACCGGAGGAAAAGAAAAGCACCTCGTGCTTTTCTGTGCCTTCAGAAATAAATAACACCCCGAAGCACACGCAGACAGCTTACGAATCGGCGTGATTTGCTAATGTTGCATTAACGCGCGCATTAGCGCTCGACGGCGAAATCGTCACCCAGGCAAATGACTTGCACGGCCCAGTGCGGCTCGAACGAGAGAGACCCGAATTAACGCACGCGGCGTTGACTTAATAAGTCATTTCGGTAATTTTTGGGCGTGGGTGCGACCCCACGTGATGCGGCGCCAATTGATGGATTGGTGGCCGGTGCCGGTCCGAGCCCGAGGCTCTTTTTTTTGTTTTGTTTCGCGAGACTCATCAGAAAGTCAGATAAGTCACGCGGGCGTGAAATGAGCCTAAAAGGTTTGTGGTCGGTGGGTTGTGATTTTTTCTCTCTCTCTCTCTCTCTCTCTCTCTCTCTCTCCCTCTTTCCGGTGCTGCTTCCTCTCGCTGGCGTTCGCGAACGGACGTGGTTTTGTAGGCCAAAGTGCGTGCCCGGTCTGGAGTTGATGCGATACGGCTTTAGTGGGAATTTATGTGGAAGTTTGCTGTGGATGTCGCGGTGGATCGGACGGGGTGGATGGAAGCGATAATGCCTCCGGCCAGAATTTAGATGGCTTATCGCGGTAATGTTTATGATATACGGCACATATTAAATGCATACCTATTGATCTTCTCGAGATTGTTGCCTGTTGGTTCCAACGCTCCTCCGAGGGGTGGCCATGTCTGAAGACGTTCAGCGGGCCAGCAAAAGTCTTCATTTGCCAGTGACACTGGACGCATCCAGGGAATGCAGCAAACGGACAAAAAAGGGGATGATGAAAACTCGAGTAACTCCGGGAAGATCCAACCCTCGAAACCGATCGTCATCCACATAACAAATAATGGTAATAATCATAATCAACCGTCATCAACGTCATCATCAGGCAGTCGTCGTCGTCGTCGTAGTCATTACGGCTGTCGCGTCGTTCTCTAGAGGACATCCAGCGCCCGCAGCCAACCGCTGGATGCACCGTAGGGCATATAATTGAATGTTGAAATGATAATTTGACCCGTGTGCGATTGATTTTGTGCGTGCGATAAAGAAAGCCAACGATCGCGATCGTCATTCTCGCTCCCCGGGACGTCCGCACCGGTGAAGGGCTTCCCGGCATGGGTTACGAAACACCGACCTCCCTCGCGCGTGGTCCCGAGCCTCTCGAGGCAAAATGGGCCCTCAAAACTGCAAACCCTTTCGGGGCGGCTTATTAGAAGGGAGCACCGTCCGGCCGCCATAAAGTCAACGGTTATTCTGTAGCCCTTTTTTTGTCGGTTTCTTCGAAAATATGTTTTAAAGTTTTATTTTCGGGCGGTTTCATTCACGATCACGGATTTTATGGCCACGCGGTTCGCCAGTTTCGAAAGTCGCGCCATAAAAGCGGTCGACGAGAGGATCCCGCCGGCGGCTCCGGTATATGTAATAATAAGCATGCTGCACGGGGAAGCGGATGCACCGAGGGGGGAGGAGGGGGCACAATGCAGCCGCGCAGAGGAATAAAACCCGGACCGGACAAAAGATGAAGACGCACGTGGCGCCCCGGCCGGGGTTTTCCGCCTTTTTTTCTTTTACTCTCCCCCATTTATGATATTTGTTATTCTAGAGACGGTGCCATTGTGTGTGTGCGCGCGCGCTTTGTTTTATTATGCTTCATGGGATATCAATAAATGTTGCATCTTGCGGTCGCGCGGTTTTGTGCGGCCAGCGTGAGGGTGCCATATAATCACGAGAGCGTTTCGTTCCACGTGGTTTGGGCCAAAACTTTCTTGGCGTGGCACGATCTTCATAGAGAGGTAGCTACCGCTGGAGAAAACAATCATCAAGTGATCCTTAACCTGTTAGATCCTTTTGGAATTGTTTGGCTTTTCAGAAAGTCACTTGCAAACTTCATCCTCCAGCACGTCTACAACGGCTGCGTGACTCCTGCACGACGTTGGGATTAAACGGGAAAGCAACAAAACCACACGGAGTCGCCCATCGCAGGTGGATCGGTGACGGCACGACCTCGAGACACTCGAGCCGACACCCGGTCGCCCGTAGGGGCAAACGCAGTCACACACATACGCACAGCCCCGGGCCCGGGTCATGATGGACAGGCAGGCGTACCACCTATTCATTTGCATGGTTGGTGGGGGGGAGAGACAGTAAAATTTATACACTTTTTGGAAGCGCCCTTAACCTGTCAGCTCCGCTGTGAAGCATAAAAAGCGGCTTGACGAGCCGGGTGACGCGGCGCCAGGTGGAAGCTCTCCGCTGCGCTGCCCGCTTAGATGTTAATCTTGCGTAAAACATGCAAGCATTTATTAGAGGAAGCAGTACCTTACGTACATGCTCGGGCACCCGCGTGGCCACGGGTGATTGCGCCGCGAAGTTACCCGATCCTGTGCAGCGAGCAGTCTGCTTAACGTTCAAGTTCGAGCATGTTCTTGGAATTGGGTATCGCGAAACCCGCTCAGAACGGAAAGAGAGCATCGACTGCAACGCTGTCAAATGTGACCCATTTGTGACCGATAAACTTCATACGTCTAAGATATGATCCCGCCGGAGAAGCACGCAGGGACCTGACATCTCTCGGTAGCTCCCGGAATCGATTCGCCTCTGCGTTATGGCACTTCTTGTTCCAGAGAGCGGTGAGCGCCTTGCGTGCGCGGGTTTAATCTCGACTTGCTGCGAGGCTTCCCCGCCAGATAAAGCACTTAGCTCGTAAAACACAAACCACGTCCGCCACCATTAACGCGAACATCATAATTCGTAGCGCGCAGTTTGTCCCGGGCGTTGCGATCTTCCGATTTCTGCACCTCTCGATACCTTCGAACGCACGCAGATGAAGATGTTCGCGAATGGTTAATGGTTCCTTCTTGGAACGATGGTTTTATGGCGAGAACGGTGGTCTTAGAGGGAAGATCTGCGCCCGATACCTCGGCGGTGAAGGAGCGTATCCGTTGTGCGTGATTCATGGCCTTTTAACAGCTTTATGATGTTCGGATGTCACCCCGTCCGGCGGGCACGCTCCGCGGGCTCGCGTTCCCAGCGTGTCATAATCGTGTAGAAGGGAGACGCGAAATCACCTCAAGTGATCAAGTGACGAACCGGGGCGGGCGTTGGGCGGAAAAGACTGGAACATTTCCACCTTTCCGGTTGTTTTCAGTTCTCTGCGCCCATGTCGTCCTTCCAAGTCGTCCAGGGCGCACGGTGCGAATGATAAATGAACCGGGCGACAGTTTTCGATATGATTGATTTTACTGTCAAAACGAGCGCCAAAGTGACCGTTACTAGGGAGGACCGGACTCCGGAGCCAACGCTGACAGGTTGATAAAGAGACCCTGTGAGAACCTGGGCAGCTGGCAGCGTACTGTTTCTTTTTTGCATGTCACCGTGAGCAATCAAAACGATGTCAACTTCAATCCGATGTGCTGGTTGTCATTATGGCGTGGTTCGATTGCGTCGAAAAGGTGTTTCAAGGATCGGGGTGTACGGTGGTCAAAACGGGACGTATCTTGTGCGGAAGGTGTCAACGTTCCCAGGTATGATATCGGTCGCATTTTCGTAAGGACAGCTTATGTCGTACCAGTAACAGAAACAAAGCCTGTATCCTAAATAAATAACCTAACCTCGAGGGAAAACATTGCTGACACACTCACTATGTAAACGATGGTGTACTGGATAGTGTTTGCGTTAGAATTGCTTCGCCTCACTGTCATGCTACAGTGTGTCCCAATGTTTTGCGACCCATGACTGTCGCACTCCGGCCGTCCATAATTAATAGCGGCCGTCAGGTGCACCGTTTTATTCTTTGCCCGCTCGCTCGTACGAAGAACGATCACGTTGGTCGCTTCGACATGTACCGAACGATCGGTTCTGCGGTGCAGATGGCAAGAGCAGCTTCGAACAAATCGAAGCATCGAGCGCAACACACAAGGACCGTTTCCTCCCATCGTCGAGCTGACAACTTAATTAAAGGGCACTGAAGCAAATGAGTTGAGGCAGGAAGAGGAGAAGGCGATCGTGGTGACACGAGTTTTATAAAGCAGGTCTCAGGCCTCCGCGTTAACACGGGTCGCCGTGCTGGGTGCTGCCAATCGCATCGATCAGGCCGGATGGCGCGTAGTGTTGTAAATTATGCAAAAAAGATAAGTCGCTTTCTTCGGCTCCAGGTTCCACGTGTGTCCGTAGTGGCTGGCTAGCTGGCTGGCGACTCATTGGCCGGTGGCGGCAAAACGCGTTCCGATTTCGTTCTTTTTTTCAGGGGAGATGTTTTATGAGCCGTTCGTCTCGTCTGGCGGTTTATGATGCGAGAGATGTATCGCGCCCCGTCCCATTCCAAACATACTTGCAGTCGAATCGAACATGGGGGAATCGGTACTGATTGTATACTGCGCTCCGTTGAAGATCGACTCGAGTGTCTCCGTTTTCAGTCTCCCGGGCCAGCTTATTGGACAGTGAATGATGAACTTTTTCCAGTCAAACAGCGATTCGCCGCTGGTGCGGTAGAGATTCTGACAAGAGATCTTCGGCGTCGGTAAATGGGCTAGTTAAGTTTTATGAGACCCATAAAGATTTGATCAAATCACTGACCGCGGGCGAGATTAGTTCGCCTCCACAGACTCGCGGTCGCGTATGCGGTGTCTTTGTGGGTTGTTTTTTTTTTTGAAACCTCCTGTGCTAATTTACTGACAGTTATGATTATGCGCGACAAACTGCACGATTTGTTGCGGCTTCAATTTTGTTGTATCTTTACGAGTCACATTTTTTAAAGCCTAATGTTATTATCAATTTTTTAGCATTTTATAGACATGAAGTGCAAGAAGAAATTAAATAAGTTGTGGAGAAGAATGCAAAAAAACATTAAAAAGCTTTAATAGTTTTGGTAGTGCTATCTCTCAAGAGATGGCGTTTCTTTAGCAAGGAAACACGCTGCTGAAGTTCAGCATACTTTTCAAAGGTTTTACTGACGGATATCGCACGAATATCTCACGGAGAAATCAACTAATAGTTCTAGATTACTCCACCATAAACTTCTCCAAACAGTCCATTGATCGACTATTCATAGTTGAACGTCAATACGACTTCAACGATCTTCCCGGAACGTGTTGTTGAATCACGGAAATTAAGATACTCGGTCCGGGCAAAGGCTCGCTGTTCTCCTCTGAAAAATGCCTCCCCACCAGGCACCGACGGCATCACCAGAATGCGGCGGGAATGTTTAAGCTGCGGATATCAAAGTGTCATTAATTGATGATTCAATTCCAAAGAACCCACAACCCCGTGCAACAATTCACCCCGAGTGGCTTTATTTAGAGACACCACCGGCCGAAAACAGCCACCACAAAACCGATCGGTGTGATCCGGTGGTCCCCGGCGATAAGCCGACCGAATCCTGTGGCCCCGTTTTTTTCCCCCGTGGCCGAAAAAGGAAGCTTAGACGGACGGCCCAAAACGTGGAGATTAGTGCGCGAAGATTAGGCGTTGACAGGAAATGGCTTCACTCCTCCTGCACGGCTGCTGCTAATGTGAAGCCTTGTTTGCTGCTGTTGCTGCTGCTGCTGCTGCTGTTCGGGACCCCGAGTGGGCATGGGATAAATCGGAAATTTATTCAAATCGCTCGCTCATCGTACCCAATCGGGGGTCAATGGGGTTTGTGATGGTGTTTGAGTTTTTTTTCTTCTGTTTGTTATAGTTTTGTTCCTTCCCTGTTCGCCGCTGTCGAAACGTGACAGTTTATCCCGGGCGGTGAAGAATGCTGATGCTGGTTGGTATTAGAATTTATGCGATTACTACCGCTGCTGGAATGTGTGAGCGAGATATGCCCGCCGGAATCTCGCGAATCTCGGCCTTATCTTGGTAGCGAAATCTCTGCCCGAAATGTCCGTCTCCGGAGCGCACCGTGCGGAGAAATATTGACGTGAATCTCATTACCAGTCATTAATGGTGACTGAAGAGTTATCACCTCTTTTGGCGCTCGGTTTCCTCTTTTTTTAGGTGCTCTGAAGACTCTCAATAGACTTCAAAACGTTTATTTCTCTTTTCTTCGTGCGTGTACGAAAGATTCGAACATGGCAGCAGAGAAATAGGTCGCCAGTTGACCCCGTGCGGTCGTCATCTGCTCCTGCCGCGGTGAGGTACAGACAAACCCCTAACGGAAAGCACGTCGCAGGATTGGGTAACCTCGCGGGTCGCATTCGGGCGGAGCCCGGCAAAGCGAACGAACGTGCCCGGCAACGGGAACAGGATCGCCTCCGGCAGCAGCCTACCTATGGTGACGCTCCGTTTCTGCATGTCGCAGGGTTTTTCCCAGCCCTTGGCGGTCTCATTGCGTTGCGGCAACATCGGGCTTGTGTCACATGCCCGGTTTACCCGCCCATCGCCCCAGATAGGATGCTGCGCGAAGGATCCTCCGGTTCGGCCAAGGGGTTTGGCTGCTGCTGCTGCGGGCCTCCCGCCGGGATAATGCGCCGGTATCGGGAAGCGTCGCTTGTTTACGCTATATCTCAATTACTCGTGCGACCCGAACGGAGGCGAAACGGACGGACGGTGTCAATCAAGCGCCGCGCTGCAGCCGCTCCGGGGAAAACATATTTCCCTGTTATTGTAATCCATTGTTTGTGGGAAGATCCGCGTCCCTCGTGGAGGCTTAAGGTCGTACGGTTCCGGTACGTAGCACTTCCGCCCCTAGAGAGAGAGAGAGAGAGAAGGCCCCGATCGACGGGGGGTCACCGTCGTGAATATTTCCACACGGGGAAAACACGGGCTGTACAATGTTTCCGATACGCACGGCCAGACCGGCGGCGCCGGTTCTCCAGGGGTCGATTGAATAAATTCGATAATTATGGTATTTGTTTAAGGATAAACACTGTCACGCATGATTTCGGGGAGGATTCCGTGCTGTTCTAGCCGGTTCCGAGCACGGCACGGCGTTCATCGATACCGTATGGGAAACGTATTGGACGCAGTGAGAAAGTGTTGCGGACTGTGGTTTTTTGGAAAAAAAACCCCGAAAGAGTCCCTGGAGTTTAAAACGCGTTGCTCGGAGTTTTAAGGGCGGACACACCCTTTCGTCCAGCGGGAGAGTTCGTGATGAACACATTCCGCGCACCCGGAGAGGGTTACATTTGTGTGGAACCGGATTGTTTGTACACCGTTCTTGGCTCTTGTAACGTGCACAACTTAATAGCTGGTAAGAGTTTGTGATCATGCTTTTACGACCCCGTGCCGGACTTATTTGGACCATCATTCATATCCCATATCCCAGCGTGGTCCGGAGACACGGTTGCCAAAATGGAAAACGCAGCGGTGCGGTGTAGCTGTGTTTGCTTTGCATAATCAGCACGTTCCGCCGACGGAGGCAATAAACTGCACTCCATAAAGCGCTGACACGGCGCTCGGTCCGCCAAGTGGGCGTACCGCACCGGTTGGAAGCTTGGCGCAGTGTCAGTGTCCTTTGCAAACCCCTCCCAAACACATCGTCCAGACGTCCCCGGGCGCCTCGTAGCGATATTTCGAAATCGTAATCGGATATCTTGCCGGCCGCGTAAGATCCTTATCGAGGTTCCCGCGGCGCGTACTGTGGCCGCAGGATCCATCCCGTTACAGACGCTGTGTGCGCAGAAATAATACAACACGTGTAAATATATATCATGCGTTACGATGATGGCGCTGTCGCTGTGTGTTGCTGCTGCCGCTCTTACTGCTGCTGAAACACGGTAAGCAACAGAGGATCTACTTTACAAGCCCGTATCACTTCGCAGCCGAGTGAGTCAGACACGGTGAAGATCACGAGGGGTTTAAAAACGTATGATTTATGCTGCTGCAACGTTTGGCGTGCTGATTATGATGTGCTTTATATTCCCCTCCGCAACGGAGATAAGCGGACGCACTTGCGTTATATCCTCCCCACGGGCAGGATCATCCGATCCCGGGCCGAAGATATCACCCGCAGATCACGCTGTTGACGCATAAAACTCCCATCCGCAGGCTTCGGACACGTTCGGCAGCAAAACGACCGAAGCGTTGTTTCGGTTTGTTTTGAAGCCTCCAACGTCCCGATCGGACGTCCCGGTCCAACCCATTTGAGTCACGATCGAAATCCACCCGATCGTTTCGGGCTGGGTGCGCGACCTTGCCTGGCGTGGTGGGCAAAGCCAGAGCAACATCAGCGGTATCACGTTTCCCAACGTGGCAACGTGGTCTGCACGAGTGGCAGTCGGGAAAATCACCCAATAAATTAAAACGCACCGTGCGACGAGACGTCCCGAGTCGCCGAATGCAGTTCGTCGCCCGCGTTTGGAGTCCGCCGTAAATCACACATTTTACTATCCCACCCTGGCACCCTGGGAAAAGCTCGCGCAATGACGCCCCGATGAAGGAGAGCCGGGAGAGAGCGAGGTGAACCATTACGGGGCGACGTTATGGGTCGACTAAATGCGATCGCTGCTCCCGATCGGCTGTTCAAACTGTTCGACCGTCGAGAGTCGAAAATGTTCTACTCCGGCAAATTTTGCGACACACATTCCGGAAATCACATGCCCCCTTTCGCATAGGCCACATTAGAGTCCGGGAATGATGCCTATAAAGCTAATTTATAATTCAATACAGCGTTCAAGCTAATGGCACGGCTAGTGACATTCGGGCATTCGGGGGTCGATCGGCAGCTTCTTTTGGAGAGGGAGAACGTCTTTCCGACCACGTTCGAGGTTCTCCGGCGACAGGTTCACCACGAGCTGCTCGTCGCTTGTTCAACCAGCGCAACGGAGGACAACAACATGGACATATATTTTTTTTCGGTTTCGTTCTTGTCGTGTTGTTCGAGCGACCCATCTTCCAACCACCATGTCTTTTCTCCCGGTGGACACAGCGGCAGCAGCAGCAGCAGCATGCTAGCGAGATCATACGCCTTGTAGTCGGGGTTGTGTCGTTTTAGTGAGTTGTTTAGCGGTTATCAGTTTCCCATCAGCAGCAACCAGCCAGGGTAGCAGCATCAACGCGTCCGCTCGCGCTGCTTACAACCCCGCTCGATGTTGCCGGTGCGACAGATATCATCGCTATCGGTCTACACCATCGCGGGTGCCTTCCAACATTCCCATGCGCTGCGCATTCCCCCGGCTCGACGGTTTCCCTAGCGAAAACCGGCCCCTAGAAGAGACGCTCGTTTTATTATCATTTTATAAGAAAATCAATAAAAAATATCTTAATTTTAGATCTCACTCTTTCGCTCTCGTGCACACCCCACCCGGACGGGGTTGTCCACGCCGGTTGGGACGCGCCGGCCTAATGGTGATTTGTGTGCGCGGACGCGCGTGTCTCAGGTCGTCATAGCGTCGCCCGCAACGAAAACCAGCAAAAGCTCGATCGCCCTCGCGGTGGCTTTTCGGGCTCGCGGGGTGGCGATCGTTTAGGGAAATAATTTACGGTTATTATTGCGCCGTGAGTGATCTCCAGTTTGGTGCGCGGGAATCGACAAAATGGGTACAAAATCTCACGCGGGTGTTGGGTGTGCTTTGTAGATCGAGTAGCGGATAGTGATAGCGTTGGTGATAAAGTGGTGCTGGTGGAGTGTTCCAGTGAAACTGAAGCCCTTCGCTTTCGGGGTGTCCCTTTGGGGACAGATTTGGTTTTGGTTGTCATTCCGAGAAATCCAAGTTTCAACGCTGAAAGGTACGTATATCCCGGTGCTGGTCATGTAACAAATCTGATGATCCTACCCATGATGAGCGCATCACTTTTATTTGGGGTCAAGAGCTGCGTCGAATAAAAAAGGCTCTCGGAAGGAAGATTTATTTGCACCGAAGGGAACCACGACGGTAATATATTGGAACCTTGAAGCTCGTCACAATATTTGTCGACTCGATGAGCTGATTTAGTGCAATTAATGCAACGGGGAGACCTTTGCTGGAAGAGAAGATTTACACCTGCACGCTCATTCGCTCGCGGTTCGCTGTGGTGCATCGTCCCACAAAGCTTGCTTTGGCTGAATCATACACGGTTAATTCACAGAAAAAAAGAAACATTTCAGATTCAGTTTTATGCACATAACCCACCTTCGGCGCAACGTCTTCGGCTGGGCAATAAAAACTATTCATAGGCCATTTAGTGGTCGTAAACGCGTGCGCGAGCGTGCGCATTGATCCATAAATTATTGTTCTTCTGGCTGGTTTTGTATGTACATACGAGTCCGCGCGCACACACACACGCACAGGGTCATCGTAAAGTTGTTTGCGGACTGGCGAACGGCCAAACGGTCATGGCTATTGGTGACGATATTTGGCGATCGGTTTCCAAGGAAGTTTTATGAATAAGTTATTTTATTCTGCATTTTTTTGCAATATTTTCCCCGCGGATCGGTTGTCAGCCGATCAGGCAGAACCGAGCTGAAAGGGGGCAGCATTTTCAGGCCAGCAATCCTTTTGCGTTCCATGTGTCCCTTAGAGACTAAGCGTGAATGTCGTTTCGCTTGCAGCTAGAATACCAATTCGTCGGGTGTACTTTCGTGAGCTGTCTTATAAATCCTTGTAATGATGCTTCTGGCTGCGATGATTTTATACTCCAACCAGAAGAGACAAAAGCGAGCAAAAAAAACACAAATAGCAAAGATTTGCGAGCAAAAAAAAAGCACAAGCCGTAAATAAAACGATCGCTCTAGTGCGCCTAGTGTACCAGAACGCGACGCGAAACGCACTTACGGCGCTCGGTAAAAAGCGTTCCCCGCCGACGTTGCGCGAGCATTTAAACGCATCTTGGGCACATTTCCGAAAGTCATAAAGCTTAAATTTACGACAAATAAATCATTCCACGGCACGGTGCGCGAGACCGAGAGTACGAGAGAGATAGAGGGAGAGTGAGAGAGCAAGAAAAAGGCATAAAAATGTTGCAGAATGGAGTAAAAAAAGTGCTACAAGAGCTCCATATTCGCGTGAGCGAAATGAGTTAAGCGGCTGCGGCCATTCTACGCGTCCGTCCGTCAGTCATTCAGTCTGAAAGACGAACTTGATCCGGCTGGAGGTTTCGAGAGACGATCTTGAAAAGAAGGCGAAAAAAAGGGGGAAAAACGAACAGCTTCTTGTACGTACCACTTGCTAGTCCGGCCGCGGATCTTCTCGGATCCGAATCTCGCCCCAAAAGCGTTTGTCGCCTTAACGCTCTCCGCACCAGGTCCGCCCAGGGTCTCGCGCACAGGTTCACGCTAGACGTCAGTGTGCTCCCAAAACCGGAACGAACCCGGCGTACGTATGGGGATTATGATGAATGGGTCTGCCCGAGACATTCGTCTTCCGTGAACGGGTACATGATTTACGGATATCTCAATTTAGATATCATATTTTACAGTTCGCCACCCTTCGGCCCGCCCGCCCGGTGGGGAGGTAAATGATAAATTTCTTCACGTGGCAGACACCGCCAGGGTGGGGTGTTTGAGCGATGTTTTTCTAGACCCGCAAACAGAGAGTGAGAGAGACGCGCTCGGGTTGGTCCAAGGGGCGCGTCGGATGGAAATTTGATCCCTGCGCATCTTAGCGGTGCGTGCGTCGTGGGCTTGTCCAGTCCCCCGGACCAATCGGGCTGGGCTCCGGAGAAGGGGATAAAATATCACCCGTGCAACTGCATTGGTGCAATTTTCCTTCTCTGTGATGCATTGGCAAGAGGAAAATGACGACAATATGTTTGAGAAAACACACCACAAAAAAAGAACACACTCTCCAGCTAAACTGTTTCTTGCGAAAACCGGCGTACACACATGTGTAGGGTGTAAATCATTTAGGCAACAACAAAAAACGGACCCCAAATCGTGAAAACCAACCCGGCGGTTAATGTTGCACGGGGTGCGGTCGGGGTGCCATCGGGTGACACGGTGCGAGATGGATTTAATGTCGTGTTCCGAGAATCAGAGCAAATTTTTCATACGAATAACAAATAAAAATACCATTCCTTGTTTGGTTGCGATGTGGCGTCACATTCCTTGTGCGATCGCTCAAAGACTGACGGGGGGGCTCGCTGAGATGGCGGTGTCTGATGAATCGACCTAAGGATGCTTCATTTTTCACGCCCAGACTGTTGCGGTTTCGTGATTTTCGTTTTTGAGAGCATTTTCTTTATAAAATATTGCTCTTTTCCATTCTTTTGGTAGTTGTGACATTGAATATTACACTGGCCAGACCAATTGATCATTTTTACATTGTTTATGTCAAACTTAATGTTGTTTTTATTCAGTTTATCGGGTTTCTACCCTATGGGTTTTGAATTTTGGAAATTTTAATGTTTAAACTAGATTAGTAACAAACTTTTAACGAATTTTCTTATCGCTCAGTTTTGAGTACTATGTTATTCCTATCTTTTCAAAATATTTTTTGAAAATCAATCACTGATGTTTAATCATAGAAACTAAGTTATTGTTTTTTTAAGTCTTTGATATGTTCATATTCGAATACTAATTAGGTGTTGGCTACTATTTTTTTTATCTATTTATTGTTCTTTGACATATTTAATATTCTTCTTCAACTACGAGATTCAATTTGAAAGTGCGTTTATTAGGTGAAAAGCAATAAACGATCTTAGCAAATACGTTATAAGGAGATTTATTATAGTTTTTACATATTTTTCGATTTTTTTTTCTAATTAAAATTTGAATAATTTAGCTGCATATTTTCATTTGCCTTATGTTGTTGAAAACATAATCATTGATTTATGAATTATGTTTCTCATAGCCTCAAATTGTGGCAAGCACCAGCACGATTCCAAAGCAAATTCTTCATGCGTCTCACAATAGGTTCGAGGGATGGAAATGAGCGTCCGCTGGAATGGCGCTTCCGTGGAATTTCATCGGCAAACACTAGAGATAATCTCAAGCCTCTCGAGTTGGCTCAAAAGAAACCGACCGATAAAGTATCGTTGCTCGTTGTGCGTCTTTCCCTCTTCCCGAGGGATGCTAATTTGGGCGCAAAATTGCCGTCAACTCGACGAGCGGCGTAACAATGCAAGCGAAAATTCCGCGGAAAACCTACCAGCTGCCGGCCCTGCAGCGAGATGCAGCGAGGCGCGAAATGTGCGCCCCAAAGCGCGCCACGCTCAACTGGTGGCTTCCGCGGAAGACAACGGCGGATTGTCAAAATATGACGTGCAAAATGCAAATGCAAATGTGTGCACGTCTCCTTGCCCTGGGAACCGATCCGGCCGGTGCGTTTACCGCACGCAGTGCTCTGAAGGATGGCAGTGGGGAAAAAAGCGGTGTTAAATCGAGTGGGTTGGTCATTTGGACAACCGTGGCCTAATTCAGCTCCGGTGCGCTGACTGTTGACTCCTCTGCGGATCGGGGTTTTCGTTTATTCGCCTATAAGCTAAACATATCTTAATCTGCCTATAAGACGACCTTCCCGAAATCGATTAATCTTTCGCTGCTTAGCGTTAACTTTCCCTCTGCGTGACCCGCCGGTTTCCCAGGGCTCGTTCTTTTTTTCCACGGGTGAAAATCATCATCATAATCCCAGCGAACCGAGAACGCTTTTGACAGCTTTCCGTCGCGAACAACTGTGCGCCAGTCAAAACACGCATGAAACGGGAGCATCGTTTAAAAAGTAAAAAAAAAGAGACCCACAAAACAAACCTTCGCCACCTTGAATGGAACGATCTCAGCGAGCTTCAAGAATAGAATGGACACGGCAGCAGCAGCAGCAACGACAACAACGAAACAACACAACGAAAAACAAACAAATACGTTAACAAAACACTAACGCGAGTGGAAAAGAAGAGCTGAAAATTGAAAAATTATGCAAATTAAATGTTAATTTTATTTAATCAACGAGTAATTTATGAATATTTGAAAAATTTGAATAAGACCGGGGAGAGTGAACAACAACAACAAAAAGCACAGAAAAATCGCGTTCACTCCGCAGCCGGAGCGTTCTCACCGCGCGCGTCAAGCAGATTCTTTCACCGCTCTTCGGCCGCGTGGAGGTGTTACGGGGTGCGCGAAGGATGTTTCGTTGTTCTTTTATTTTATTTTATTTATTTCATTTTTTGCCCCCTTTTTGCCTCGGAATATCAGGGCACGGAAACCGAAAGCCAACCGAGGGCGATCATCAAGCGAAATATACGAGGACAGCGCGCGATACTACTCATTTGTATTCTGAGCTTTTAATAAAGATAAGACCGAATACGAGAAACGGACTTCTTGTGCCCATGTGTGTGTGTGTGTGTGGAAAGGTGATCACTTTTTTACCTTTTGCCTTTGGGAGCACAACCAATGTTTTTCGCCCCGTTTTGCCCCTTTTCCTTTTTTTTTTGTTTGCTCCACGTACCGACCGGCGCTCGCTGGTGGCATTTCTGGTGGATGGCGATGGGAAAGTAAATGGCTCTGTTACGGAAGCTTCTGGTGGCGGGGCGTGCATCTGCATGCACGTGGGGGCACCCCACCTACGGACGGGTGCTAAGTGGGTCAATTAATTTTTTCGGACACGACCGATTTATAACCACCACCCCGACGGGCGGACCTTCGCCCGCCGGTGAGCCGTGCTGCACTTTCCGGGTGTCGCCAGTACGGCGGCTATCGATGATGTGTCAAACCTTATAAACCAGGGGCAGGTGATTTTCCGGCAGGCAATAACTTAAGCCAGACCGTCGTTCGCCTATCGGTTGATGATAAACCGCCGCGCGATGCTCACGCTCATCGCGAGCGCTCGCATTATCGTAATTCGGTGAAGTATGGGTGCGCATTTTTTCACCCCTGGTATCACGCCCGTTTGGGTTGGGTGTTGGGCGAGCGACGATGATGAGCGTTTTATCGTGCCGTGCCGTGTAGGAGTGCGGTTTAAATTGATAATCATTTACTGCTGCTTGAATTATTTAAACAGAAGGGTTACGCTTCGAGCTGAGCTTAATCTCTAAATTGAAATAAATTAATATCTCCAAATCGGTTGAACTGAGCTTTTTTTAATTATACGATTGTTTCAGCAAACTTTAAATGTTTAAAAGTTCAACACAATCCACTCAAAACCCATTAGGTTACTGTCTTTGGAGAAGAATTCAACTTTGTTTACCTATGGTTTCAGCGCCAATACCTGCAGCTTCCGCAACCTTCATCGAGTAACGCCATCTTTCGGTAGGTGGTGTAACTGTGCAGTTTGACAGTGCAACATTTGCGTTTTTTTCTGATTTGTATATCATTGTATATCATTTTATTTCTTTTTTTCAACGTGCTGGGATCAAGACATACGTGTCCATAATGGAAAAAATACAACTTCTAGCCATGTTTGCATTATACAGAAACTATTGAACAGGCTCTGAGCCTTAAAAACAAGACTTTATAAACAATAGGTCTTGAGGTCGTAGTAGGCCTGACTCTTCAAAAATAGAATTATGATTGAAGAGGATTTATGACAACATCAATAACTTAGACATTGAACTAGAAAAGAAGATTTTTTGAATTTTATATCCGTTGTTTAGATATGTTCACATGAACTTTAAATTGTAAAGTTCATTCTTCAAGAGTGCACACTCAATCATGAACATATTCCACCCAATCTTAAAAAGTTTATTGTATCTAGTGCAAAGATCCAACTCGATCAATTGGATAAACCTCCGTTGTTACAAGTATTCTATATGAGACTTTGAAAAGGGAAGAAAGCCGCGGTTGGAAATGGAAATTAGGATCTGCAATGGAAAGATCAACTTATAGGTTAGGTCTGTATTGTTTTATTTTATACTTTTACTGAAGAATCTATTTCGACCGAAACGACCACATGAGTCGACTAGCATTAAGCTAATAAGCTAATAATATGAAACATTTTTGTTCCAAAAAAAACGAACTTAATATGGGAAAAAATATCTGCCCTCTCACTGCTTCTCACGAACTGCTTTGCGATCGGCATCGGAACGCCCGGTGGCCATTAACTGTGAATGTTTACAGCGTCATAGCGTGGGCCATTTTATCTCGGGCCGTCTTACCTGGAAACACGGCCCGAACGGTAGAAGGTGTCTTTGCTCGGCGAGGAGTGAATTAGTTAGACAAACAAATGACTCTCCAAACATGGTCGGAGCTGCTGACGATCGGCTCGTTTCGAAGGCAGCGCACGAGATAAAGCGATCGTTACGGGAAGAAGACATGCTTATGCTGCGATAGAAGGGGGGGGGGGGGGGGTTCCTTTAGCGCGTGAATGATGCTTGCCGGATTATTGTTTATTGGATGTTGTCATTGGAGCTAATTTTCCACCCAAACGTGCGAGTGTTTAGCTTGGAGCATGAGGAAATCGAATCGATTGGTGATGCCAATTTTCCGCTTTTGTCACAGTCCGACTCCGAGCAAATATAATCCCACTACCAACGAGTTTTCCTCGAACGATTTGTCACCGTCTAGCGCAGACGAAGCTGTCACGATCGTGCTGCGTGCGCTAGCAACAGATGTTCTATTCTCACCCATGAATTAGCAAGTGGCCGACGACCCGACGTGAACACCCGTGAATGTGAAGCCAACGACGGGCAGATTTATGAATGAAACCGCGACCACATGTTTCGCGCGACCGGAGATTGCCGGGCCGGAGCTCGCCTAGTGCGAGCATCGTTCGCACCGTCCTAAATCACTCACCTCACTCCACCACGGTCTCCGGCGTTTGTCGTCAAGATTACCATCATCGAGCAGGTTCAATTCGGCAGGTTCGTTCAAGGCATGTAGATAGAATCTGCTCGAAACCTCCTACCACGGCCCGGCCGGGCAAAAGGTCGTAAATAAGGAAATTTGTTGGCCATCAGGTCGGGTTTCCCGGGTGGGTCCCACCCCGGGCAGGTCAACCGGCAGGAAGCTGCCGAGCGGATCGAATTCCGCGCGCTTGGGAGCAGTTATGAGTTATGCACCCGCTGGAAGTATTCGCACGCCGTTCGCTGTCCCCAAAGTCGTTGACGCATCCGCGGGTGCCCGGTCGCGCGCAGATCCAGCGTCGCGGGGCTTCCAGCAGCGCCAAACGGCGACGGTGCGTCGTAAACGAACCCTGTGTCCAAGTGCGCAGCGGGCGATGGATAAATTTGGTGGAAGGCACACACCGGCACCCGGTACGGCACGGACGATCATCGTAATCTCTCTCTCTCTCTCTTCTCTTCTTCCGCGACCAGCCATGGGGCCCTGATTTAGGTCCCATCGCGGTGGTTAGCCGTTGATTTGTTTCTTGCTTTCCGCCTCTGCTCTCCCAGCAGCCCAGCCAAGTGACCCACGCCGGGGCCCGGGGACGGGATGCGATATTATTGAAATTTTTACGACCCACAAACAAAACATTAAATACCCCATATAAGCCTGCTAAAGAGCCAGCGAGCGATAACAGTAAAACCCAATATTTTATGTCTCTATTTATGAATATCTGCGCCGCGCATCCCTACGCCGCGCTTCGCTGCTTGGCATAATTCTGCAGCGTCGCGCAGATCGCACCCTCAGTGGGTTTGCTCGTTGCAGCGGGTTTGCTTCTGGCCGTGGGGGCTGAAATTGTCATTCCCGTTTTATTTTCGCTTAACATTAATTCACGTCACCGGGGGCGAAGATCACGCGAACCACGAGCGGGAGGAATGCGGCATACCGTGCCAATTGACAACCGGCCTTATTGGTGGCGAGAGGGAACGGTCTGCAGCTGTACACGGGGTGCGCGCGCACTGGTGGACTGCACGTGGTGGGCAATTTTATAGGAATATAGATTAAATCATAAGATCATAAAATCAGCATCCCCAGCGTGACGAGGCACCCGCTGCTCGCTTGTCCATCAGCTGTTTCGTAGTGGAAGAAGTGGAAGAAGAAGAACGGTCGGGTCGGGCTTTGGTGGGTGTCGAGGCACCCGCACCAGGACACTTGGACGCACACCGGTCGCACCGGTGTCTTCGCTAACGGACAGTTTGTGGGTTCAGGAAAGCATAAACTTTGGAATAAAATTTCACCCATAAAACGCGGCATCCAGCAGCGCGCCCGATCGGAGGCCTCGTGGTCGTGGTCGGGGTCTTCAGAGTACGGACAGGGCCCAGGGATACACTTTTGTAGGCAGAGGAGGCCTGGTTCGTTCGAATTGGTCCGTCCGAGTCGAGCAGAAGATTATTTGCGGTAATTTGTATGGGTTCGTGTGCCTTAGAGACTGTGTAACGTTGTCGGTGGACAAGATGTTTATTTCTATGCAGCCTTTCCAGTAGTTAAGCAGAACAGTTAGTAGTAAGTGGTTTTTTGAGTAGGTGACAGCAGAGCCAATATTATAAACTTTTGACAAATGCAAAATCTACTTCAATTTAGACCAAAGACATCTAGACCAGACGTTTCATGTTCTCTAAAGTGATTTGAAAACATTTTTTTGATATCTCTAGTCTAATATTTCGGTGTTCCTAGATTAGTATGGTATGCAAACTGATATGACGACTGACATATGAGCTTCATGTATCCCTGATAAACTAAATCTAGCTTGAGAATTTTTTAGGAGAACACTACTAGCTTCTACTTCCTGTTGGTGGCTTTCAAGAACAAGATCGAAATAATATTATTCATTCAGTACGATGAAGTTATATATGTCTTCATTCTGCCATTTCTGAATCTACATGGCTTGTTGAATTTCACAAAATTCTTTGATAAAACTGTGAGTTTTTTCCTTTAGTTTTCCAACCAAATACACAATTGCTACAACATTCAAACACTATCCATCATACCATAGCATGTTACGCCATCTTTTCGAGCTAAAGAACACGAAACGAGACCCGTGACGCCCATAATTTCCTCTCGCTGAGCACCATTCATAACTCATCGCATCGTATCGCCCGCGCCGAAAAGGGGCTTTAGTTCTGGATGCCTGCGTGCCACACTGGCATGCCCGGCCGATGCGCACCGATGAGCCGCTCGGTCCCCGGAGCGCGCACCATCCGTAGGCAAATGAGCTGGGGCAAGGGAAAAACTCCCTTTCGACCGCCTACAACATAAATTTCGAACGTTCCGTTTTTCCACCGAACTGGAACGGCGGGTTTTCCGCCCGCCTCGCGTGTTGCCCGAAAATTCCCGGAACCGAGCGCACCGCAGCGCCCCGTCGTCGCCGGTGGCCCGGGCCGGCCAACACACGCCGGGGACACTTGTTGTCGAGGCGCGTAATGTGAGTCGAGCCGCACGTTTTTCGGGGGGAAGATTAATGGTGCGGGATGGTCTGGTGTGGCGTTTGGGCCTGCTCGAATCGGGATGTCTCCGAGACGGGCAGAGAATCGCACTGAAGGCTGGGAATTAGGGAGGAAATAGTTCGGTGGGAACAAAACCCAGTGTTTAACTGTTCTCGGGTACTGTACACATGCGGTTTGATTGGCTTACTTAATAAGGCGTTTGTCTTGTCTGCTTCCTTCCTTCCGGCAGGGTATTCGGCTCGCGACGGTGCTCCAAGTGTCTGGCATCGATTAGTTCCTCCGAGCTGGTGATGCGCGCCCGGCACCTGGTCTTCCACATACGCTGCTTCTCCTGCGCCGTCTGCAACACCCCGCTCACCAAGGGCGACCACTTCACGATACGGGACTCGGCCGTCTTCTGCCGGTAAGTGACGGGGGGGAATCTTCTCACTGCGCTCGACCCTGAGACTAATCGACGTTCGACCACCTAGATCACACATCGAGCTGCCGCTCGATGCAACCGCGACCCCGCTCGCCGGGATGCCGATGCAGTGTCCTTACCAGTACGGGACGTCGCCGAGCGCACCGCTCAGCCCGAGCGACTCGACGACGAGCGGCGGCAAGCTGAACCCGGCCACCTACTACCCACCGCACGGCGTCACCGGCCTGCCGCAGCAACCGCGCCAGAAGGGACGCCCCCGGAAGCGGAAGCCCAAAGACATCGAAGCCATGACGGCGAGCCTCGGTAAGTTCTTCGCGCCTCGTTATTCATGCCCTCCGCTTGCTGACTTCCGAGCAGCGGGACAAGAGTTGTCTCCACAAGTTGTGTTGGACTTGCCGCTGGAACAGCGGAGCAGGATCACACGCAAGCGCTGCCACGGTTAGCTAGGTCTGATGAACTCACCGATCATATGTTACATCGTGTGATAGCGATCGCAACGTTTGAATTTCGCAAAAATATGAATTTATGATCAGCTTTGACTCAAACGAAGATAACGAAAACAGAACAGAGGTAGAGCAGTTTGTAATACAGTTGTTCCACCTCCTAACCTCCACGTGCATTCGTGCACACACTCACACGCATCATAGATCCATTTATTTTGTCTTCATTTAATTCCAAACCCTCCACGCAGTCCCCCTCCAGAGTGTGTGTGTGTGTGTGCGTATGTGTTATGATCGCGTGTTTGAACCGCTGGCTTAGCTGCAGATAAGCTGAATGAGAAGAGTGAAGCTCTACGAGCAGCGGCAACAACAGCAGCAAAAAAAAACACAGGCGAGCTCGATCGGATGGGGACGATCTTCTGTTCGCACGCCTCTACGCAACATGGTTCGGTGAAAATTTATGATGCCACTCAAGGATGGCCCCCGGTGGGCAGCGGGGCAGCGGCGGAGGGTGGGTCTGTGGGTCGGTGGCCGGGGTGACAGAAATAAATAAATATTTAGTATGTAACGTTTGTGCCGGGTGATGAACGATGCTGATACGGGAACGGTCGCGGCATCTGCCTGGGTTTCGCGCAACTGTTGTGCGCAAAAAAAACACGCGAGAACACACACACACACGCGCACCGTGATGGCTATCGTTGTAATTGCTTCGGTGAGCTTTAGCTACCGCGTGTACCGCGCGCGGGAAGCGCGGCAGATATTGTTTTATGTGTACGTAGTGCGCGTATAATCGCGCCAACTGTACGGTTGCGCACGTTGCGCATAGGTGGCTCTGCTTGACCTTTCTCCCCCCGCTCCCCATTTCGGGGCGGTTTGAGTGACAGGTCATGTCGAGGAATGTTGTTTTAGCGGTGGAAACAGCCACGGCGCAGAGCAACAAGAGAAACAACAAAAAAAAACGAATACCCCCGGCGGGGATAGAATGAAAAATGAAAGGACGTGTAGTTCTGTGTGTTGGTTGAGTGTTTTTTTTTCTCTTTAATTTCGATGTTTTCGCCAGTAAAAATAGTGGAAAATAATACATTCTTGCGCATGAGCGCACTGCATGGAAGGATGATTAATATGCCACGATTAGCGTGGCTTGATAGTAAACACGATGTAAATATTCATAGTGATCGGGCGGGGCGAAATTGTGAAACTTTGTAACTACAACGTGTCGCACACGGTGTACTCTTGCGGTGACGGCTTTGATCGTGCGTAATTTTAAATAATGTGTTTTAAACATGATTGTTTTGAAATTAAACTACACTTTCCCCCCTATTGCGGTAGTCTAACGGCAGTCGAACGTTCATGCGCGGTTCACTTTTGTATTGTGTGTTCCGTTCGACTGCCGTTCGACGGAACTC
>KB673090.1:9193781-9442915 GCA_000349145.1 Anopheles dirus | reverse complement strand
CGGAAACGGCAATACCAAAATGACTGCCGTTCGAGACGGCGCTTCCGTTCGATTCGACTGCCGTTAGACTATCGCAATAGGGGGGTTTAACTATGAACATTTATATTGAATATGCTTTATCTATAAACACAAAAAAAAACTTTCATTCTCGATTTACACTATCTTAATCTTGTAATACAATACTCTGTCTTTAGGTCATTTTTGCTTAATTTATTGCACTGCTATAAATTCCTTCTAGGAATTAGGTACCAACGTTTCTACATTGAACTGGGCCGTTTTTTCCTATTTATTTAAGGACGATCTGGCCGTATTGCTTGAACTGGGCCGCTTACATACCCATTTTACTGCCAATTTAGAATTGCAATTGATAACTTAAAGATCTTGCATTGTATTTCTATTGGACATGTCGAGCTAACATTCAGCAAATGACCTAAAAGTATATGTTTGGAGGACACAAGGATAATAAAACAGGTCTTTACTGAATTTTCTGCATATTTACCATTTACTTTTTGTTGTATTCTATACTCGTGAAATGTTAATTATTCCATAGCTTATCAGAACATTCTTAATGAAACAGTCTGAACATGTAAGAGCAGACTGCAGAATAGTAGAACAAAGACTGAGTTACTGCAAAATGAAATCCTGCTAACCAAGGCTGCTATAAGAGACCAGGTGGTAGAATGTAGAGCTTTTTGACATTCAAAAAGAAGCTGAAGAAGGGGGTTCATTTGACATTTCTGGGGGCGATTTTGAAAAATGACCGTTTTTGGTTTTTCGAAATGGCGATATTAAATTAAAGAATTAATCACTTTAAATCTGTTTTTGCTGCAAAATGATGGTGCATATCTGTTTCTAATAATTTTCTGCTCATTTTAACACCATTTACACAAACTAAAACCTCTTATTCGCGTGACCAAGAGACTGTTTCAATCCTGTAAGTGTTTATACCGCCTACTAAGCATCGCCCCCTGTTATGTCAAAATACTAGAAGAAGAATTTTGGTCAAATCCGCTAATATTCGACCTTCTCTTTAATAGACCTTGCTGTTAACAATGGAAAATAGACAGCAACAACGATTACTAGATTACAAAAGCTGAAAAAATTACTAACAAGAGAGATTTTTTAAAGAAATCATAACAAACTCTTTACCATTCTAGAGATCAATAACAGTCAATCAAGTTAGCTGATTTTCCAAAACATTTTATGTATGGTTGCTATGGGAAACATGCAATTTAATGTTGAAATTGGTTTATTTTTAATAAGTCTGAAAAGTTATAAAAAGTTTTGTTTATTTTATTGAGCAGTTATATAAACTTTTCGACTGTGTATATAAGCATACCAATTATGCATTAAAGTGGAAGGAAGTTATGGCACAACAAAGATTTGTCATCACCGAAGTGACTCTATTCCTGTGAGATTCTAATATGACACAAAACTATTCGAACATTTCTCCACTATCAATGGGTTTTTGAGCGATCTCACTTCTTTACGAAAAGGCACAATAGCCCAAAGCCGATTGCGTGATACGTAAACATGCGCGTCACATCTCACCGGTAGCGATTGCGAGTGTTAATGATGCACAATTTACAAACGACGTAGCGATTTCGGGTGAATCCCATCCCCAGTTTACCAACGCGGCACACTGGAGCTGGAGCCCGTCGTGCATAATGAGGGTAGGGCGCCTTAATTGGGCCGTGATTTGATGAAGACTAAACGACGATCCCGCACGCCCGGTAGGTAGGTTTTCCGGTTTCCCCCTCCCCCATTGGGACACCCGCCACTTTTTCGGCTGCCCGCGGTCGATGATCGTTTCTCGGAGCTACCCCGGAAATGGCTACCGGGTGTTGCTTTGCATGTCCGCTGGCCCAACGGGAACGCTTTCCTAGAAGCGACCGATCGAAAGTTCTTTCCTGCCGGTTGCGGCTGCTGCTGCTATCAGAAGGTGGAAATCACGAACCCGGCCACCGGGCGCTGGTTGGGCCGTCTATTAGGGCGATCATCACCGCCCGAGGGAAAAAAGGGATCGGTCCGGTTCGCTACCGGCGTGGTGTGGAAGTGTTTCGGGCCCGCTTCCAGGAACGGCTCCCATTGCCGCTTATCGCTATTAGCACTCACCCGAAATGGGTTGAAAAATAGACAAACTGGCGAGCATGGCTCCGATCGCTGCGAGCAGTGCGCAAGGCCGTCGTCTTGTCTCGAGGTCGCACCTCTTTTTTCCTCCGGTTGTGGTGGACCGTTTTTCTGACTTCTTCGATTGTTTCCACGATTATATTGCCCGCGTGCCCGTGTACCGGAATCGCCCGCTCGCCCGGACCCAGCGTTCCCGGGTCCCGGACGGGGACGTTGTTTTGTAGCGTTCCAACGGCGATGATTCTTTCAACGGCAACGTCCCCCGTAAGGCAGTAAAGAAGTCGAAAAGTTAATAAACATATCATAAAGAAAGAGATTGTAAAAGGTCGTAGGTTCAATAAAAAGCCGTGCCGGGAGGGACTGCTGCTGCTGCTGCCGGAGAATGCCCCGGCATGCCATCGGTTTCGTGTCGTTCTCTCCGGGCTGGTGAGAACATGCGTGCGGTAGGGTTCCGACACGAAAGATACACCATGCTAGAGGGAGTGAGCACGAGCGCCTATCGAGCGGTTCGAAGGATCCCGAACCGCGTACTGAAGATGCTTATCGTAGTTGTGCGTCTCCGGATGGTCTCAAACCATATCACCACAGATGCGACCGAGATGCGCAGGTTTTTGTCATCTGGACTGGTCGCCGGTCGGGGCTTTCGACGTCGGGATTGGATTACTACGGGGTTAATTTATGATCGCAACATGCTGCTTTACCCAACGGCGGCGCAGCGAAAGATGACCTGATTTCGTGTAATGCTACTCGAGTTCGGTTTCGTTTTGGTTTTCTTCTGTTTGTTGGCATTCTCACGGCCGTAATCGTAGGGATATTGAGTTGTAATGTGATCCTCGGAAAAGGGATAGATTAATTTATTGCTTTATGATTGGATGGACCGTAATATTATGGGGGACCGAGCGGGCTTGTTTAATAACAGAAAATGACTTTTTTCCTGGAAGATTGTTTTAGGTTTGTTTTAGATTAACTTTTTTTCTATCAAAAAATAAATCGATTTCTTACCCAACGTACGTCTGGTTTCGCGGAACTTTATGAAATTGGAAATAGGATTGGATAGGAATTGGATTTCGCAACAAAACATAGCCATCATCTTTTATTTCTTCAACGTAAAACGAATGGCAGCATAAAATTGCATCATTTTCAGATCAGAGAGTCCTCCCAAGGCGGTCCTTCGACAGCACCGTCTTCCCGTACGAAATGTTTTATTATTTGTACGAACGCTCACGACGCTTTTATGATCTGCTTGTCGTGAGCCGATTGGCGGGCTGGCGCTAAACATGTTAATAACTACCTTCAACACACCGGCCTTGAAGCGGCTTTACAACCCCAAAGGATCGCGGTTTGCGTTGGTTTTTTCTTCACCCTTTCTTCACAAAACTCTCGAAGGACTTCGAGCGGGACTTTAACGCTTCCCAGCTCGCCGGTGCATCCGAGCGTCCAGGGACCTTCGGTGGGGGAGAGAAAAAGGAAATCTGTTTGCGTGTCAGTGTTTATGCTTGACCGATAGATTCGACCGAATGCCGCGCGGCATTGGGTCGGCTTCCCCAGCCACAAAGTGCAGCGAAAGCGCGGATCTTCCTGTCCGTTTCTTGTGTTTGTGTGTGATATAAATGAAACGAAAATAAACTTCCAACTTCGGGCTCGCGGACTGGAAGTTCATTGTTTTTCGTAATGATTAACGTTCTCGGCCGCGGCGAACGAACAGGAACTCCTTTGGGGAGTCCTTTGTGAGGTGGGTTTGTGGAATACACAAAAATGCAACAACAAAAACAGCCGACACCGATGCAGCCGTCTGGAGTCTGTTTGATTTGAGCGCGATGGTAAGATACACTTTGGATGGGTCGAGTCGAATTGGTGGGCTCACCGTGTTACCCGCGCGCTCTGGACGGGCTCGAACCGGTTTCTCGATTGTTTAATCAAGCAGCTCCTCCTTCTCATTCGAACGACCATCTTCTGCACGTCGGCCGGAGCAGTCCACAATGCCAGACATCTCCAGTGGAGACAGCGATTTGTTCGTTAAATGATGATTTTTTTTGTTTTTTTTCTGTTGAAGGCATAGCGAACCAGCGACCTTCGCTTCTGATCAAATTCTATTTTTTTAATAATGTCCATATGATCCATATGATGAAATATCTTATAGTCTAGTCTGTCTGGCAAAAACATTTTTCATATACTTTCGATTGGATTACTTGTAATTTACTAAAAACTTTCATGCAGTTTGGATTTTTTAAACCAAATACTTTTCCCTAGTTTCATAAACCGGAACTATGTGTTGAGTTCATAATAAATCAGTAGAACGATTCGGAATATGTTTTTTTTTAGATTTTTCTTGTAGAGGGTATTATTCTTATCGAAACCTGAAAATCTTACATCGAACATAAGGAATTGAAACAGAGACAACGAACGATAGAAAAAAAAATTCTATACCCGATGGTATGATGCCTAACACATTTATGCCTAACACATTTATGAAACCATAGCAACCCAAGGAAAAATGTTTCAGCCTTGATTGAATGACGCCATCTGTTGAGAGATAGCGTAACTAAATATTACAGTATTTTTACATTTTTTTTGCAATTCTTCTAAAAAAAATCACTCCGAAGCCATGATGGACACAACAAAAAATCTTAAATCGGTCCTCCCGTTGTACAGTTCAAGTGAATCATTTGTGAAGACTCTGCAGTGCACTGCTGCAACGATGAACCAGATTCTAAAAATATTCCAAACGTACTGGAGACTCTAAAACTAGTCAATACTTTGTTGCATAATCAACCATAGAAATACGTTGAACGATTTCCTCCAATATCCCGAAGGAACATTTATCCAATTTTCACCAGCCAGTGTCCCGGCCCACAAAACTCACCCGAGAGCGGTCCAAATGGGATCAAAATTACGCACTGCACACAAACAAGTGGCCATCCTGGCGCTGCAGGCTGCAGTGTAGGAAGATGTTAAACCCAACAACAAAAAAACAGAAGCTCAAGCCGTCGACTTTAACGCCCTCGGGTGGTAGCTGTTGGCCGGCTTTCCGTTTCCTGCAGCACCTCGGTCATCTCGGTCCGTCCGTCGTCCGTCTTCCCCGGTCGCTCTTCAGATCTCTCTCTGATTTGACAAGCCAAGGCGCCTGCTGGTGGATGGTGCGGCACACCGGAGGCACCCGGAAAGGGGTGGCAAAACGAAGGAAGCATATCATGGTCCGGTCAGTTCGGGCGAACCGAAATGAAAGAGAAACCGAAGAGGAAGGCCGGAGGGCCGAACAACAATACGACTCTTAACCAATATTAACGTGAACGTGAAAGAAGTGAAGGCAAAAAGCAAAAAAAAAGCAACTAAGGTCTCCCCCACCCGAAAAAAGGGCCATAGACGAACCCGACCGACAACAAACCCCGGCAGCAACAGTATCATTGTCTGGCGCGTCAGACCCGCCATTTCGGAACCCGGTTATTATTTGCTCTCGGTACACTCGGTTGGCCTGCCCGCCGGCCAGCCTCCGGAGCATCCCTGCAGCACCGACACGTGGTGGCGGCGGCGGCGGCGTCGGCGACGACGGCTACCGGTTAATATGCGGGCTGACCAGCCCCAGAAGTGAGAAGAAATAACATTTCCCTGTTGTTGTGTGCAGCCGTTCGGGGTGGAAGGTTGAATAGCGTATAATCCTAATAGTTTCGCGTCTAGTCGCGCCTCCGGATGGATCATGCGGTGTTTGGTGATCGCTTCTTATGCCACAGACTCATGCTTTTTCGACGGCTCACGAAACCACGCGCACTGTAATTTGTCTCGGACGGCGCTATCGGGTAGGATAACCGCAACGGTCTATGGCTGCCTTTGCTCTTCTCGATACTACAGACATTTATGCTGTAGCCACTGGAAGATTGAACCAGTTCCGACCAGCATCGCACCCACCGCGCTCCCATAAACGCGCTACGGCAAAAGCTTCGATTTGCGTAACAACAGGTAGCTACCGTACCGGGCGGCGATCGCGTTGTACGGACAGCAGCGAATAGATCAACCTAGTTTAAAGCGGCGCTGTCCGAAACGTGGAAGATAGGGGAGGACTGAGGTGAACTAAAAAAACACCCCGTACAAACCCTCAAGCGTGGGAACAGTGTTCGCCTAGAGCTTCGTGGGGTTTCCCATCTTGGAAGCTCCCGGGGGCGGCGGCGGCGGATATCTGCGGGGTACATTTTATGACACAAAGTTGTAAACATTCGCCTGGAGTCGTCCCACTGCAACATAGTGTACATACTTTTCGTTGCTTGCGCGAGATTCACCTGTTGATTTGGGTGAGTTTTTTTTTTTGTTTATTTACTCCGCTCCGAAGCTCCGAAAGTTTTGCGTCAGCAGAGTTTGATTCTTTTTTCGGTTTCGAAAAAACGCCTAGATGACCTTCGGGAGGAGATTAGCTGTGCCGGTGGCTTTCTCTGCTGGCAATCCTCGGGTTGAAGTTTTCCAAGAAATTCGGCTCGACGAGCTGGACATTTGCAGTAAACGTTCATCGAAGGAAGGTGTGTATGTTTGTAGTGCTCCGTTGCCCAGTGCCCTACGCCGGTGTCGCCGATAAAGACATCGGATTGTTTTACGATTATTGCGCGTCTATGCGTGCGTGTGTGTGTGCGCGCCTGTAACTGTTCCGTATGAAGAAGCTTCTCGAATGGTTGCTCCTGACCCGGGCACGCTCTTCTGACACAGCATCCACGCCGGCTGCCCTGGAGGTTACGAGGTACAATTTCCTTTCCTACTAAAACGCGAGATCCCAAGCGGGGTGCGCCGTTCGGTCAGCTCCGTTTTATGGTACGGGCCGGACCAGAGCAGCAAAACGTAGCGGTAGGAAGGTGGCTGGCTGGGCGCAAGGGCGAACGACATAAAACGAAGCCTTTACATCTACCGACAAATACACAATGCGCAACAAGTAGCCACCGGAGGGATGATGCCGGGGACGGCTTAGACCTTGGGAGGCGAGGCGAGCCGACAACCTGAACCTGCGCGGGGAGTGAGTTGGCAGTAAAGTTGGCGTACACTAGGCGAATAGACACCCGGCCGACACCAGGGTGCTAGCTAATCCGTCCGTGGGGTGATTCTGTTCCATTTGCTGCTTCTTTAACACTAACGGGGACTGGAGTTGGTCACTTGGATCCACGCGTGGTTTGACCGCTAAATTGTGAAATGGAAGAGACGTCGGAGTTATGTCATAATGTGACTATTTTCATGTAAATGCAATATCACTATTTTTATAATTTGCCGCTAGATTCCTCATCATTATTTTTATATTATTTATTTATGGTTTAACTGGTTTATAAATGGTTAAATGACATGACAACTGGTCTTTTGCAATATTGTCCAGTAAAAATAAAAATAATTGCAATAAAAGAAAAAAAACAAAACACAGTGAAAATTGATGCAGGGTTGAGTAGCGCCATCTCTTGGTGGGAAAAGAAACTAAAAGCTATTGATTTTTTACGGTTTCTGCGTTTTTTCCAAAAGATTTTATATACATTTTAAACCTTTTAATGGTTGCTTAGAGAACGTTTTGGAGACACTTGAAAAGGCTCTTGAAAATTGTTCTATTTCTTCAGGTAAAGGCACTTCTGGTCTCTCTTTAGATGCTCTATAAAGAAATCTACGCTGAAATTAAAAGCCCGAACGAAGTCTGGAAGTCTGGCATATTTGTGTCATAGAAATGACAATAAACCTACTGCCAACAATACAGCAAATTATTGGTTTTGTCCCCCAAATTTGTAGATATTCACTTACTATATACATATCTTGCGAACCATATGAATAAGTTTGGGCGATTCTGTCTTCCGTAGTAATCCAATTTGAAATGCAACAGTATCTCACTCTCACCAGACCTGGACATTCATCCTCAAAAAGTGTTTATTTTATCGTATACGATTTGTATCATTTTCTGGTTTTGATTTCTTTGAAGGTTTCTAATTTTTTTCGATCATATTTCAAATCTTGACATGATTCAGTAGACCAACATCGTTCAATTGGGTCAAAATGACCTACCACGGTCCTAAAAGCGGACTATCCACACTATAGGAACGTCAGCGTTAATCGCCCGCTCTCCCACTGTCTCTTCCAGATCTGAACACCGAGTATCTGGATCTGGGCTTCAGCCGGGGGCTCGGTTCGTCGTCGCGGGCGAAGCGGATGCGGACCTCGTTCAAGCACCACCAGCTCCGCACGATGAAGTCGTACTTCGCCATCAACCACAACCCGGACGCGAAGGACCTGAAGCAGCTGTCGCAGAAGACGGGCCTGCCGAAGCGGGTGCTACAGGTACGTACGCGTACGGATGGCGTTTGGCGAATTGTTTCGATGTTTTCCGACGACTCTGTTCCCCCCCCCCCCCTCCCCCCACGTCATACTGACGCGCACCCGTCGTCGCTTCCAATTCTCTCTCGCCCTCGCCAGGTCTGGTTCCAGAACGCACGCGCAAAATGGCGCCGGATGATGATGAAGCAGGAGGGCAAAATCATCGACTCGGACAAGGGCGACGGTTCGCTCGACCTGGACGGGTACGTGTCGCACAGCCCCGGCTCGTACATCATGGGCGGCCCGGGCAGCCCGTCGTCGCTCGACTAGCAACACCCGCAGTCGCGCATGCAGTGGCAAGTACATCTCCGGCGCTGGATACGGCGGCTGCTCGGTGGCACCGGCCCCCCGAACAGCGCCGCCCCAGCCGATACCCGTGCCGTGGTGCCACGCAGCTCCCAGTGAGCGCGTGAACTATGCCGTATGTGTTTGTGTGCGGGCGTGTGTGCGGGTGTGTGTTCGATGAAAATACGATTTGAGTGACAAGTGCAAGACACGACGCATCCAATCAAGCGGTTCCAACGGTGTGTTCAAAATCTATCGGAACGAAGCAAAGCGAAAAAATGGCTACCCCTTTTTGTAATGCTGTTGTGGTATGTTACTGTGGTGCAGCCCCTTAGTGAGTGGAGCAGAAAATGGAGATAAAAATGAAAAACAAATCCAAGCAGACGACGACGGTGCGTGTGCTTGCCGTGCCTGCACACAATCATGTCGCGGAATACACAATGATGTTATTATATTCAAATTTCGGTTCCCCTCCCTCCTCGCTCTCCCCTCACCCCCCCTACTGTCCATTTGCGGGCGATTATTCGGCTTGTCGAGCACCGGTGATGGCATTGCCGTGCGTGGCGAAGGGAGCGAACAGAGATACAACGGACGCACACCCCTCTGGACGGAGGCGATCCCATTCATCCCCTTAGCAAGCATGTCCGCCACTGGTGCCACTGTTGGGGATGTTGGGTGCGAAGGGAAAAGAAGGGCAAAAAAACGGACCCGGTTGCTATGGGTGCGCTTCCCGCCGATGCTCAGTAGGCGGGTGCTCGCGCAACCTCACTCGAGCATGGAGCAAAAAACCAAACTACACGGCATGCGTTTCTTCGCAGGGAAGGCATTGCAGGAAGCAAATAGTGAGCGAAAAATGTTGTATAAAAACATTGAAAAAAGGCGAACATAAACGCCCGGCACGATACACGGGGTGGCAAGCGTGAACCTCAAACGAATCGTGCACCGGGACGAGGGAGCAGAAACGCAGAACAAGAACGAGAGTTTAACACACAAAAAAGTGCAACATCCAAACACACACACACACACGAGCACTCCAAGATATGCGCGGAAGATAGAGCAAGAGAAGATAGCAAAGGTAGGGAACACAGAGGGGAATAAAAACGGCACATATACACACACTTTTTACAAACCAACGAATCCCAAACGGATAGTTCAGTACTTGGGGAGTCCGCCGCAATCGTAGAAAAGCGAGAAAGCGAGAGAGAGAGAGAGAGAGGGAGACAAAAATGGCGCTGGTGGAAAGAGATTCGTAATAATAATGTATGCACATACGATTACGCACTCGCGCATACTTATGACTTTGCTCGTGTTTCTGGTGCCCGCTTTCCACGCGCGGGAATCTATCCGCTTCCTTCACCGGGGCGGGAGCCCCGGTGGCGCAGGATCCGGCCAGGATAACGCCGCTCGCTCACCGATCCGGCGGCATCGGCGGTTGATTGATCAATCTGCGTGTCGGACCCAGAGGAGGACTCATGAATTGCAAATGGCCCCGAACGGGAATGGAGGATAATCCGAAGCGCGGGATTATCCCACGGAGGCCGATCGGGCGTATCATAAATTGGGTCCGAGCGTTCACAATGAGACAATCGATTTGGTCAATGGTTGTTGCTGGTGGTCGGTTTGGTTTGCTTCTCAATGCTCAAAATGGGCTTGGAACGGGCGCGAGTTCTTGCGCGCTTGTTAAGGAGGAGCTGACCACTCTGAGGGGGTTGTACTCTCATTTCCATTGAATGGACACATTAAACTAAATGTATACCGCCCCGGTTGATCGTGGGGGACGTGTCTCGTTTCTCAAGTTTTTTTTTCTCCTAAAGCCTCCAGCGACAGCAATCCACACATGAGTCCTTACGAACCAAAACTCCTTATTTACTTCAGTTTTTTATTTAATTTCCTTTCGGATTTCGAGTGCTGTTTCCGTCAGTTGACTGTCATGTTTCTAAAAACATCAAGCAAGCAACAGAAAACAAATGTGTAACAATTTATGGAGCAAATCAGACCCGTCGACTTCTTGCCGGGGTTGGTTGTCCTCAAAAATGCTCAATCTTCCCGGTGGAACGGGAACGGTTCCCGGCGCGATGAAGGTGGCGCTCATAACTTATCCCATCCCGCACTGTCCCCTTCCCGTTCCTACTTGTATATGGTCCCTGCTAGGCTAACGTGTACGGAGTGAGTTAGGATAATTACTGTTACGCGGCCCAGATGTGGCGCTCTGTAGTACGGTGGCCTGCACCGTGGACGTGGACAGGATCGTTCAATGCTCAAACAATTTATGGAACAATTTATAGCCGAACATGAGAAGACGGCAGCTCTTCTAGAGCAGCTCTGGAGACCCCGGGGAAGGAAATAAGGTAAATACTTACGCTCAGTGTAGACACTAGGATAGGCCGGTTTAATTGTGTTAGAAGAACCGCGGCGAAAACCCCATTGTACAGCGCGTGCTAGCGAGAATGTAGCTAAGGTTAGAGGTTAGACATTCGTTCTTTTCGGGCAGACAGTAACGTGTACGGTGCGCAAGAACCAGTAACTGAGCGCTCTCCGAACGAGATCCTAAGCAAAACGAAGATTATTATTTATATCATTATACGCGTAAGGATAATGGCAAGGCACGTCGAAGTGTTGGAAGAAAAAGAAGGAAAATTTTCAACAACAAAAAACACAACTTTCACGAGCCTCTCCGTGCAGCAGCACATTGACACGTGAGAGAGAGAGCAGGAATGGAGAGAGTGAGAGAAAAATAACGAAAGCAAGTAGAAGCCTACTATGATGAACGAATAAAGCGAGCGAGAAAAAAAAGTACGGAAATCCTTGAGCTTAAATAAATGTCTGTTTTTTTTCCTCCTTCACCTATTTATGACTTTCGAACATCGGCCCGGATCCAGGCAGGCTGCTGCATTGTTAAGCGGCTCAAGTGGCGGGACCTCCTCGGGAGGTTATGTTTGTCGCACGTGTAGCCCATTCACGCCACGCCAACCGCCGGCCGGCCCGGAGAGCTCATTATTTCACCTCGCACGTGCTGGGCCGCCCGTCGTCGACCCCACGGCGAGAGGGACGCGCTCGGGCGCTTTCATCGGGAAAAATCCGTAACGTTGACGATTCTGGCGTGAAGGTGTGTTCTGCGTGTGTGTGTGTTTTCGTTCGTTAGTCGACGTGCACGTCCACGTGCCGCGATGCGAAGGTGGCTGGCTGTGGTAAAAGGACGACGGAAAAATTGCGCCCACACACACACGCACACTCACACACACACACTGAGCAAACAGACACGCGAGCAGGATCAAACGGTACGCGTCTTGTGGTCCAATTTGTACGCTAACTCCGGTGGCGATCCGGTGGGTGGGCATTAATACGATTTTAATCAGGAATAATTGAGCGCCGGCCCGGGTAAGGATCGTGCGATTCATGATGCAGCGCGGAGAGAAAAACACGACGGGTGGGTGTAGTTTTTTTACAGTGTTAGTTTACAGATTCGCAGGATTAAGGTGAGTCTGTGTAAACTGTGGACTGCGGAGAAATAATAATACATGGGAGGTTTGTTTAGTTGCCGATGGGTTTAACGTGCATGATACCAGGTAACTTGAAAGAATTTATAGAAGTATATATAGTTTTCAATCACATTTTTTATATTTTTGCTGTATAGCAACAATCTTCTTAGGCAAAAATTCACCAAAATAGGTTCTTAAAACTATTTATAAAATTATTAAATACATATTTTTACCGCCAGTTCACAACCAGTACTAGTATAGAACGTAATTGATTCTTCGTTTTCATGTTGCTATGTCGACCAGCAGGCCGAATTTGGCGATTAAAACGTCTCTTACGTTGGGCATTTGACTGACATCAGCATATAATGTTTGTGTAGCCTTTAAAATACAAAAACAGCTTTTTCAAGAAGAAATTAAATTTAAAAAAGGCTACCACATATACATGAGCATCATTCGAAACCCAATTATGGGAGAACTGAGGTTGAAAAAGACGATTTCTTCACATCGACCAAGAACTCTGCAGTGTTCAAAACTACAACGTTCAAATATTCGTTTATAATGCCAGATTAGAGGAATTAACCACCAACTAGTCTACTCGCTGCTTTCTAAAACCAGGTGGTCCAAAGTTCTTTCTTGAAAACTCTCCCTCGTGAACGATCTTGGTGTAATAAATTATGTTTTAAATTTTGGTGTATAGGTAAGAGTCATGGACTCATATGATATACTTTGCGGAGTACAATGTCTGGAGACCAAAAGTACGTCTATTTGTTCAGAACAAATTTGCTGACGCAGATGACGAAACACGTATGTTCAATTTATTTCAGCCCGAATAAGTTCTTCCTTTATGTGAAGAATGCGTTCCCGAGTAACATAAATTTCGCTGGAGACTAACTGTTAATAAAGAATAAAATCAAAGAAAAACGTGATGATTACTCATTTTCGTGTCGGCTCAAGAAAGTCAAATGAAAGTAAGCAAAACTAACGTCGGATATGGGCACGTAAGAGGTTGGAGAATAAAATAAGCCATCCAAAACGAATGTCGACGTTAATTTGCGGGGCCTGGCTGCAGTTTTTCTTCGGATCCCATCCCCAGCAGCTGCCCTAACTTTGTTCCCACCTATCGCATTCGTTTCGGGGCGGTACGTTCCGGGCGTTTGCTGGAAAACGGTTAGGAAAAACACCCATCACACAAGCTGTTGCCGAATTCACACGATTTCGAATGGCCGTGTTTTAAGAACAGTAACTTTTCTGCTGCTGCTGCTGCTACAAGGAGACGCCTGTAGAATCCGGATCGGGACTGGGTATTCCGGTAGGCACCGAGAAGTACCTACTTAGTGTGTAGAGTCGGCATCTTTTGTAAAGGTATTTTTTAAGTTGTAAAATTTCATACCACAACCTGTACCCCGGGAGATGGTGCTACACGAGCCAGCGCGCCCAGGCAGTTAAAACACGCTGCGGAGCAATAAAGAAAAACACGAAATGAAACGAAATGATCCGATGGGTTGAGAACTGAGCGAGGGAAAAAACAACATCCACGAAACAACGCCCTATGCATTTCCCTTACCGTACGCTCGTATCGTTTCCGTGTAAGAGATGCTGCCAGCTTTCGTGACTCCTTTTCTCATGAGAGTCATGCCCTGTTTTTTTTTGTTTTTTGGCGGGGAACGCGCACGGTCTTCGCTTTTTGTTCTGCGGCTCGGTCGGCCCAGTTTATGTTGGCCAAAATATAGCGCTTTCTAATTACAAGCCTCTTGACCAGAAGGGTCCGGGAGCGAGATGAACAAGAAATCGCCGTGTGAAGATGACGGGAGCAGCCGGACTGAAGGTCCTAGAAATTGGAAGAAATTATTGAAAAGCACAAGAAAAAACGTACAAAAAACATACGTATATGCTCCGCAAGCACCACAATGAAGATGGAGCATTGAGCAAAAAAAAATCATTCACCTCAGCAAAGACATTCATTCGAAATCAAAACTGAAATTGAAACTTGCGTTGCTACGATCGCAGTAGTCGGCGACGGCGTTGCATCGAGAGCGAGCGAGAGAGAAAGAGCGAATGGTAAACAGTCGAGTTGGTGTGTGTGCATCTTCTTCGATTCCCCGTGCAAAGCGATCGAGTGTTCGCTGGCGTTCGACCGGAAGATGGCACACCGGAGGCCAAAGGAAAGATGCCTCAAATTACAGTAATTACCGGTACGGGACACAAGCGAGACGCGACCGGGCGTCGATCGTGCCCGGCAGTGTCGGTGGCAACTTGACGGTAGCTATCGACTGTCGAGCCGGAGACACGAAAATGATCATAATTTCCACCTAATAATATAGAATTGTCAAGCTACTGAAATTGTGCAAAAACTGTGTGCGTGTGTTGTTGTGTGTGTGAGGCAGGGAGTGAATCTGCTGGAATCGATCTGTGTTGTGCGGAAATCGATCGTTACGTTCCAACATTGCCAACCCAGCAGAAAACGGTTTTTTCCTTTTCCTCTGCGAAACGAAATGTCACTGATGATGCTTCCAATCCGATACACCCGCAGGGCGTGCGTTCGCTTTGTTTTGTGCTGCGATAATTCCCAAGACCCAAACGAACCACAGGGCCGAGGACGAGGACAGGATTCCAAGGAAATCTCAGATAAACGGTTATCATCCGAGCGCTGTTTCATTGAGTAATTTATACGGGGCCGAGGATGGACGTCAGAGTCCTTTCGGGGGCGCTGCGACGTTATGATTATTTGAATGACTGGCATTTTCTCGGCCTTGAGCCTTGCCACCATTTGTGTCTCGGAGACGCACGCGAGGGGATTTGTGGCCGAAAGGTGTGCACATCCCGGACAGCGGCGACCGTGTGTGTGCATCTGACGCTGATGCTGCTTTTGCAGATGCACCTTTTGGGGAAGGAAGAGATGATTAATCACGCCTGCTCTTGTGGCCAGTGTTCATGGCGGAGTGCAGACAGGAGTAAGTGTGCTGTTGCTGCTGCAAAACGACAATCGAGTCGTGAGTTTACACTAGCAAAATGCCTCATGATGGATGGTGAAGAAACTGGCTGCTGTCGGGTACTATGCTAAGAAACAACAATTAATCTGTTATTACGTGAGGATCCATTGCAAATCTTTTTTGAAATTCATTCAAATTTATATTTTTATATATTTTTCTACAATGCCTTGGTAATCAACAACTCGATGATTCTAGGAACGCAAGCTGAGTTTATATTCAAATTCATTCAAATAAAATCTATGCTTTAATGATTGTTTTACTCTGTCATGCCTATTCTCATTAAATTTTCAAAGATTCTATGGGCTATATGGACCATGATGCATACATGTACCATGATACATACAATCTTCTTGGTTTGCAGGTGAGCGCGACAACTTCATCTATCTTGTGCCAAAAGTCAGTTTCGATTAACGTGTATCTGTATTCCTGCAAGTTCCACTACAAGCCACTCTGACATTTAAAACCCTACCCAAACGCATCAATCGTGTTTTGAAAGAAGCTCATAGTACATCACACCTAAAAGCTCCCACCAAAGGCGAATTATGTTTGATGTTAATCGTAGAGGTATGCGGATTTCATAAAGACTTTTTAAACTTAAGATATTCGTAGTGCGTAATGCATATTTTCCTACAATAAGTCACCTGTAACGGCAATTTGACACATTTGACATTTTGAACATTTAACTGCTCATAGTATCGATTTAAATGTTTCTGCGAATTCCTCTTGCAATTGGATTCCGACTTCATATCGATCTTTTACGCCTTGTTGGTCACCTTTATTATCTGTTTCACATATCCAAAAATGTTTCTGTGTTAGTGTCGAGGGATGTCAACCCTTATCGTGTGAGTGTTTTGATCTTTCCAGCACTTCAACATATTCAAGTTTTAATTTCAAATGTTGCCAATTCTACATCGATATTTTACCGAAACTTCTAATTTACTTTTCTTCTCTTTCCTAAGGTCCCTAACCATTAGGAAAAAAGTCCTGTAGGAGTATTATAACGTTATGAGTCCTATTAAGCCGATTAAAGCTTACATTCCAGTTATATGCGTTTAGATTTGCCTTTTCAATAATCATTTCAACCGAAATGTATCTTTGTAAGCTCAATTGAATGATGGTGTCTCATGACAGTTACATTAACATAACAATATATTATGAGTAAACAATTTCCCGTGATTTACCTATTTATTATTCCTTGAGCCCCTAACGAGAAAATGACAAATGTATTAAGGAATAATTGCATAGTTCTGTACGGTTAATCCTACGCTATGTAAAACGATTTCTCACACAGCGTTTTTTATTTATTAGTATGACGGCCTTTGTGGCCGTATTGTCAGTGCCTAAGTGCACTGACGGACATTTTTGTTCTCAGGGCATTTGCTCCCTGTAGTTTGGTCTTATCCCGGGCTTACTCGGTTGATACACACAGCTTTTGTTGTACACAAAAACGGATCGGGTTAGATTTTTCATGTTCAATTGCTCACGAAGTTTTTTAGTCATTTTTAGTTGAAAAATGATTTCAATTAAGAAGCAAACAAGTGATATTTATGTTTCTATTCTTAGAAGATCCACCTAGTCTACCACCAAACGGTCTGCTTACGGGAAAAAGGGGTTTTCCAGCGCACACACACACACACACCCAAGCCTACACGCAAACTGCGGCGCCGAGTAATAAATTAGAAACACTACACCCCAAACGTCATCGAAAGCAGCCCGCCAAACAGCCCCGATCCGGCATCCGATTTCTCCCTGTAGACCGCAAAAAGAAACCAACCAAAAAAAAACGGTGCGTGCGCAACATTCTTCAGCACGGTCGCATGCACCAACGCTCGAAACGATGCATAACGAGACATTTGATGTAGGATCGAAGGCGTGTAAAAAAGGACACAATCCTCCGTAACAACGGACAGGACACTTTTGCATGGGACACCATTTTTCATCCTTTTTCCCTGTACCGATTGGCCGCTGGATCAAGTTTCCCTAGGCGTGCGTGGAGCAAAAGGACGCCGCCGTCACGCAACTCCCACGTGGCCTTCGACGTGGCGTTCACGCGCCTGCAGCTACTAGATAAATCGTCCCCGGCCGGACACCGGACACCCCCGATCGAAATGCAAACTGCGGCGAAGGTGTAGCGAAACGCGAAGAAGGCGCCTCCCGACGAAGTTGGTTGTACCGAAAGATGCTACGGGAGCGGTCTTTATGGCCAAAGTGTGCGTGCGTGTTTTTTTATTTTATCACGAATATTTCTCCTTCAACTCCTTCAACTCCCATTCGAGGCTGTGTGGCTAGCCGCGGGGCGTTCCGAGCCGATCTCGAAAAGGCACAACATCAGCGCCATATAATCATATTCCGGCTGGACGATCGAAGATCAGTCCGGTGGCGTCGAAGACATGTTGGAAGGCACAGTCCGTTTGATCGATCGACGTTCGACGACGAAGACCCGTCGACGTGTCGACCTGGCGCGATGGGGAACTAGGGAGCGGAGTGGAGCATCGGGACGGTGAGGGTGTAATAAAATTTATACGAGTACCGCGCTCGCGGTACGATTGAAAGCAGTCTTTGAGAATTTTATGGCCCCCTCCCCATTTCGGGTACCGAGCGTTAGCGCAGCATCCCAAATCGTTTCATTGAGCCTGCGATTTGCGTACCGCGAACACAGCGCGAATCATCTCCGCGACCGGTCGAACGGGTTAAACTAGCTTCCCTTTTCACTATCGCCGTGTCTATTGCTGGCCCCGGTTTTATGACATCCCGGTGGCTCGCGGGCTCACCGGGGCCCGATCGTTCTCGGGATCGTAAACCCCCGCCCAGCCCAGCACCGTCCGTCCGTGGAAGTGGAGTTGTATAGCGGACGGGTGGATGGATTTCAGAATCAATAAAATAAAAGTTTATCGTTTTTAGAATGATGGTGTTTAGATAAGTTGTCCGCGGCGGCGGAAACGCAGAGAGCCAAAAGCGAGGAGGGCACCAGTGTGGACAGGAATTCGATGGCCGGCCGGTGGTTCGGTCCGTTCGTCCAGCGGAAGGAGCGAGTGTGATTTGGTCAGTTTCGGTGATGTTTCGTGCGTTGCGCTGGATAAAGATTGCGCTGGAATGGCTTTCGGATGCGACATAAAACCCGACCCCGGCTATCTGATCCGGGGGCTTAAGCCGGCGAACTTCCGCTGAACGGACGGAATAGACGGTTCAATACAAGAAGCTAAGGGGGGAGACTGCAATGCTGGACGAGCCTTCCGTCTGGACAATGTGAAACATTGATATATCTTCCTTCTTTACGAAACAATGGAAGGCGTTAGAAAAAGACTTTTGGAAACACACAATCCTCAAAAGGCTTACTTAGATGAGTTAGTGATGGTCGCGATACGATTTGAAATGTTTGAAAATTGTCTAAAACAGGAATTGGAGTTGAGGCTTTCTGACACAGTCATTGATCCGTCAAAATTTCAACTATATTTTGATATTGTATTGATTGAATTCAATTATTGAACAGTCATAAACAAAATGAAGAAGTTTGTTCTCTTCAATATCTTCTTGCTTTCAAAGCGAGGATACGCTGTATCTGTGTGTTACCCAAGGTCTAATCGACTAGCTAATGGTCTCTCTGCTAGTTGAGATCATTTTTCTGGAATGAGACTGGAGGTGTCCAGCCTGCCATTGGTGACTAGGCCACGTTCTATTTGTCATATTAACAGATTCGTTTTCCAGACATTATTGATGACAAGCGCAACTCGTTTCTGAAGCTTTTTCAGAGCAAGCTGCAAATCAAAACACAACAAAGTTGATATCGGTTGAAGTATCTGTCATCTGTAGATTGAAATGTCGTCTCATTCTGCAAATTGTTTGTCTTTTGTCGTCACCAATACTTTAAGTCCTTTTCTAAAATATCTCGAGGAGAGCTTGTATTAGAAATCGAATAGAAGCAAATATGTAAAAACTCAAACTGCGGCTTCAACTATTTCCATTTCAGGCCTTAAAGCTTGATTTTTAAAAATTGACATTCAAATTTAAAGTACTCACTACACAACTCGACTTATACCTGCTGCATGCATGATAAATATGCGTAAGAATTGTGTCTGCATTGGTAATTCTTCATGCCACCGATAAACACACATTTGAAGCGTAACACACTTAGTTACCTTAAGTGGCATTTGACATCGCCATAAGCTGCGACGAGTGTCCCCTTCAAAAACATTCTGTACACCATCTCTCTCAACAATAGAGTACCGCTGGCGCTTCCATGCGCCCGGCTTCGCGATTGACATCAGTTCCACACACACACTCGTGCAACAATCGTCAACAATTCGCCCATAAAATCCTTTTCGTGTTCCGGCAGGTCCCGCCGGTTGATTGCGGAAATTGAAAAGGACATTATCATCACCGGACGATCAACCGTGTCCTATCATTAGCGGGAACTTTCATAATGGCACCGTACCGGGTGCCGGGATGTGGGTTTTATTCGGTCGAGAAAAGACGTCGCTTCGGAAATCACTACATAAATTCACGCCCGATTGAGTCCCGCCCGGAAAGTGGCACCCGCTGGGCTTGCAAAGGGGTGGGCTGGGCGAGCGACAGCGAGCGAGAGGGTGGCACGGCAACCCTACACGTTCCGCTCGCTGCATGGCCTGCTTGTACCGCGTCCCCCGGCTGTGCTACCGATCGTTATCTCGCTAACTAGCCAAAATGACAAATAACAACAAGCATTCCAGCCAGTTGGGAATAGGGAATAGCGCACTGTGTGTGTATGGTTTTTTTTCTTCTCCTGCTCCTGCTTGTAATGCACCCTCGGTGGCGGGCGGATCATATCCTTCCACCAGCAATCTGCCAGAGCGAACGAAGGGGTCCGTCAGCCGGCAGGAAGGAAGTTGATTTCCGAAGTGGCCGGAAAAGTGCTGTCGACACATGTTTCCGTTTATGTGCGTTCGCGAACGGTGCTCCCTTGCAGCGGTGGCCGTAATGAAATCACTGAACGTGTCACATTTTCGAGCCGTCCTCACCCTCAACGCCCGGGACACCGTGCGGGGTGTTGCGTGCTGAAAAGATTTATGAAGGGGTCACTCCCGCGACCGTGTCAGGACGATGTCACGCGGAATGGAAACGACTCAATTTGGGTCATTTTGCATTGGATTTATATTCTTGGTTTTGTGCTCCGGCGTGTGTCCAAACAATAATCGCGGGCCATTGGTGTGTGGTTTAGCACGCATGTCACTGGTGCGCATGGCACACGCTAGTTTGCTTTTGGAACGCGATAAAATAACGATCAACGGAAGGCGGCACAATATTGTAGCACTTTTCCGGGCAATAAAACACCGTGAACTATGATAATTTAATGGTACCGACGCATCGCTCACTGCGATTTCACACATTTTTTTTGGGGAAAAGATCTTCTCTAGGGTATGGTTGAATGGTATAATTATGATAATTGCTTGTTATTTTTTTCCGATCAATAAAACATGGTATGATTTAAGCAGTTGTCGTGGGAATTATCTTGATATCTTTGTCACATGAAGGTTGAAAAATGCCTACAATGTTTACGCAATACATTTTTTTTTTCAAAAGAATAAAAAAATCGAATCTAAATTTTGTCACAGAACCAATTTAATTTTAAGCTTTTTTGAGTAATAGTAGCTATTTGGTTTTGTTTGTTCGAGAAAAAGGAAGTCAATAGTTCACTCGTTTCAAGCAGAAAAATAAATATTCTTACAGTACAGATTATTTATATTTAGGTTTTCCGCTTTTCTTTTTTGGTTAGAAATGCGTGAAGCTGTTAATAAGATTCTTTTATAGAAAAAAAAACTTGATATCACCAAGCTCATGGTGTTATTTATGCTCTTTGTGTTTAAAATGTACTGTGTTTTAGTAGAGTTGCTAAAGACAGAGTTGCAGAAATTTGTAAAAAATAACTTAAATATTGGAAGGCACAGGTTATAGAAACACATTAGGGAAAGAAAGCTCTCAATGATAGATAATCTGAACATTGGAATTCGTTTTCAAAATGGATCTAGCATAGTGTTATACTAGAAACCAGCATTCAGTTACATTCACTGTAACTGACGGTTTCGAACAGACATTTTGGACACGCGATATAATAAAGAAGCAATGGAGTATTGTGAAAAGCTTACTTATTTTACTTAAATTGGCAGCTGTCAAAAAATCAAGACAAATTGATTAAAATATGAAAAAAACGTTCGGTATAATGCATAACATAAAAGAGATGTAACAACAAGGATTCAAAAATTTTGGATGTTCTTAAAATAAGTTTAAAAAATACTTCTAAAGAGCTGATAAAAAACGAAGTGAGAGTAAGGATTTCTTTATTTGAAAATAACCCTTCCTGCTGGTAAAGGAAGCCTACATAGCTTTTCATTTTAAAAAAATATTAAACTAACATGTTATAAAAGATTTGCACAAGAGCTTTTAGTTGATTGTTATATAAAATAAAATCAAAAGATTAAGCATATCATTACCCATACAGTTTCGTACAGTTTCACAAGTTATTATATCAAGCTAAACACCACTTTTCTCGAACAAACGTACCCAGAAATGTCGCGTGTGCTTCCAATCTCACCAACCTACTAACAATTGAGTTATTTCACTTCAATTTTCATCCGATTCTTCGGCACGTTCTAAGCTCCCGCGGCTGATCCCTATTCACCGGCGATCATTCGGCGTTGGGATCGTTTCTTTCGGAAGAGAATAGAACCAAAACCGTCAGAGAAATAAAGCCTGCCGCTCAATCCTTCATCTCGTCCGCACGGTTTGGTGTAACCCATCGGTGGTTTTCATTCATGCCACCCGACCGACCGATCACCGCATTCATTCATTAACCGTCTATGAGGATCATTATGACATGCCCGCACGCTGGTGTGAGTACTCGCGCGTGATCGGACGACCCGACATCGGACGACCTCGGATCAGTCGGCAGGTTCTTGGCCGGTGCTTGGCACGTTATGTAAATACCCTTCGCGCGAGTCGCTGCGTCACGGTGTCGCGTTGACCTGTTATTTCGACGCACCAGCCCGACTCCCGATGAAGCCATTCATTGTGCGCATGTTCCGGCCACTTTTAGGGAAGCCGATTGGAGCCGGTTGAGGCGTTCGCGCAGGACGGGCTTTGATGATCGAGCATCTTTCAGCATCCGATCGGCGGCAGCGCGCATTCTGCAGGAAGTCGGATCCACCGGGTTTGACAAAGCGTTATTATGCCCGGCGGAAGAATTTTCATCCCCGGGTTCATCTCTCCCGGGGAACAGCGGGCACAAAGCATTCCACGAACTGCACAGTCATACCTGTCGGGTGGTTCTGGGCAAAGCAACGAATCCGATTTGGCGTAATTCTCGCGCCCGTGAATGCCCGTGAATCGGCACAACGGCCGGAGGCGAAGATAAACAGAGCGGCCCGCGCTTGAATGGTAACCGCGCCAGGTGAATGGCGTTGGGGACGGAATTTGCCACCGATTGTCAGGTCGACGGGCACAAGAGCGAATGTTTGCGCGGGAACCGCAGCATTCACGTCCGCAAAGTGGGAGTGGGAGCGACCGAGGGTGGTGGTGTTGGTGGAAATCGGAAGCGAAACGCGCGTTTCCTTTTCCAATCCTTGCCCGGCCTTGTTGACAATCGATCGGCGGCCGTCGGAACGTCGCCGGTGCCACGTGGCCACCGCCTCCTCATTAGTGGCGTGTTACACGATACGCCAATAGGGCGGAGGGGGCCAACGTTGCGTTCTTTCGCTAGGGCACGCGGTACCCGGCTTGTTATGTGCGTCGGCCGTCCCGCGGGAGCGGGAAGTGCCGGCTTTCAGTTCAATGGCGGTGGCGGAGGCTTTGTTCGCCCCGCGCATGTAAGCCGATATAATCCGACTTTGCATCCGAGGCTAAAAATCCGAACCGCCCCCGGGGCGAGCGAGCGGAACGGGAAAATTCGGAATTGCAGAAAGAAAAACACGGACACAGGCGCACCCGCTGCCGCTGGAAAATGGTTTACGGGAGTGTGCGGCTTGTGAAGGAATTTTCACCCCCCCACATCGACGAGGGAGTGTTTTTGTTCTAGAAAGAATTTAAAGTCGCTGCTAGATTGGGGTTGAGGAATGAGTTTAAATTGTGCTTTAAAAGTTGAACTGGGTTAGGGAATGGCGTCCATAGCATTTGTATCATGATTTTTGCACCAACAGGTCTATTAAACCTCTGTTATCTTTGTATAGTTGCCAACAGACTATGTAAACATCAGCGAAAGGTCTTAGTTCAAACAGTTCATAAATACAAAGAGAGCCAATAGTGAGCTGTAATTTCTATTTCAGATTTTTTATGTATTATATTTCTTAGTTTTACTTTATTCTTTTTATCAATCAATTATCATTTTTTATTAATTTTTCTTAATATTAATCTTTTATTTATTTTAAATAATTAAAAATTGAAAAAACTACATGTCTTTTACATGTCAAGCCCTGAGAAAATAAAGTCTGTGTGTTTTGGGATACCAAAGTCTTGCCTATGATACATTGAAAAACATCTTTTTTAAACAAATTTGTCGTCGTTTCCTGTATTTGAATATCAAATATTGAGTTTCATGAATTTGTATATCAAATATTGCGTCTGCCTAAATTCTATAAATATTAATTATTGAAATACACCCTTTATTTAGGGTGAAAAAGCGAGTAAACATCAAAAAAACTAGTATTTGATTGATGAAACTACATGCAAAAAGAATGAAAGATTGATTGAAATACGTTTGCTGCTCAAAAATTAATGAAGTTGATGCTAACTTTGAGTTCATTTGCATAAACAGTGTCTTAAAAATGATAAAATTCAGTAAGGACGAGTAATGCAAACGAATAAGGAAAAAACAAGGGATAAAAACAAGAGTCTAAAATAAATAAATTAGATAAAATAAGGAAAAGATGTGTCAAATGGGCTATACAAAAAGAACACAGTACAAAAACTTCATAAACTATCAAATGAAATTAATAAACTAACTACCTAATCTCCATAGATATTGCTACAAAATACCCCTCGAGCTTAACCCACCCGAGTGAATCCGAAGCCCTGCACATCACTCAGCATCACGCTCTACTCTCTGTTACCGGTAGCAATAAAACGTCCCATTACCGTCGTGCTGCACACGACTGGTACCTGGCAGCAAATCGTTAATCCCTTACCCCTAGCGGAACCTCGTGCCAATCGGCGTTAATTCATTCGTCAGTTTGATCAACGTCGGCCACCCCGCACACCGGCAAACCAAACACGCAACATGCCGGGGTATTCGTGCGTTAATCCAATATTTTATAACGGGAGGAGAGAGCAGAGAGACCACACCAAAGAAGAAAAAAAAGCCGAAACCGCCCAAAAAACACACATGGAAGCGCAGTAATGATCGGTAAGAATTTTAATGAAAGAATTAATCGTTATCTTTGTGTCCACCGAAAATTGCCTTCATTTTTGGAGGGGGCGCGCTTCCCGCATTATATGTGGTGGACGGACGGAGCAAACGGAGTGAACGAACAGCATAATGCAACCGGCAATAATACGGCCCCAAACGCCGCTGGACGTGCGGGCAGGCCACTTTCGCACTCCGAGATGCCATTAAAACTATTAGCATAATTGCAATTGATAATGGTTGGGCATCGCACGCGTTTCCGTGAAGCCCGCGCCGTGGCCCGATACGGACGCATCTGTTTTGCGCGCTGTTCCATTGGCACGGAACCCAGGGTGAAGAAAGTAAAAACTCTCCATTAATGGCTCCGGTCGCGCGTGTGTGTGTGGTTGTAGACATCAAACGGATCAGAGTTACGTGTTCTTTTTTTTTAATATAAAATTGCCTTTCTTGTACCTTTATTTTACACACGACGAGTCCTACATTTTGCACACTTTGTACTTTTTTGTATTTGTTTTTGCAATGCGCGCACATGTTCCAATTAGATTGAAATTTGCTCTATTTTCTACCGAAAACCCCTGGCAATAGGCAACAACAGCAAAAAAACAATCCCCAGCAGTCGCCATGGAAACGGCAACAAAGCAGCGGTTCGACATGCTGCAACATATCGGGCCAAACAAACATAGATCACAAAGATAGCAATCATTCAGCGGAATCTGGCTCTAATCTGACAGCAGTCATGTTTGGAGAGAGGATCAAAAAGTTCAGCAAATAAATCCCACCGAAGTCCGGAGGTTGAAGGGTCTGGCAAGGGCGAGGCGAGAATACGTTGCAGGGTAACCCTTCGAGCTCTTTCTCTCTCTCTCTCACTCTCATTGTTCACGAAGCATCCCGGGTCACGAGGGTATGATTTTCCTCCACTTTTGAGGTCTCCTCAACTCTGCATGTGCTGCGAAGGCGCTTCCTTCGTCCTCGCAACCCGGCAGGAAGTAGAATTTAAACTCGAAAAGCCGATTTAATGCGATGCAAAACTCCCACCAGTGTCTCGGGGTAGGCTCACGGGTGAAAAGAGAGGCCCTCAGCCGGTTTGCGATGCTTAAAAAACATATGATTCATATCAGACGGCAGGGGCGAAAATGCTTATTGAGAGACTCAAGTAGCGACACGCTTTCCACCGAGTGGTTGATTTGCAAAAGGGTCCCTAGGCAGCGCATTTGAATAGTTGGTCGGGCGGATGGGTTGTTTTTCGGGTTTCAATTGGGAGGGGGGTGAGCATACGCTTCCCGGCAGGCGGCGTTGTATGCGGCGGAAAACGCAGAACGTACTTGCGGTAATGTTGTGAAGATATCGCGAGGGTTTTAGCGTTGCGCACGGAGGCTCCTGGGTGAAGGGTCCGTTGGAAACGATCGCCTCATCGGGACGGAGAAGGGTGATGGGATGAGAAATGATTGTGCGCTATTATGACATGCTGGATTACGTCATAACGCAAATAAATTTGTTAAAAACGCCAAACGCAGCTAATCCTTTTAACATGATTTCTACGCTATCAGTTTGTCAGGCATGTTTCCAAAATAATGAAAAATGCAAAAACTATACTGCTACAAGATATTTTTATCGCCTACATTGTTGTCACCTCCATCTTCGTTAGCGTTATTTTCGTTTATCTCCCAAACAGCGGAAATGACACGAATATTCGTATGTCCAAATGGGAAGAGTGAAGGAACGAATGAATGAAAAACAACGCACTGAACCCAACCAAATCTATCAAAATATTAACATGTTAGTCTAACAGAAATGACAATCGGTTGACAGCTCACTAAACACGACGCATTTCAGCGTCCACTTTGTCCACTCTACAGAGAAAAAGAGAGAGAGAGAGTGAGAGAGAGAGAGACTCGACCGTTCATCCATTTTCGTCCAAACCCCGTTCGTACGACGCGTCCCCGGTTCAGCTCTAATCGTGCCTGACGCTCCACAATCATCACCAATCAACTCGAATCGATCTAAAAATCATAAATAACACCGTATCGGATTTCATAACCGGTACACGCGGCGCAGAGCGCGAGAGCCGGCAGGCTGGCAGGTGGTATGTCCAGGAGCAACGAGCCTGCCCGGCGCAGGAAGTACACGCTCCGTGCTCCGTTATCGGAGAACAAGTTCATTCTCGCGCCGGGATGCTGTTCTTCGCCTTCGCCATCGATCCGGCGGACGGATCCTTCAACGCATCGATCAGTTTGTTCCGCTGTTGACGTTTGTCGTCTTGTTTGTTTTTATCGCGTGTTGGTTTCTTCTTTAGCCTGTGTTTCGTGCTGCGACGGACCCCGGGATCCGTGCGCAAGCGTTAAGCCTGTCGCTGGCGCGAGTAGACGATCGTGCCGAGTGTGGAGACGTCGTCGAGACTGACCAGCACGGTGGAATGGGATCGGTTACGGGTTGGCCTGTATCGATTGTGGTGGAATCGCAGCGACGGACATAGATTGATCATCGACGATTATTATTTATTGTTTATTGCTGCGCACCAGTGCACCGTGGCGTGGGTTGGTGGGTTTGGTAGCTTGTGTCTGCTCCTGCTAGGGATTAGTGCAACGGAACCGAAGGAGGAATTCAGTGCAGTAGTTGAGAATTGGAGAGCAATTTACGCGGGAGTATGTGCAATGGTTGAAGTCTTTCAAGCTGGATTAGTCTATCATTTAATTTCGTCGTTAAATCTAACGATAGTGTCGTTAGCCCGTAAGTTTTAATATATGTTCTTTGAATCCATTCCCAAATCAGCAAAAGGAGTTTAAAGGAGAGTCAAGCCAAACAGAAGAATCGGCCGTAATCGTAATCGTAATCCGTCATCAGAATCTGATTTCCAAATTTCGTCCTGTTTGTTGTTCAGCTTTTTAAAAATGAGTATAGCACAATGATTTGTGTCGGGATTCCTATTGCATGTGATTTTTTTAGAACCATTCTTTTAGCCGTTTATAATAATTATGTATTAATCTCTCTTGTTCGATAACTTCCGCGTGTTGTTCAATAGTAATGTTGTTTAACCTCCTTGGGGATTATGTTATATTTATTTCTTATGAAGAACGGTTCACCCATATGGCATCTAACAAAAAAATGCTATTAAATATCAATATGTTTTAGTTGAAAACCATATTCGAATCCACTGTTGACTAACGCAGACGATATTCCCATGGCTAACAATAAACAATCAATTCTGGTCACTATGGTTACTAAATTTTAAGGTTGTTTTAAATAAACAATATTTTATAATAAAAACTGTATTATAAATTGAAGGAGCTTTCACAAATACATGACAAATAAACGGCGTCGTAGTGTTTTGTGATTTGATTCTACCTTTTAACTATAAAACCTCATTCACGTGAAACCATAGCAACCAAAGGCAAAGTGTATTGCTCCAAATTTCATTTAGTGGCGCCATCTCTTGGCTAGTAACGTATCCAGCAACCGCTGCAGATTTGGATGATTTTCTTGCTTTTACAGTGAACTATTTTGACCGTTTCCGTATCAAACTACAGTTTGAAATCATACTCTAACCACGCAACGCATGCCGCTCATCGATAGCGATAGCATTTTTTCATGTCCGACAGAATCCGACTAGTCAGTTGATTATCTTAGACATGCGCATATCTTGCGCCCGAATGCCGATGATAATGTGTGGCTCAGCAGGACGAGATAGCAACCGGCCCAGTGGGCGCCGGTTGGACGACCCGGTTTCTTGTCCCCGGCTGCCCCGTCTCACGGTAACAGGTTCCAGCCCGATCGCTCTATCACTCACGTCGAGCTATCTCGAGTTGTGAAGGAACTTTAATAATCTCCGCACCATTTTTTTTTTCCTTCGCCTCACCTCACCCATCCGTTCCCACACTCCCCGGACGGAACGGTGATCGTCGCGCACGGTGAATAATTTATCATTTCCACGATGATCCTGAAATTGAAATTGCTTGGACGTGCCCGATCTGGCTGGTTTAGTTTCCCGTCTGTGCCACCGGCGATATGATCGATGAAGCAACGGTTCACGGTCGAAAGGGAAAGAAGAAGTGTCACCCGCGACAAAGGCCCCCTAATAAATCGGAACAAATTTTCCACCTCGTCCGCGTCGGTGTGGGTTGAGCGTCGGCCCTGTCGTTCGATTAGAAAGTTATTTATTATTTATCTTCCGCCAGCGCGGCTCGACGCCTCCGCGTGAAAATGACACTCGAAGCCGCAGGCCTGACAGCCGCCGGCGTGCGAGCTGACGGCCTTTCTTCCTGGCACCGCACGCATGCCCGGTCAATCCGGTGAGCGTGTATGGGATCAAATTTTCCGACATGTGCCGCGAAAGAAAAGCGATGGAAATGGCTGTCGGGAGAGGAGAAAAAAAAGAAGCAGCGGCAGTGAGCTCCAACACCCCACGGGGACGCCTAGACGCCTGTCGACCGGCGGAGGAAGCGAACGCCTCTCACAGGCGTTGAACTGTGACAAACGATCCGGAACCGTTCTCCACTCGGTGTGCGCATTCTTGAAGCGCGGTGGCGTTGTGTGAGCGAAATGAGTGCGAGATCAAAGTGCAGACGTGAGGAAATCTGTCAGGCACACATTCACGTGACGGTGGAGGCAGCGTGGAAAACGGCTGCTTGCAATGGGAGCCACCTTATTAGCGTTCGCCGTTTGAAACGATATGTTTCGTGTTGCATTCTTTTGGTGTTTTTCTAGGGCCTTGTGGGCAGCTCAGGTGTTCAGTTCTTGAAACTTTGTTGAAAAACGTGAAAGATGTATGTACACAAATGGAAGAAAGTTGTCAATAATGGAGGCAATATTGTTTCACATCGTTTGAATTTAAAATAAATATCTCATAGTGAGGATAAAATTATTCCAAATTTTGGCACATTTCAGCTAGAAGCCAGTTCTATTCCTTGAGAAACCTTTGGAATCAACTTGTTTCCCTTCACTAGCTATTTCTTCCATTCCAACGTCTCTCCAACACTTCCACCTCAAACACCCGAACCGGCCCCCGGTTTCTCGACCTTCTTCCATTTCGATACGACTGTGTGAAAGTGAGACGCGTACCGAATGCTCGCATCCCGCAAAGTCACGCCGGCACCGGAGACGGCACAGCCGCAAACTATCAACGCACATCCTTGAGAAGTACCCGCGGCGCTTCCCGGCCACGACGTGACGTGGGGCAGATCGTAAAACTATGAAATATCGCCATTTGCGTGAAATATGATGCTCAAACGGTACCGACCAGGCCGGGTGTTTAAGCTGTTTGGTTTGTTTGGCGGTCACGACACCACGGGCAATAACATGAGCAGCCCGTTGCCGTGGCGCTAGTTTTGCTGCTGCCGACGGTGGTGTCGGTCCGTGTTGCAGGCAGGCCAGGCATCGAATTTCATTGCCCTCGACCGATCATCGTCCGTCCGTCTCTTCCATCGGAGCGTGCAGGCGAGGGATTGGGTTTTTGCTTGGAGGATCGTTCTTGAGGTGGCGAAGGCGTTACTGTCTGTGTGTGATAGGGCGTTGCTTCGCTTCGCTATGATATGGTCTGAATCGATCCACTTCCTGTGTTCTGGATCGTGTCTCGTGGTGTTGTTTTTTTCGGGGGTTTTCCTCTTGCACGTATCTTTCCACACGTCGTCTTTGTGTCAGTTTTCGACACACTTTGTGTGTCATGTCCATATGAATGCGAGTGTTGGGTGTTTATAATCGTTCCTAAAATAAATCAATATTATATTTTTCAATTCTCGCTGAAGGTTTCATGGAATATCAGCAGGATTAAAGTGATACATACGAAAAAATAGAAATATAACTTATCTTCTTATAAAGAATACCCTAACAGTAAGTACCATTGAAATGAAACAACTTTAACCTTTCACAATCCGGTGGACTAAAGTATCCGGAAAGTGTTTAGGTGAGTTTGATGATGTATTTTAAAATACTTTATTGCACCCCGACCATAAATGTGCGTACATTAAACTTCTTGATACAACAGATTATTTAACTCACAATATGGTTTGACTTCAAACTACTTCACCAAATTTGCTATTAAATATAAAATATGCCCCGGAAGAATACATTTCCGCAAAGTCATCGTTGCAAAACGAAAATAAATAAACAAAAATAACAAAAAAAATATGTAACAAAACAAACATGAAAGATGGAAGCAATAATACGAAAGATTTCAATATGGAAACATTGAATGGATGAGCAAGAATAAAAAATAACTAAAAGTGTTTATACAGAACTTTGGAAAGAATAAACATAACAAACAAAACATCAAACAAACAGGGTACAAAACATCTAAATACGATATACAGAAGCAAACGAAATACATGACAAAAGCGACCATAACCATGCAATCGGGTGAAATAATTAAAGGATATTTTAGTTGATACATGAAGCTGGGTATTTTATTCGCAAAACCAGAGTTTTTTTTTATTTGAAAAAAAATATAAAAAGACATGCTTACGTGAATTCATCTGAGAACATTTGTTTCTACCGACATAGTTCTACTACATGCCTAGCACAACTCATTATTATTCGAAAGAAAATATGCTTCCATCCACAAGCTACGTTTTGTTGGTTTGAAGTGATGTTAACACAATTGAGACAGCTAAACAAACCGTTGCTTTTCGCCTTGCACACTACAACGCTGCGTTGAAACAAAAAACAAAAACAAACAAACTCACCTAACCAGCTAATCAAACAAATCACATCCCCCAATCATCCCAATCAGCACAAATGTCGCGCCACGAGCTCGGCCGCGTCGCTTGCTGCGATACATCCATCAATGATGCCGGTGGTCGACAGTGCACCGGTAATTGTGATTTATATGAATGGCTCGATAAACATCTCGAATATGTTTGGTTACAATTTTCCATCGGTTAAGTGATTATTTTTCCCTGCCAGCGCCTCCAGTGCCCAACGCTCCGCTTTTCCCTTGCGAGCGAAAACAGAGGGGTTATTATCGGGTCGTTCCCTTCATCGGCGTGCGTATGAGCGGGGCATCGGTGCGATAAGATTAAAAACCACCCAGGTGGGCCCGGGCCGACCGAACCGTCGCAGGTTGCAGGTTGCACTTCCTCCTTCCGTTTCCCTGCCGTCGTGCAGGCTGGCCGCACCATGCCCATATGTCAACAATTTGGTTGCGGCTAACGAGGATGCACCGGGTTTGCGCCTGCGGAGCGCATTCAATCCTTTCCCCGGCCACGGCTGACCCGCGGATTGATTGGATCCTTCCGCGCACGTCGGCCTCACACCCGACCGGATTGGATTATAGGGCTCGCGCGCTGATCGCGGACGGCTCGATCGTATCAGTCATTAGGCTGTCAGCTGTCCGGGTCGCATCGATGCCACTGCGCGATGGAAAATCCGTCTCGAGCCGCATTTTCTTTCTCCAATGCGGGTTTCGTGCCGGGGGGGTGGATCGGGCGATTGTGCAATACGTTTTGCGCGCCCGGGGCTCAACGCGCGCAGACAGTGCTTGACGATAGCGTCGGGATCGGGCAACCATCTTTGGGCAACATTTTCATTGACTACCAAACCAGACAATCGCAGACGATGCCCATCTTTTCCGCTAGTAGTAGCAGAGCTAGTAACCGAAGACGCACCAGGCAGAGAGAAAGAGAGAGAGAGAGAGAGAGAGACGCAAGAAAACGAAACTAAAACCGGCGAACCAGGCCGGACCGTGGTGCAATCGTGGATGGGAGCTTTGGTTCGATCCGAAATGGAAACTCGTTGCGACCGAAAATGTCCTCGGTCGGTCGTATTGGATTCACACAACTTATCGCTCACAAGGCACACACGATTGTTTGACGGATTCGCCATCCGTCCGTCCGTCTGCGCAGCTGCTGGATGGATGCACCGAAATGAGACGAATTACGAAGTGACAGTTTTGCTCAATCGATTCTCGATCGTAGATGGCGATGGTGCAGCGCTTTTTTGCCTCAAGCCCCCACCACTTCAAAGCCTCGCGCAGACGGCCGGTTACCATGCATGGTGAGGTTAATTCGTAACGCGCACGGTAGGCGCACGCAGCGCCAGGACGCAGAACACGGACGCAGCCCGCCGCCGAGTTAAGGAGTGATAATAAGCGGGGGGGACCCCCGCTTGCGGGCCATATTTCTTCTGCGCCGAGAGCAAACCGTCCGGGCGGCCCACATGCGGCGGCTTTTTGCCGCATACCGTATCAAGCGACCGGTGCCGTCCGCTGAAAATGGCCCTGCACAGCTGAGCAGCAAATGGCGCGCTCTGGTTGCAAAACGCTCCGACCAATTTACGGACGTTTGCGTTATCCGATTTTACACAACAGCAGAGGAGAAACGATTTTTTAAATATGAACATAAATGTGTTTAACATGACTTTGATAGAAAAATTTGTTACCGAAGGCAGCTGTAACTGCTTGTGGCATAAAACAGGCCGTAAATGATCTCTTTTTTTTTTCGTTATGTCTTTATGTCCTTTAGTTTTATGCGAAGATAATGCTCCACACGTTGAACACCTGCAGCACCAGTTGTTGAGACGAGGTGCAAAAACCGTCTCGCGGTCATTGGAGGAACCGAAACCCATCGAACTGCAGCCCAGGTGATGGATAGCGCTCAACACCGTCTGGCATGGATGGTGTGTAGCATTTGTGGCCGTAAAAGATAAATAATATAATCCTCTCCATTTCACCAGCATGAAAGAAACATAAGCCGCCCTGGAAGCAAAAAAAAACAACAGCATCAATCTTAGCATGATTGATAAGGAGAAACGAGCTTCGAACGAACCCGAGGTGCTGGAATGGTAGCTGAACTAGAGTACACTTTACTTTACTGGTGCAAAACACACAATATGTTGGTATTGTGTTTATAGGCGGAAAATTATCACATACCGCTCGGGAGCGTTAATAATGCTAAACAATGCTTTTGAAAAATGTTCTCTTAGTGCGTAGTGCCTTTGTGTTCCAATACAAAAAAAGTTCACCAGAAGGCGTTTATACCGAGGGAAACCAGGTGTGCAGCCGTGTTCGCTTGGTATGCAGGTCGTTGTGAAGAAAAACAATTGACCACAAATTAATATTGGAAAAAAATCTCTAACCGCACAAACTGCCGAGGTAGTGATGAGCACGTATGAAAACGTGTGAAACCGCAAAAGTGTGAGTTAAACAAGAAAAAACAGTCCAATGCATAACAAATTTGAGAAAATAACACACATAAATCTCATTGCACAGCATCGCTTCATGTGGTGTTTCAATATGGTAAGTGTACCAGAATTAGGCAGGACCAACAAAATAATCAAATATTACTCTAAAGTGAAATAAATAAAGTTTCTAAATCGTTTGCAAAAATTAATAAACTATTAAACAGCTATTAAACTATTAAAGACCACATCGATATTTTCTAAAATATACTCATATTTGTGCAATGCCGCGAAAATTTTGTTTGATGTGATGTGTACTAATAGTTCGACAAGTAGAAAATAAGAGACTAGAGCTAACAAAATGCAAAGTGCCAATTTTCTGACAGATTCTTTTGTTTAATGATATCCGTAAAACAATATTGGCTGCAAACTAAGTGTGAGAATATGTTACTAATAATATTCTGCTAGTATTAACACTATTAAAACACCTTGTTCACGTTACCGAAAAACTGGTGCAAAACCCAAAAACCTGCCAAAAACTGAAGCAAAACCAGTGTGTGCAATTTTATTGTTTTTTTCTGTAAAAACTGATCAGATCCCTAAAAAGTATATAGAAAAAAAACTACGATGACTTTCCTAACGACAAACCCCTGTTTAAGAATTTATAACTATCAGATTAAATGAGTCGTGTTTTTGTGAAACTGCTGCACTAAGATGAAGAAAACTGGTGCACTTACACTATATTGTTTAATTCACTTATTATCTTTTGTCGCAGGTACTTTCAAAATCAATCAAGCTACCATTTTAACGCATCCATTCCAAATTCTGTTTAACCTATCCCAGTTACCATCGCATCTGACAAGTCCCGGCAACAATAATAACAATCTGACCTGATAAGAATTCTTCTTCATTTTTTTTGTTGGTCAGACAACTTTTCTAGGTGCACCCTAGTCGTTTGTAGCTTTCCTTAACTTCATAATACCCATTTCAAGATAGTCAATCCAGTTGAGATTTGAACCCACAACCTATAGTGTATAAAGCTACTATATTTCTATTTCGTTTTCATTTATCTCATATGCTTACCTATTACGTATAAATTAGCTGATAAAGGCCAAATGATTCTGTTAGATCTCTCTTTGTGTTCTGCCACCCCCACAAGGTGATGACACCTGATGAAACATTAAACGTCACCATGTCGCAGGTGTTCCAGCGGGCGCTCCGTACGTGAACATCACACACAATACGTCAGCGCTCAGCGTTCATTGATGACGAATACCACCGGCAACGTCAGTGCCCGTATCGGACGCGCTCGACCGGTTTCGAATCCTGTCGGGCGTAAAATTTAATCCTTGCATGGCGCTCCCGATGGCCGCTGGTTCCTGAGCGTCGGTAAATGCTCGAACACGGACACGGAAACAATACCGGCCATTCATCGACTCCCACAAAGGCAACTCCCCGTTTTCCGGGCATGATCCTGCGCGCGGGGTGACTCGGAGGTGAACCGAAACCATCGCGCCCTGTTCCATCCGGCTTCAGCGCCGTTCCACCCGGTGCCCCGGTGCGATATCCGGTTACGGATTTTTGACAGAAATCAAGTTGCAAGCCCGTATCCGTGGCGAAATCCGTCGAACCGGCCGTACCGATCGTTTAATTCTTGGGGTGGACGTGATTCGTACGTTGCGCACCGGGACCTCATCATCCCCGGGGGAATGGTAGTCTCCGAATTTGACACGCTCACTCGGCCGGCTAATGCCCAATAATGTTGTCCGGGGAACTGACAACCCCGCGGAAGCAGGCCGGATCAGATTGCGCTTGGCGTTACAAAGAAAGACATCAAATGCTGTCGAGTGGATTGGTTCCATCTGTTTTTTTGTTGTTGCTTTTCCGTACTGATAGCGTTGTACTGCTTCTCAAGGAAGAGGATAAGTGCAATTAACAAGTAATAACAGTACACAATGCTCATTTCAGAAGGATTGGGATTTACAGCACTGAAATGTTGCACGATCCGTCACACTTTTTTCAATATTTCATTTTAAAATCTGAATCATTTTTTGTCTCTCACACCCAAGTCCAGCACCACGATCCAAGAGGGAGCCATAAATTTTACACGTGCATTATTGCTTATGCAAAAAAGTGAAGAAAAAATGGAAGCCTTCAAGAGATTTATGAGCACTCCAGATAGCCCAACTGCCTGCCCCAGCAGTATTCGGTAGTGTGAGTGAATGTGTAATTGCGCATAATGTGTCCATAATGTGCAGTCTCGCATTAAAACGCATAAGCCACAGTGCAGCCACAATGCAGCAAAGTGAAGAGAGCAAACGAACGAAAAAAAAAGACACATTTCAGACCATTTTACCAGCGACCGCCACGCCACCGGCAGCAAATAAATAACCAAATCCAAAGCAACAACATTATTAACGGGCAACTAATTTTCGAGAACAATACCGACCGGCAGGAGCGGATGCACACGCGGAACGCAGCCTCCGGACCGCAATTAACGGGGTGCTAATAAAAAACTTTAATAAATTACCTCATTAGAATAAGAATGGGCTCCCTCTCGAGCGGCTGTTTGCTTGTGTATCCATTTACGCACGCGTGTGCGTGTGTGTGTGTCAATGTGTGCACAGTGGCCTCATTTGCATGAAACTGTCATCGCCCTTACGCTCGGAAAACGGTGGACCCGGTAGGCCGGCGAGTGATAAATCTTGTGTTTCCTCCGGGCTACCGGGCCGTGCCGTATTGATTCCTTTTTTCCATTCGTGAGTATGCGTTAAGTGCTCCGGTTGCTACGTGGTGTGATGATTGGGAAAATCTCAAGGCCTGTCCGGAAATGTTCCGGTCGGATGGGCTTTCCTAACAACGGCCACTGCAATGGATGTCTTCCACGGGAGGTTGCTTCTTGGCTTGTGATTGATGCAAGCTGAGAACGTGTTGAAAGAGTTGTCACTAATAAGGCGATCGTGAGACGTGATTATGACGATAAAATGGGACATAAATGAATTTTTAATGTCTTGCTGGGGAGGTGTCCGAACATTCTATTACTATTATATATGAACTGAGATACGATCTCGCTATATAAAACTGGTCATATCGTTGCGTTGTCTTGCCAAAGCTTAAGACCTACTGGAAGGAGAATTCAGAAAAGTTTCATGAAACGTTTGAATATATCAAACGTTATCATTCAAAGTTAATAATTTGTAAGTTTGTAAAGAAAACAACAAATAGTTTATCAAATTAAACAACCACTACAATATGCGATCCTGATTCAAGCTATTCTAAAGACAAAACCTCACTCACGAAATAGGTTATTGAAGAAACATTTTATGCAACAGTTGTAATGATCGGAAGAAACATTTTAAAAATATTAATGATTATGTATTTCAAACATTTTGGTAGTGCAAAATATAATAGAACAATAAATCGTCTACTAAACTTTCTAACAACACTTGAAAACTCTTGTTGTTTTATAAAGTTGTTTATTATATCTGATCATTTTCATAACTTTAGGAATTAGGAACAGATTTCAGAGTTTTTGTTTGTTGTCAAAACTGATCTGAATGCATCAGGTGCTGAATGTTGGGAACTGACAACAAGGTGACAAATTGGAAATCAGACAAAACCTGCTTGCGAGACTGCGCAAAACAGATACTGGCTTGATTCTCCTCCTCCGTATAGAGAATGTCGCTTAAAGCCAAGCAACAGCGGGCAACCGTTGTTCGCACGATTGAACGAAGATTAATCGATTTCCTGCTGCAAATTTAACAGAGCTTGACTATCTGCCCAAATCGGCAGCAAACCTTACGTGTTCGAACCTAGCCGATCATCCGGTTTGTTTACGTTTTTGCCAATCATCAATTTATTGTAAATTTTTCGTATAACTTTAAAACAAACCACGCTCATAATGCATTATATACGCTTAGCAATATTGCTAATGTTGTAAATCGTAATAAAAAATGTTGAGGTTATGAAGTGAAGTGCTGAGTTTTCATAAAATTTGTGTCCCATACAAGGCATGTCTATATCAATGTCCATCCAGGACATCAACGACGATCAAAAATATGAAAATACATTCTTTATTTAATAAAAATTTTACAGTAGATTTTAATGTATTGTTTTGATTATTTTCAGAGAATATGTATCTTTTTATTTAAAAATGCTCTAATTTTTTTTTTGTGATAAAATGAAGTAATTGCGAGAAATTAATGTCACCAAAACTGAGGTGAAAAACAAATACAATCATTTTTTAAACTAATAAAAGATCTACTACTGTTTTCTACAGCTACCATTTTACGGATCTGGATGACCTGCAATGATCTTAAAAAGTATTTCTATGTTTTAGTTGTTATTTTTCTTGTATCGTAATTAAGTCACAGCTCAAACGATCACAATTTTATCCTTTTCCAATTTTATTCCATTTCCAACAACTTACGCTGCGTCTTGCGCATCCTCATCGACATCGTCAACGTCGAAATGATCTGCTCCTATTCCCAGCATCCTCACGATTAAGAGGCATCCGGGCCGGGACAGCCTCACCGGAACGGTACGCAAATGATGTCGTAAATAATCATTAGCACCCATAATTACCCACACGGTGCAGCACCGAACTACACCTCGCGGGGCGCCATTACCGGGCGCCCGCTACCCAAAGGTGACAACGGTAAAAAGGGCGATAAATGAAAACCAGACCAAAAAAACAACGCCTGTAACTAAACGTAATTTACCAAACCGCGACCGCGTCAATTCGTTCTAGGGCGCCCATTAGGGAAAAAGAAGAAAATGGAGGGAAAAAAGCAGATACCACAAATAAGACGAATCTCTCCCAGGAGGAAGGAGCGACGGGGACGGGAATTCGGTAAGAACCCTTTGCGAACCGATATGTCCGCAAGGGATGCGGCTGGTGAATTGCTGTGATACAGACTTCACGCCTAAAACCTGTGAATGAGTGGCGTGCAGAACCTGCGCCGAACCGCGGCCAATGTGAATGGCCGCCGGCGATGAGAGGCCGTGGTTTGTAATGGACGGTTGTAAGCGGATGGGGTGAAGCTTCGAAACGTCAACACGTGACAATAAAACTCAGAAGAAGCAGTTACAAGCTCAATTGGAGCTCGACGTGCATCGGCATCGGTTCAAATCGTACCCTGAAACCGGTTCGGCAGTGCAGTCCCCGAAACGTATCATTCCGAGTGACATTTTTATGCTTCATGCTGTTCTTCGTCGTGTTGTCGCTTGATCTGCTGTTGACAAGATCGCCGAACCAAGCAGCCGTCGTTTCCACTAAGAAGAGACTTGTTTCCAAACCTAACAAGCCCAATAGTGATGCGTTCGGTAATGTAAAGTAATAATTACTCAGCAGTAATGAAACAGTGTTAAAAATCATTCCGATTGAGTTAAACCCTTTCCACCAGTTTGCACCGAAAAACAGATCTTCTACAAGGCAGTAAAACGGTTTCCAGCAGACCGACAACCCCTTTCGGTAGCCTTGAAGTCCCGCTGAAGAGGCGCGCAGCGAGATGCGAAATACAGAAGTCCTTCGCCGAACGACGAACACCGTCGGAGCGATCGTTGCCTCGGTTGCTACGTACTACGCGCAACCCATAAATCAGCCAACAAATCATCGCAAAACACGACCACAATTCATCTTCATCATCTGCTTTCGACTGCGACTGCGGTTGCCGGGAGTCGAAACCAACCATCGCCCCATCTCCACCCTCCCGCTCGAACCCAACCCCCAGGCCCACTCGCTGCAGTTGGGAGTGCATTTTTGTCAGACTGGCCACTTTTTATCGGTCCCGAACACGGTTTGCCCGTTTATTCGATTTCCCAACCGCTACGGCAAAACGACGTTTTATCATTGCACTCGTGCATGGGCTTTTTTTTTTGCTCCTCCTCCTCCTACCCTTGCCGGCCACACTTCGACACTGACTTTGATGTTTCGATCGAAAAGGGGATCGAAATCGTGTCATCGTTCGAAACACGGGCAGCCTCCGAAACTGGGAGGCCAGATGCAACCACCGGCGAGGGCGAGGCGTCGAAGCGCATCGGCTACCGGAGTATTTATTGCTGTCGGCTATCGGCATCGATTCCGTTCGCAATCCGTTCGGCCTTGATACCCCCCCTCCCGGCCCGACGAAGGCGGCACGGCTGCGAGGCGGCTTTTTCGCGAACGCGATAGATGTGCACACGGGGCCGGCCGGCCGGTGCGTAATCGCGGGTAAATGGAAATTAATTGAGAAGCTATGTTCGCGAGATTACTTTTCCCGGTTTCGAGTTTCCGCGCTGCAGTTGTAGCTAGGCTGCGAGGTGAAAGGTGTGGCCGGGGACACGGGCTGGCAGACGATCACGTTGTGTGTGTGTGTGTGTGTGTGTGTGTGTGCACTTGTTTAACGCTCAAGGGTTAACTTTCCGCGTTGTAAATGTCCAGCGGCCGGTGAAGCATGGCCGAGCATAAACTTTCAGCTTGTCGCTTAAAGGAAACAACACGTGAGAAGAGCTTGAAGCGATTGAGAATCGTTGGAAACGAAATAGAACTGTTTTTTATCATGTCTGTAGTAGTTAGAATCAGTTGCACATCCTAGAACATTGCACATCGTCTTTAAACAATTTAGATTTAATTTGTTATGGGTAAGTATCTCGATTTTAACCTTTGGATGTGGGGTTTGTTAAATAATTGATTTTTAAGACAGTGTTTCACAAGATTTATTTTAATATTAGTTTGTAATTGCTATGAATCAGTGACCAATAACACATTTTATATCATCTTTGATTTAATCAGGTGTTATACTTTTTAAAAAAGATTATTTAAATTTTAAAGGATACTCATTGTTCTCTACAGATTTCTAGTCGTGAAAATGAGGATACAGAGAGAGGAGGTTAAAAGATTTTTTCAATAAACCAGCCTTCGCTGGAATTTTTTTTTTTATTCAGCGGTATGACGGCCGTAGAGACCGTATTGTCAAGCTGGAAAATGTTATTTTGCAAAATAATCAAAAATATTTTTTTTATATTTGTTTGGTTACTCTACCGGCCAAGAGAGGGCGCTACGCGCTAACTAGGGTCGTTATCGACCATTTACTTTCCTGTGGTTGCTTTGGTTCTTGAGAGAAATGTGAATACGAATGTCGGAAAAAATTATGGCCGTAATATTGTTTAAAAAATAATAAGAAATAAAAGCAATATATTCCTAAATTCAATGTCAAAATTTGCTACATTTCGATAAAAGTACTTAGTTAAGCTACAGCGACATCTATCAAGCCAGTGCATAGAAAAATTGAATATGTTATTTCCCTTCACATTATAAAATTTCCCTAAATTTCTTCATTCGCCATGCAACTGATAATCTCAATGGAAATAATGACGATATTATGTTAAACAATGGCCACAACGGTTGCAATAAGCTATTACATGAGAAGGTAAATGAGTGCACAAGTGGAAAAAAAAACAGTTCTACTTTCAAACAGATTCATTTTTAACTCATTTTGGTGCAAATTGCAGCGTAAACTATTTCAAATAAATGGTTGAAAATATTCAACATACCAGGATCCTTTTGCAGCAAATAAGTGCAAGGGTGCAACCGAAACTCCATGCCAAATATGATAACTCTAACCTGACTTTTTGAGAGTCATTTGACGCTTGTGCAACTCAGTGTTTCGATTGATCGCAAATGTATCATATTTATGAGAAAAAACGTTTCAAATTCTGTGAATTCGTAGAAAGCAACGTAATTATCTCAACTGGTAAAGAAGGTATGGAAGCAATTTGGATTTTTTTTTATTTTGGTGCTGGGTACACAAGATTTCACTTGAATCTACAAACAAACAATTACTCGCACTCAATAATTCAAACAGTTTCACTTCAGAGCACTCCAGCAGCAGTGGCAGCAGCAAACACGAAATGGATGGATTTCAGTTCAACACCAATCGCACAACCACCCCGAAAGGGCTTTATCCGCAATGCATCTCGATGCACCCACCGCGGGGATCACAGAGAGAGAGAGAGAGAGAGAGAGAGAGAGAGAGCGAGGGAAGACAACAATTAAAATGTATCTCCGTGGCATGATCTCGCCAGCTCGCGAAACTGTTCACTGCGCTTCCCAAGGGAAACAGAAAAGTCGCTGGGCGCGCCAAAGTGGCAGGCATGTTCGGCGATTGGCCACCGACTGTTACCCGTGAGCCCCGTGAGCCCAGGCGGCCAATTTAAGTCAATTTGCCGAATCCACACCTTCCGAGGTTCCACCGCTGCTGGTACTGCCGCAGCCGCTGTTAATCAAACTTTATTATTATGCATTTGTGCACCGACCCGGATGCAGAGGCTCCGGTGCATCCGGGAGGGATGGTGGCGTTATCAGATTTTCTGAAAGCTTATCGTTGTATGTAACAAACTAAAAACAGCAGCCACCGCTACAGGGTGCTATAAAAATATAACGATTAAGGCCCGTCCGTTCTACCCGGCCCACCTCCCAGGGGGCGAGTGGGGATGCACATCCCTCCCGGTGACCGATTACGATCGAGAGCTGTAAAACTGCATCTGGATTGTGCGTCTCCACTCGAAGCTTTCTCGGGGCGGTAAACAAATTTGGAGCATGTCGAACGACGGATGGATTCGCACCGGGTGAGTTGTCGGCAACCCAGAAAAAAACACACACACACGCTAGCGCGGAAACATAATTATCAAAATGGTTTCTTCACGATGCAAAATTGTTGCAAAAACGGGGGCAAAAAAATAAATTGTCCGACTCCGGTTTTATGGCAAATCGTAAAAGTCGACCGACTGATAAAAATCAGCCTATCAAACTGTGTGTCTGTGTGTGCTTTTAATTAGAAGGGAAAACTTCGCCCTGATAGATGCATAGGTGTGTACCCGCTTACGGTGCAGAATGCAGCGCCACTTTCGGAAACCCCACGAATCGCTTACCACTGGGGAAACAGTATCCCTCCCGGGGATGCAATCACATCGCATATCTCTATCTCTATCCCGCTGGGCGCATGGCCGCCGATATGGCCGCCGGCAATGGTCAATTTAGCGTTCGATGAACAGCCGAGACGGACGCTCGCCAAACTACAAACCAACGGCACCGGCATCACATCATTTCCGATTAGTATGAATTTATTCCGGCCCGATAAGCTACGACAACAGCACCGCTGTTCTGGCACTAAATAAATTCTCAACTGCTTGTCGATGCAGGCTTTTTTTTGTTTTGACTCAGAATATTTTGTTTCTCCCCCCCTATTGTTTCAATTTTGGTGTTAAATATTTAGTTTTATTCATAAATACAGTCTTTTTTTTCAAAACAAATTTGTTATATCAATTTAGTTGTATTTTAAAGCACCTTAAGGCTTAAACTGATCGTTTTTTGTTGTTGCTATAAAGCGATATGAAGTTCTTCATTTTTTTCCGAATCTCCAAATGGTAATAATAAATTTCAAATATTTGTTTCAAATTGCATTTTGCACAGAACGTTCGCCACCGGGCGCTACTGCGCTCCATATTCCAACTTTAATGAGCCCCCATTTGTCGAAGCCACCGCTTGGGAGAGCGAATAAAACGGGCCACATGGAAACCAACCCGCTTGGGGGTCGTTTCCGGTCGCTTTCGGTCTTCCGTCCGGGGCAAACATTCTTTCGGTATCGCAACGAACGACGGCGCTTCCGCGTAACGGGCAGCGGCAGCGCCCGCGTTTATGGGTTTGTTTTACTTTTACGCGAAGAAAAATGCTTATCGCGGGACGCAATTTGTAAATTTCGTACTAATTTTTTCCTCCCTCCGGTTAGGTTAGGTTTTTTTTTTTTGTTCTTTTGTTACTGGACGCTTTTTCGCGGTGCAGATGGCGTCTTGTGCAGCGAATTCTGCTTGCCCAGGAACGCAAGCTTGCGCTCGTAAAACTTTTATTGAGCAGGTCCTTCGGAAGTTGTGGCCGTGCACCGCAAGGTGCCCGGTTGGGGAAGAAAATGCTTACATCGGTTTCTTTTAATCTTCACGGGACTTGCGCCGGCTGATTGTTGAGCCTTTCGCAAAATGGTGATAAAAATAAAAAAGGAATTGCAGAAGATGTTTTTGGGAAATTAAAAAAAAATCATATCATTATTTTTAATACTTCTAAATGGAAGATTGGAAGATTTTAACATCTGCCACCATGCGTATTAATAGTAAAATGAAGTAAATATTGGATTTCGAATCTTTTAACACTATAAAATCTAGAATTGTGCTATACTTATTTGTACAGAATATGGTCATTTTGATCACTTATTTTAAAACTTGCACCAATTTTTGATGTTTACAAGATCTCCAAATAGTATTTTTTTTTGCACATTTATACACTTTCAAATTGTATTTATTGCTTATTTTTCCTTAAATTATTCAAATTCTTATGAGGTTAATGGTATAAGTTTACTTTTATCACACATTTTTTCACTATCAAAATATTTTAATTAGTGTCCAATTTAAGGCCACATAAAACAGACAAAAAAGCATGCTATCCACTATTTTGCATAGATTTGTTACAACTTTAATGTAAGTTCACATCCACCTTAAGCATTCCTTACAAATTAGTATGATTCAGCATTTTATGGTTCACCTCTCACCTACGACTAGTCACAAATTAAAAATGTATTGTAAAAACAGCATAAGTGTCAAGGGTAGTCTCGATTTGGATAACATTTTAGACAATACAACATGGATTTTACATAAACTTTCAGACTAGAGTATTGACCGATTCAAAGCGAACATGAAAGTGTATGTATATATTATAGAATGGTGCACATGTTGTTGGCATTCTTTTGAATAATATTTAAGAGGGGCAATTCACAAATATATCCATTCAATTTAAAAAAAAATGTAAAATCGACTAAAATACGAATAATAACATTTCGATGAGTAAAATTTAGTACAATATTTATCAAAGTTGAGGAAAAACGTGGGAAGTTAAACTTAAAAAATAATTGGAATATATTTAACTTAATTCCGCTGAATATTTATGTAAAATACACGTGAAACACTAAATGTCACGTTAATTTCTGCGCAATCACTGAATGGGGCTTAGGTTGGGGGGAAAAAAACCATCACCACGTGGCAGCGCAGCTTTCATGGCACACTTTGCGTAACAACAAATTCATTAAAAACATAAATCTGTGCTTAAGTACTTCCTCCCGCGGCATGTGCTGAGCAGGAAAAAATAGACCCACAAAAAAGCACGCGTGTGTCTCACGGTAGCCTCACGCAACAAAAAAGAGCCCCCAAAATCTGATAACATCCCTCACCTCCTCCACCTACCCTCTCGGCCCCTCTCTCCCACCCAAACGAAACGCGACCCTTAAAGTCGTCGTTACATTTTACATTCATGTTGCTGTCGCCTAGCTTTAATTGGTAACCAAATAGCACCCGTGCGGGCGTACGCAACAAATAAATTATGACGCGGAATAGTACGCATCCGTCCGGTGCGTGTGTGTGTGTCTGTGTGTCGCAGGCAGGCGACTCGGACAACAACAAAACATCCCGTAAACGCGGTACGGCAAAACAACAAAACACAAACTCGTGTCAACGTGGCCAAAGGTGACTCGTGCTGGCTGGTCTCCAGCTTGTGTGTGTGTGTGTGTGTGTGTGTGTAGCATCTCGACATCATTAAACACCGTCCGGCATCCGTTGTTGGTCTGCAAGGGGCATGCGCACCCGCGATGGCATTGAAGCGGGGAGGCTCGATGCTCCTCCCCCACCACCCACCCTGTCGGCCATCCCGCAAAAATCTCCACATCGTCCCCCCAGTGTGTGTCTGTGTGCCGTTTAGTGTGGCTTTAATAAAAGTTGCCCATCATTCGCAACCTGTCAGCATTATTTAAAGTCGCTCCACTTACCTACCACCGGAGGGACAATGAAACACGGAGAGCAAAAAAGGGTAGCGTTCCGTTTGTGGGCTGTATTGCTGCTGCTCCAGTGATGCGGCAGGGCCGCCGTGGAACATAAAATACCGAAACGCGCGGGGGGAGAGGAGAAATGAAAAGCGAAAAACAAAACAGCATATACAATTAAAGAAAAAGAAATCAACAACGCACCACCTCTTGGGGAGCAGAGCGCGAGAGAGACAAGGAGGGGGGCACAAGTGGTGAAACCGGTGACATAAACTTACTCAAAACGGACTCTCGCGCACGGGAAAAGTGAAACATAAACAATGCAGCAGCCCAAGAGCACCAGCACCCCCAGCAGCACATAAAGGCTGAACGGACAACTTTTTTTGCTCCTCCGCTCCTTTTGCCGGCTCGTATCGTAGGTGGCAATGATGTTGCTGTGTGCAATGGCAACTCACCCTCCCTACACACACACACACATACACCCCCCTGTCATGCAGCTTCCAAAGGATAGTATTGTCCGAGCGATGAATGTTTTTTTTTCTCTTTTTCGTTTTAAAGAGATCTTCTTTTCGCCCGCTTCTTTTTACCAGCGCGACAACAGTTTTCTGAACGCCCAGCGTCCCACGCATCGGTGAAAAAACGTGAAATCCTGTGCTGGCCGTCGCAACGCGGTACGGAAGTTGTAGCGCGAGTTTTATGTTTATGTGCCAGCAGCCGCGCATCCACCCGTCGCCCGTAGCAACGGTAGCATATCCATTCATTTTGTAGCCGTTTATTTTCTTTTTTTGTTTCTTCTCGCTCTTGCTCTCTTTCTCGCCCGCTTGCAAGATGCGAAGAAGACCGAAACCTGTTTGGCATGTTTTGTGGGCACGCACGCTGGGGCGCACCATTTCGAGGGAGCCGAAAGGTGTGCTAAGCGCATCGGAAATCAGAATTTTTCGACTTCTCAATCATTTGCACTGCAATAAGATAAGGAATACAACGCAAGCAATAGTGGAAATGTTATCTTTCCTGTGAAATTGGCTACATTCGATTGAAAACAGCGCTCGCTGGTGGGCAACGCTCAGCGGACGAAATAAAAAAGGGGCGTGCACTGACGATTCTCACGCACACAGAGGCAGCGTGTACGCCGGGTCAGGAGTGTCGAACATCGAGCCCTAGACGCCGTGGTTTGCAGTGAAACGAAGAACTGTCAAACTATGTTGCAGAAAATCATATTTCCTTCTCCTATTTCTAAGATTTCCTTGCATATGGATAGCTAAATTCATATAATACATATTTAATTTGATAATAAATAAACCTGCAGTGAATCATTAATAATTAAACAAAGTATCTTAAAGAGCATTATAAACTTGACTCAATTTTATGGGGCAAAATCTATAATCAAAGGACCCAGAGAATTAATTTATATTTTATAGCTCAATTTCTTAATATAAATTATTACTTAACCAGTGAATACCTAAGAGATCATTTTAAGGAACTTTTTTCACCCAAAACAATGGGATTTTTTTAAAATAAATAGTAAAAACTATTTTGAAAATTGATTCCCCGGATAGTAATTTAATGGGAGAGTTTCTCTATCTGTCACTGTCTCAATATTAATAATACTAATAATAACAATAATAATAATAAACATAGCAGATGCTACCGTCCTAATACTAACACATTTTATCGATATGAAAGGCAATATAAAGGCTCTTTCAGAGTGTTTTCGATATGTTTGAAAAAAAAAATAGACAGCATATGAGTAAAAACGATAAATTTTCACCCAAAAATCATCCACACAATGCGACACGTACTTTCATCCACAGCATGATTTTCAACCGCCATTTCAACCGAATCGTCACTCTCGCCAGCTGGTTCTCCACGTTAAGGACATCGCTCGCAAACCGCGGGGACCATATTCTTACCGCTCGTATGGTGCCGCACAACACGCGCATCACCGAAACGGTCCGATTTCCAGACGCTCGGTCGCTCGGCGGTCCCTTGATGCCCTTGTCCGGGTCCGGGCCCGGTGCATAAACGTGTTTGCTGTTTGCGCGCATCGGAAGCAAAAACGCCGTTTAACCTTATTGCTGCGCCGTTGCCGTTGCCAGGTTTGAAGATTCGTCTGGCCGTGTCAGACTCCACTGCTTGTCGTCGTCGCCGTCGTCGACATATAAGAAGCAGCTCGCGCAAACGCGCGGAGCGGAAATGTGTTCCTTAGCGGTGCTGTTTTTATGCATACGCGGCTGGCGGCCCCCACCGGGCAAAGATGGACCGCTGGCCCGCTGGCAATCGTGGATGGGTCGAATTAAAAATGAAACATTTTTCACATATTTCCGCTCCTGAAATGGGCAGCGGGCGTGCGGGGTTCGCACACATCAACGAGAGGCACAATAATAGCCCCCTCCCCTCACCCTTTCCCGTCGAATCGATCGATCGGCGCAGCCACGGCTTGTAATCGAATCAAAAACGGTCCGCGCGCGGCAAAACTGTCACAACGGAATGAAGATTCTCGCCCGTCTCGTCCGTCGCCCCCGAGCCGGAGAGAAATGAGGCCGCACCGTCAAACGCAGTCATGGGAGGCGGCAGAAAAACTGCATTGAAAATGGCTAAGAACACATCAAACCAGCCTGCTGCGATGGCGAGAGAGAGAGGAGAGAAAAAAAACACCTCACCAAATCATAGCTGCTGCCACGCTGAATGGACCTGCCACAATCACAAATATGTCGATCCGGCGATGCCGCCCTATGGGGAGCTCGCCATTGTTGGTGTAAAAATGACCAAACAACCCGCGAGCGACACTGGTTACAATTAAAAACAAATTACCCCCTCCCTCACCACCATGCTAGCCAAGCGATCTTAAGGCACCGCCGTCTACTGCACCGGGCGGCGGGCGACCGGTGGGGACCCCCGTTTTGCAGCCTGTGCTAGCATTACGGGCTAATTGTTCAATTTCACGGTACCGGGTTGATGTGCCGGGGGTTGGGGCAGGGGCGCAGCACAACAGCAACACCCATTAGTGCGCGGGGCTTTCGGAGGCCCGGCTGAGGATGACAGGACCCGCGCGACGCCGGCCAAACGGTTTGGATCGTGCACCCCGGCCGGTCTCCCGCTACGTGAGATTATTCCCGGTAAACTTTATGCACAAAAACGTGCCGACAATGGTTTGCCACGTCGCGCGGCCGCCGTCGATGGTCGGGGTGTTCAATTTGTAGCCGCATTTGCTCGCATTCATAGCGGGAAATCATAGAAAATCATGTTTGACGCGCATTGAAAGACAGTTTATCGGTGTTTTTTGTTTGAGAAAATGTTTTTTTTTGTGTGAAAATTAAAAACAAATTCATCATTTCTTTGTTATTGAATGGAAAAGACGGTAACTTTAGCGATAAAACAATTCTATAATTTCATTTCTCGACCAGTTGTTTGTACTTTTGTTTGTCAAGTTGATTAGGCAACAATAGATGGAAAGTGTATCCACTTGTTGTACAGTTTGTTTGTACTTTTGTTTGTCAAGTTGATTAGTCAATAATAGATGGAAAGTGTATCCTATTTTAAATTCTTGATATATCACAAAAGGACATGGTTTTTACTGGTCTTGGGTATCATATAAACCTACCAATAACTCACTTAAAACAGTTATTAATTGTAATTATAAACAATAAAGCATGAACAAATAGTTAACAGTTCTACCATGGAAATTGAAAGAATAAGTTGGAATATAAGTAGAACTGAGTTCTTCTTGCACAACATCTTTATTTGTGGTGCAGTCACCTCCATTGTTTTCTATTTTTAAGTCAGTGTCATTGGCTTGTGTTTATTTATGTATTTTATTGATAAGCACAAGGACTGCTTGTGCTGCAACTTGGTTTAATTTTATTCAATATGTGCTTGCATTTTCTTTTTTTCGTAACATTTTTGCAGGACGAGCTGTCGGATAATTAGTGCTTGTAACTTTTTTGAGAAAATTACAATAAGTTTGCAAATTGGTATGTAAGATTTAACCAGCATTTTAACCTTTTTAGATAATGTAGTAAATTCTCCATTTCTGGAGAGCTGTTCTTCAGTTTCTTTCTGCAAAAAAATATCATGAATTTACCCATCAACCTACAGAAAGTAAAGAGATGGCAATAAATGTAAAAAATCCTAATGATTAACCATAGTGATGATGATACGTGTAAAAATTGTGTAACTCCGTTAATTGAACAGAATAAGATCCGAATTGATTATGAAAACGATGAAAATATTCGTTCTAAAACTAAGAATGAAATAACATTGATGTAGGGTTAGTAAATAAATTAAAAGCGATAGCGATAGTAAATTAAAAGCGATAGTGGTTTGACAGTCAAATAAAAATAAAAAGAGCTGCTACATAGAAGATAAAACTCGTTACATGAATTCTTTTAGTAATCTTTCTCCGAAGATTCCATTTTTATTATTGTTTTAAACAGCCCTGCAGTATTTTAAAATCATAACTAATGAACAATCGAAAGCATCTGGGGTCTAATAATATTTAAAACAGGTCTTTTCCGCAAAGCAATCCATCATCAGTACGAACACGATAAGGCACAAAATCACTCGCTGACACATAGACACGCATGTCGTTCCGTTTTGTTTCCGTTTACTACCCCCCTGCGGCTGGGTTTATCTTATCTGCTGCCCGATTTGTGCCGACATTAATTAGGCACCGTGCAAACGTGCCAACAGTCTTTTAAGACACATAGGTAATATCTATGTGGCACGCGATTTGCCCATCGACGGCGACGGCGATCGGCCCCAAAACCCGCCGCTACCCGGGCGCTTAGAACCGAGCAACGATGAGGTCGCGAACACTCGCGGAAGATGAAACCCGGCGAAGGAAGACGGCGAGAGACCTAACGGCTCACGTATGTTTTTTGTTTCGTTCTTGTGTTGCTCTCGCGGCGGCCGCATTAAAATGTTTCACTTTATTTGACGATCATTTCCGTGGCGTTTCGATCGTTCGATCGAGCCTCCCTTTCTGGAGGGGGCCTGGAATGTGTTCCGTTCGGTTGGAACTAATTTTCGACCCACGGCTCCCGTATTCGTGCTTCCGCGATTACGCAGCCCCGTTTCGTTAACGTTTCATGTACTTTCGTCCGTTAATTTCGATTTACGGCCAATTTATGGCGCGTCCGCGCGTGTTGACGGACGGCATAAAGAAAATGCGCTCGCACACACACACACACACGCGCACGCTGGAACCGAATTTGCTGCAATGCGGCCGTTGTGAAAGGTTCCCCCGGGAGGATCGAGCCGAGAGCATCGTAAAACATCGGAGGAATTAAATCAATTATCCCAACCTAAAAACACGACGGCGGTGATGTCGATGTAAAGCGAGTTTTTCAATTTAGGAGCTTATTTTCACCGTGACAACCCTTAAACCTTCAAGCGCTTAGGGATACAGTCACACCAAATATTTCAGCAGAAGAATTCGGTAAATCAAATACAACGGTGACATTTGAAACGTCCTACCGGAGGAGGCGGATATCGCAAGATCTTCGAATCCACGATCATCGCTCTTCAAACCCGCTCGCGCGTCCCCTACGCTACCACCCCACTGATCGGGCCTGCGATCATTCATTAAACGCCGCAAAAATGGCGTTTTCATCAACTTAATCGCCCAATTTAGCATCGGGCCTCTCGCGCCACCAGCAGCACGCGAGGAAGTAGCCACTTTGTCAGATGACTCCCGAAAGAAAAGGCCAACACACAACCACCGAGAGCCTAATTCTGCTATATTCGACCGGCTTCTCCCCTGCCCGGGCATGAGGCGGGTCGAATTTCATTCATTAATATCTCCTGCCCTTTCCCGGGCAACGTTGGCTACGATCTTGGTTGATCTTGGTGTTCGATGTCCAGGGCCGGGTATCTCCCAAAACCGGTAACTCCAGCGCGCGGAAGGAAGCGCAACATTCACGCGTTAGCGCCAAACCTCCGGGCCAGCTCTACTACTACTATTCGGCGGGTCAGGAAGAACCATCATCACTCTTCACGGTCTAGTGTCGTCGGGCGGTTTCGAACGGCGCGCGGCTCCAACCGAATTCGGAACCGGACACTGCGGTGCCATACATATTCAACGCACGCTTCGGACGGAGAATCTTGTCCGAATGTTCCGATCGCTTTGTTCACAACCCACCATCAACAACACCATTTCCCATCACCCGGGACCTTGATAACGAACCTATTAGACAACGACGACGACGACGGCGATTGACGGTTTAGAGCGGGCTGATAAATAATGTATCCTACCTTTCCGCACACCTGCACCGAAGTAGCCCGATTGGGTTGAGTTTTTTTCTATTTTAGGGTGTGGGAGGGAGGAGGGCGGAGGGGGCGTGGGGCGATAATTGGTAATTGAATTAAGTCGACCTCAGTCGAGTGCGTTTGGGGGAAGTTTTTTTTTGTATGTCTTGCTTCTGCTCGCCTTTTCGGCTCATTCCCTAGAGAAACCATTTTGTTTGATTACCATTAGAATCTAAAACGCGCGGAACAAGCCACGCTGGGAGCATAGTTTTTCCGCAACCCGGCCGGAATAGAACCGAAACTCGATCCTTAATTCATTTGTAGCGATTGTTATTCCGGCGCTGTCAATAGTGTGTTCTATTTGAATAATGATGGCAACCGCAGTAATTAATGGCGGCGGTCGTACATTTATTCGGCTGTTTCAATTAGGCTGATGGGTAGTTATGCTAAATCCGCGCGCTACTGCGAGCGAGCGATGTTTGGAGCGATCGTTTCCAACACGTTGCCATACGCGAAACACCCATCCAAGTCGGCCATAAGCAACGCCCGCTGCTGACGCAGCCGTTATCGTGAAATGTTTATTTTTCGCACGTTAATTTGATGGAGACCATCGTTTTCATTACTGCCGCGTAATACTTGCAATTTACTTACAACAAAATAAACAAATGCTTCTTCATACAGTGAAGCGCGATAGAAGCGGCATATCCGGCACACCGTTCCCAAACAATTAGCGTAACTATAGCGAAATAAAATGGCGTCCCGTGTTTCTAATCAGCAAACAACAAATTGCCTCCCAACATTTGCAAACCAACATTTGCAAGCCGAGATGCGGGATGGGAAAGCCCGCCAGACAATTATGGGGGTTTTTCGCGCAAACAATTAGCCAAACCAAAACGCTGATGCAACTGCAGCGCTGCATTCTTACAACGCACCGGAATGTAGCGCATCAGCAATCGGCTAATCGAGAAATTGCTCACTCCAGGTTGCCGAGGCGGAGACGGGAAATGCGTCATGCGACGCTTGTGGAATGCGTTTAGTCAAATTTTTCGCTCAGAATGCTTCGTACGCACGCTGTAAAAGGCCTGTTGCGGGATACGCGAGTTTTCCAGCAGCTCTGGTCGAGCTGAAGGAGCAGCTAATTGGTTTATCGAGCATCTCGCTGCATTTGTACAACAATTACGCCTTGATTGATACGCAAAAAAGTGTCTCTTTCTCTCATATCGAAAAAACGCGTGCTACATTGTGGACATATTTCTCCCGCCGTGTGCCTATATGGTGTAATGACATATTTCCAGCGCTCCGGATCCTAGCGACACGGCATTGCAAAACAATACTGAGCTTCACTGTCACACACAGGAAGCATACAACAACAACAACGAAAAAACAAACCCGCGTGAAACACAATATAGCAATTCAGCGCAATGATCAGGTGCTTTTCCACTGCTGCAGCTCTGTTCGAGCCCGTCGACAATTTCGTTTGACAGACAGTGGGGCAAAATCGTCTCCACACCGGGCCTAAAGTAGGGTCAATGAGGAATCTTAATTAATTGTCCCAGCAACAAATTCATTCCGCAGGCCGGTGGGAAATGGCGCGGGTGGTAGATGGACGCGATCCGTTAAAGGGAGTGAAGGATCGCTTTTTTGTTTGCTTGTTTTAACGTCGCGTCCGTTTGTTTGTTTTCACTCGCTGCAAACCCTGTAAGGAATTGCGCGCCGTAGCCGTGCGTGAGTGACAATTTGTTTCGTGACAAAACCATAAACGGTCGAGATGCCGGTGGGATGTCTGCTGCAGGGTGGAATTATGCGTCGGGTGAGAACGATTGCCAGGGCCAGGGAGACGTAGGCATGGTACATAGGAATAAATTTACGCTGTCACTACCGAACGGTTCTTTTGAGTAGTTTTTTCAATATTTTTTTAGAACATAAAAAACAACTTATATGCGAAAAAAGTGTCATGTGAATTTGTCTCATATTTTGCAAATTTTTTAATCCAGTTCAGTGTAAAAAAATTAAATAAATGTTGTTATTTACTATTAACAGCGATCGATCGATCTATCATTTTCAAAAATTTATATCAGCTTTCTACATTTTTAGGAAATTTCATTTAACTTTTTTATTTTTATGCTTAAGATGTTTTCAATACAATATTTTTGTTTGATTACCTTCTTGAACATCGCTTCTTCTGAAGTATAGGTGGAGGAAAGCTCTAGAACTGTTTTCCATTGAGAATAAATCACGTAAAAGAGACCGCACGAATTGTAACAGTATTAAAATGTGACTAAATTATGCGCAAAGTGATTTTTACCTCTTTTAGGATGCGGATTTTAAATTACATATATAAAATAATTTCAAATAAATAAACAAATAATTGGTAAAATTATTGTTCTGCTAAATCATTGGATGCTTAACTCATGTACTTCAGAATTAACAAGCAATTGACACCCTTTTTTAAAATTAAATCTATTAAATACACATTTTAAATAGTTCATAGTACAAAGACATAGACGTAGCACTCATAGACATAGTACATATTACATTTCGATTTTATAAACTCGAGAGCTGTTTAAATATTTGCTCTGTTCAAATTTTTGTATTTCATTCATCAAATAAACGTAATTTTTGGATTATTTTTTCCAAGGATCAGTTTAGTTCCTTCGGTTTGAAAATCACGAATATGATCATTGAATCATCAAGCTATTTAAATTTAATGGAATGTTGTGTAGAATTTAAATTATTTTTTCCACACCAAATCAATCAATCGTAACAAGAAACAGACCCTTAATTGTACCTCTTATCAGATTTATTTCTTCCAGAATCCTTTTTCAGTATAAGTTTTAAGCCATACATTAATACTATTCAAATATAATTTGTTACCATCTCTGTTTCTGCCATTTGTGCTCTCAAACTTGTTAAGAAACTTTATAGAAAAAAAAACTAAAAATAATATCTAAAAGTCCACAAATAACCCATCAAACGGGTCCACAGCATTTTAAATCTTCGTTAAAATGTTCGGTTAAAAGTTTGTTGAGAAAAAGGTATATCACAAAACACGATCATTACTATCCCATATAGTGTTAAAGACGCTCGAAATTTCGTTCAAATTACTGCAATAGTCCCAATTTTCTACCGACATGCGCGAATGTGATAAACGAACTTTAAAAACTTAGCAATTATTGACTACATTTGTTCCATGCACTAACCATAAAACGCATAAAAAGCAGGTATAGAACATTCCTCTTTGCTACTTCAATGTCATACTCAAATTCTGCTCACAAAATCTTAACAAACATCGACCACTGTGAGCTGGCTTTTCCCACTTAAAAGCAGCTTAAGAGCAAAGCCAAGGTAACAAAAAGATTTTCCTCCTCTCGTGCCCGTCCCCTCGTGCTGAATTGAAGGATATGAGGTTTCCCCAGAAACACCGTTGCCTGATCGAGTTTTCGAGACCTGGCTCCAGCCGTCTCCAACACCTGCCCCCCCCGACGCCCCACGCCCGTGACAAGTGACACAATGTCAAACACTCACTTGTGTGTGAAAAAAAAGGTGTGGATAGATGATTTTCCACCAAACATCACAATCGCGTGCGCGGTGGGCGTTTGGGGGAAGGTGGGGAGAAGGGTGCGAGTTTTCATGCATGCATCTCCTCCCTCCCCCCGCCCCCCCCCCTTACCCTTCATCAGAGTGGGTTGAAGAAGATGGAAAATCCGTTGACGGGAATGGGAAACTTTCCCAGTGTTGGTGGGTGAGATTTTCCGAGCCGATTTTCCACCCCTCCAAGCGGGGAGACAGAAAATGAGTTTTCTGTCCCTTTTTCTTGCTTTGGTGTGTTAGTGTGTCGCTTCGGGGGTGTGTTGGTGATGATAATTCCATCTTTGTTTTGCGTTTCTTATCAGCTGCGGCTTGCTATACTATGATTTTTGTTAAATATCTGCAAGTTTAACCAAGATAATGTTGTAAATCTGTCCTTGCCATAGTTTGACATCTCATAGCCTACTTGTGTTAGTTCAAATCTCTATCAGAAAGGTTTCTTTACAGTTCAAGGCGTTCTTCGATCCACAAAAACGTCCCTCCTGCGCAGGTCAGAATAAACGTCCGAACATCGACGTGAGAATGACACGTGTGAAATTTTACTCACCCCTAAGTTCGCCCAATGTTTCCTCTCTTTTCCACAGGACAGCTTCCCCTTTTCGAATTCTTCGTATAGGGTCCCGTCCCTGGTTCGATACCATCTCTCGTTCCCTCCCACTGCGGGTTCTATTTATTCGCACGTTTCGCCACTCTCGTTCACCCACTCGTTCCCTGAACGTGTCCTTGCGAACGCACACACACACACACACACACTCACACCGCAGGATGCAGCGCAGGGGGCCAAGCGAAATGCGTATGCGCGGCGCATACCGGGCGCGCACGCTGGGAAAAAGCACCACCCACAGGTCTTTTCCCCCGCACAGACACACACGCACACGCTGTACTATCTCTCGCTCTCTCCCTCTCTCTCTTTCGCACACCCACACTCTCTCAGCTGCAGCGGCCTAGAGCGGCGCTCGTGACGTGATGCATAGGCGGTTATGGTTTTGAATATGACGCGGTGGCGCGATAACAGAAGCAGTGAGTATGAAAGGTGGAGCAAACAAAAAAACACACAACAACAGCGCACACACACACACACACAGCCTGCTGCGCTGCTGCTTCGCGACAGGGACGAGCACGGAATAGTTCCGATTTCGCCCTCGGTTTGTGTGCATTTTTGTTTTATTGTGGCGCGCACCGGCACCGGAGGTTTCGCCGTACGCACGACAGGGAAACGGGTCGCTCTTTTTTTGTGGTGGTCGGACCGCGAGCGCGAACGTACCGAAAGGATACCGGGGAGTCCTTTTTGCCTCCCCCGCCCGGACGGCAACGGGATCGAGAGATCGTTTGTGTGTGAGTGTTGGAGCAGGATACAAGTTTACGTTTGAGTTCTTGTTCTCGGTGGCGGCTCTGTTTTTTTTTGTTTTGCCCTCCATTTGCTATTTGAATTCTTTCTCGCGTGCCAGCCCCGAGTGATAAGGAACTGGAGGCGGGAGGCGGGAGGCGGGAAAAATCGGGTCGGAGAAAAAGTTCGGCCCGGGTCCGGGTCGCATTGTTTTCCCGGCTGCCAGTGTATGGGCGATGAGATGAGCGCGAACGTCGGGCGTAAGTTCCGCGCAGTGCCGTGATAAGTTTGCGGTCGCACCGCGAGTGAAGAAGTAGGCTTCGAGCGTTTGTCCACCGTGTGGCAAGGATAAAGGTTGGTTTTGCTGCGAACGCGCCCGCCGTCACAATAACAAACACACACCGAAACACGGTAACGCGGCCGGTCGCCCGAATTCTGTCGCCGTCGTCGTCTTGCGAGCGGCGTCGTCTCTCGCGGGTTTGCGTCTCGTCGGGATACTAATTAACACACAGCCCGTGAACACACCACTACACACGGCCGGTGCGACCGGAGGCTGTTTCGGTCCGGGCCGGGCAGTTATCTAAACACCCACACTCGAAGACGAAGATAACGCCGGGACCGATATTTATACAAACAAACGGGCACGGCGCAGCAGGACCTGTCGCTGGTGTTGGATCGGCGCCGACGATGCTGAAGTGTTGGTGGAGTGGTTGGTGGGATGCAAGTAAAAGTGATTCTAATTATCCTCGTGGAGTGTTTTTTTTTTTCGTGTGCGACGAGTGTGTTTGTGTGTTGTTTTCCTGTCGCCACCACCACCACCACCACCGGTCATATCAATCAAGCTGGGCCGGGCGAATGGCATTAGTGTCGCCTCACACGTCAGCGAGATATGTGTGAATTTAATTAATTCACCACCGACCCGAGAATGGCCGTGTTTCTGCCCGAGCGATGCTTATCAGCTGCAGCCTTGCAATTGACACCCCTTAAGGCCCGTTTAGTGATCGAGTGAAAGTGAACGTGAAATTTTGGTTTTTCATTGATATTTCACAAATTACCCATCGTAGCATGCTGTTCTATATACCAAAAGACGGGGAATTTCATTCCCCAATCCGTAGCATACAAATTTCTTTAGATTAATGAAATTTAATACATTTCCTCTTTATTCCCCGCTGATAATGGATAATTGATAATGAAAATTTAATGGTCAGCGGGGAATAAAGAGGAAATGCATTAAATTTCATTAATCTAAAGAAATTTGTATGCTACGGATTGGGGAATGAAATTCCCCGTCTTTTGGTATATAGAACAGCATGCTACGATGGGTAATTTGTGAAATATCAATGAAAAACCAAAATTTCACGTTCACTTTCACTCGATCACTAAACGGGCCTTTACCCGTCGTGGCCTGTACCTCTGGGGTGGACAGATGTGCATGGAATCGCAGCACGATCAAAGTGGGCCTCGCGCCGTGTGGAACCGATCACCCGCGGAAGGATGTGGAAGGATCACAGCTGGGAAAATGGGAAATGCCGTAAGGAACATTTCTTAGGCTGGGTGATGGCGGCGAAGGTTGTTTGATCTTCTCGCGACACTTGGTGCGGCAGACGTGTTCGATTACCGACGGGATGTGTCGTGCATGAAGAAATGGGAAATGCGAGAAAATTCAACAGAAATCATGAGCTTAACACATCAATGTCGACGGTATCGATTTGAATTTGTGATAAGTTTGGAATTGTTTTTATTTAAGCCCGACATTTCCACGAGAATGTATGCAATTTATGCTACTTCGATTCTTAAATAACGATTTAGTATCACTTTATCTTCAAGTTAAATAAATAAGGCAATGCTGTACCAGTTAAAGCATCCAATGGGTATAATAAGTTCGTTTTTTCATGCTCTTTCGTATTTTGCATATTTTCTACTACGGTCAGCATGTTTATGCCAAATATTATGCAATTTGCAACACAAAACCATTTGATATTCCTTTTCCGATCTACATTAAAGATTACAAGAAAAATGTGTGAATAATGAAACGTTTTGTTAAGTGGATTGCATACTTTTGTCAGTATGCAAAGTAGTATGGAGTTATATTGCAGTTTACAAATCTTGTTTTTCCCGTTTTATAACCCTCTCATTACATTTCAAATACTGAATTGATTACATGAAATCATTGCACAGGAATATTTTGAAATAAATTGAACAGACAAACTCATTATAAAAATAAGCCTGAATAGCATTATAAAAACAAGACTCAAGCTAGAAAGATTAATAAATGTGGTTTAGTAATTAAGAGTTTAAGCACAGTGCAGTACAGTGAATAAAAATAAGGGTAGAAAAACAACAGGACAATATTTGTCTAGAAAACGCTTTATTAGAGCTTTAACACCCTAGATTTTTTTTAGTGGTAATAAAGCTGGCAGAAAACTTCTGGCAACATCTGCACAATCTCAACTACTCCTATAATGAGCGCAACTTCGAGTATTTGTCAAATAACTTTAAATTTTTTCAACATTTCCCAGTAAATAATGATTATCTGTTTCGATCAGAATCATCTATGGAACTGGAAAATTTAGTTTTGAAAATTGAGATTGCATACATTTCCAATAAATTTGCTTAATCATCCCGGGAGCATGCAACCCGGATCGAAGAAATGCTTAATAAACGAATCAAGAACGATTTGTTTATTAAAAGCGCTCATTAAGCATGCCATGACGTGTAAGTTTTCCTGTAAGCTTTCAACTATTACTTCAACGCATTCCCCCCTCCAATCGCGCATCGTCGCCCCATCGTTCACCCGTGCACACATTTTTCAATCACAATTAATCCCAACCATTGATCGTTTCTTCACACCAAGGGTCCCCAGGCCGGTCTCCAAGCGTCCAATCGGGGCGCACCGAAACGGAAGGGACGGAGAACCCGGAAACGGAATTGCATTAACCTTCGATTGCTCTCCGACGTCGTCGGCGCACACATACACACACGCACACCCAGGCGTATCCCCACGTATCAGGTTTAATTTATTTATAATTCCATAATGATACGATATCAATTAATTAATGTCTGCAAATGGATGGTTTAATTTTCATAATTGTACGTTTTCATGATGTTGAATTTTTAATGCAGCCTGACGGTTTTCCCCCATGTGGGGCGTTTGGCTTGAGGCGTCTTTCTTTTCTCACACCAGCCGGCAAACGGTGGTTCGAATTTTGCGGCCAACGCTTAGGCTGCAACGCGAGGAGGCACACACAAAAACGTGCGCGGCTGCGGCCGTGTGCTCGTGTGTCGCCATGTTTGCTACCCGGTCCGGTTCCTTACCCGCGATGGAAGACGCTTGTGCGCTTGCGTTTTTTCTAACAGCGTGTGTGTGTGTGTGTTGTAGTGATGTTTTACCCCAGCATCCCCCGATACGCGCACGTTTCCCCAAGATACAGAGAGATTGTTTTCTTCGCAGCGAAAAAAAAACACGGAAAGTCGATCGATTTGCCGACGGGATTTTATATACCGAGTTTGCGGGCAGAAAAAAAACTCCCCCCATGAGAACCAACATCAACCGCAAGAAAAGTAATCGGCAAAAAAGGAAGAGTCATGTGCAGTGCGATGTTTAACCGAGGAGCGTAACTAGCTTTACAAGCAACTAACCAATGTGGGAAGAAAGATCTTCGTTTGGGAAAAAAGCGAAAACAAACGATCACATTTCAAACGAACCAAACAGAAGAGCTTATTTACATGTCACGTGAGCGTAATGAATCATAATTAAAAGCCACCGGCCACCCTGCTGTCCCTGGGCGAGGCAAGCTGTGTGATTTAAACGTTCGATCTGCATGTATCCGTGCTCTAATCAAAGAATCGGGACAGAGAGCAGAAAAAGGAGACGCCTTCTACTTCCCACTGTCCGCAGAAACCGCAACACGGTGGTTATCATCTGGAAGAACGTTGCGTGCCCGAGAGGAACAAATAATTTATGATTTTTAATTGAACACGTACACTACCGTGCAGCATGCGCTGCCGGGCTGTTTAATTGGTCCCACACAGACACACACGCGAGTATCGCGCCCGAAAAACGGGTTTCCCGACATTTTCGATGCTTGTTCCGTGGCCCTTGAAGACCTTGGAGTGGAGCAACCGATTTACAAGTGTCAAACCCCCGCGGGCTCGAAACCTGGCAGCTTCTGGCGCCACCTGGTGCGTGTGTGTGTGTGTGAGAAAGAGGAAGAATCACCGAGCCGAAACCGTCCGGCCCATACTCCGGAACATACTCAGCATGCCAGACGCAACACCACCATAAGTCTCTCGTGCAGTACTCGGCGGTGCAATCTTAATTGATTTAATCTTACGGTGCCGATATATCGTCGTCACTTGGCTGTGTGTTGGCGCCGCTGCCGAAGGTTGCCGATGGGGAGGACGGGTGGAGTTGACACCGGGGCCACCCTCCCGGCTCCCCGGCCCACCGCGAAGCGATCGGTCGATCGAACGATGGCGCCCGGGTCCGGTTTCCCTACGCTGGCGCTTCAACTGCGTTTACCGTTTCCGTCGCGAGCGTTTTGTCGCCGCACGGTTTCATTCATTAATGCCCGGCCACGACGCCGCGGTCGTTCCGACGCGTGTGGCTTGCCCGGGTGGGTGGGGAGAAAATTTGCATGAAATTAGCATAAACGGCACTGGTGAGTGTGTTACCCCGGGGATGCTGTGGGTTGCCGTGAGAGGTGGGAAAAGATAATTCAATTACGGTCCACTTGAACCCCCCTCGGGCGCCTTTTCCGCGAGAGTGGACCAGACCTGGAAAACAGTTGCCCCGCCAGGGCACGCTAAACGTTATAATTTAATAAAAGCTGCCGACAACGACGTGACAAACGAGCTCCATCGTGGCCGGGAGCGTTTAGATTAAACGCGACGCCTCCATCCAGCAGGGTCGCTTTCGGTGCAGGGATGTCGAGTGTCCCCTTGATAACCGCGCGCGTACCGTGACTCGCACGAGAACATGCACCCGGTACTAACCTTCCACCGGCACGCAAATCGATCGTGCGGACACGATACGGCGTGCGTCTCTCGGGTGTGTGTCTTTGCATAATTTTATCAGCGAAACAAAACATGCTCGGATTTTAAACTCGGGTCAGGTCGGACCTTAGTTCGGGTGTTTTGAGTCAATTGGAATTGTAGCGAAGGCTATTATCATCTCAATCTATGTCAGGTCAGGCTTCCGCAGGGGCAGCGATCGGTTTCCCCGGTCGCCATTTTGTCGGAAGTCAGCCCGAGCCAGCGTTGAACGCGCTTTGACGGATCGGCGAATTGTGCGATCGATCAATCGACTTAAAACCCGCTTCCGCGCACGTCAACCGGATCGAATGGATCGTGAATGGGTTTCGGCCCCTTTCGGGAACGCCGCCATCATCCCCGGGGCAAAAGATGTCGCCGTCGGTGGCAGTGAATGATTTATCTATTTCCCCCCCGTTTCGCGAAACAGGGGGGTTTGGGTGGACATATTTCCACCTCCAACCCCTGGGGCCGTGTGTGCCGTCGCCGACTGGCCCGCGGTACGCATTTATGTTGCAAAACGTGACGTTTGAATAAAACATTCCGAACGTACGGCCAGTAGTGGGCGAAGTGGCGCGATTATCGATTTGATGCTCAACGAACACATCAGTAACGGCGGGCGGTGACGGCAGGATTTTGCAGGAACGCTTTGATGCGGTCGTCAAAGGAGGTCAATTTGGGGGGGGGGGAGGAATTTGATGAAGCCGATCGTGAAGTGTGGTAGCGGTGGACACCGCTTGGGTTGACTGAAATTGGGAGGGAGGAATTTTTATACAACCGCGTAAAGCAATTGCATGAGCGAATCTATTAGAGAGATAAATATTAATATGTCATATCAGTTTACTATCGAAGAGAAAATCGTTTTTGAAAGCTTTTGAAGAATCATGTCTGCAGCTCTCGTCAATATCAACATGGCTTGCTCGAGCCGTCATGGCTTGCTGGAACGCTTTTAAGGACTTCAAAGTTCCAGCATAAGCTAAACGTACTAAAAACAGCAAAATTGTGTTAAAGCATTGAGAAAAGGTTAAGTTTTAAAGTTTTATTTGAAAACAAGTACTCCAAGTTCCATAGCTCCCATAGCCAATCTTGAAATCGCTCCACCCATGCTTGATTCTTGGTTATCAAGTGTAGTTCGAAGATCGAACTCGAACAAGTCGATACAATTACTTCGTTGTAAGTATTCAATCTGACACGTTAAACAGAACAGAGAAGTCGTTTTCAAGAATAGTTGAAACGAATTGATGTAACCCTGGAAACTGTTCAAGAATGGATGAAAAATGCTGTACATAAACGTAAAAAATATCCTGCGACCTGGATTCGGGCTCAACTACGGTTATAATAAAGTCCAAGAAAGTAAGAAATGGCATTCCCGGCTCTGGTTGAGGTTTTTGTGGAAAGAAATAAAATGAAAAATCAATCTTTCACCTTGAAACACACAAATACGATTTAAACAGCTAAAAAACAGCCTATTCTGAGTGTAATGGTTATAAGTTATTCTTTTATGACAATACGACAGAATTTGAAGAAATTTTAAGGTATGATCAATAATAAGACAATTAATTTCATCAGTTTTTTCCAATTTCTTCTTGTTTTAGTAAAGCTTAAATTCTCTTGCATGGTATCCTATAAAACACATTAAATCAATTGGCCTAAATATCCCAATCTAGTCTTGGAGTGTCGTTGTAGTTTGTAAATCACATCAAAGACCAAGTATCTACTTTAAACGTGTTCATCGTTTTATATACAAAATTGAATAATCGAATGTTATTTTATAACATAACATAACAAGCATCCTAAATTTGGAATTGTAGGCGACAAGTGTTGACAATGCTATACACATACTGTACAAATTTTATATTAATTTATAAGCATATGCACTCTTAAAGCTGAACAAACAGTGACTCAAACCGAAAGACACTTACCGTCAGCAAATTCGACTATTCGAATCTCCAAACTTAGCCATTTTCAATTCCTGCATCCTGCCTGTTAAGCACCATTCCAAACGGAACACCTTCCACATCAAAAGCTCCCGATCGGCTCTAATGACCGTATTGCATCACCGAATTCTTCCTCCCTAGCAGGTGACGTCGAAAGTAAAATCGAACGACCTACATAGCGTGCCGTTTCTGCCGTTACGATGATTAATTAGTGCCGTCTAGGTGACGAAAGCGTTGTGTGAAAATTGCAAAACCCATCGAAACAAAAGTGAGACACGCAAGTGCGAGTGGGAGAGAGAGAGAGAGAGAGAGAGAGAGAGAGAGAGAAACAAAGTGAGCGAAGAAAGTGAAGCAACCGAAGCCGGAAGTGCACGACGGCGTGTCCGACCGACCGACCGACCGAACCATGCTGAAGGACCTGATCGCCGCCGAAACGGTGGCCCCGGAAAAATGTGCCGGATGTGGCATTTCCATCCGCGACCGGTAAGGAAAACGGCGCCCCCCTGTGCAAGATGAAGTCGAATTATGTCGGCAGTATGTTTTCAAGCGTCCCTTTTCCTCCGACCCGTTCCAGATACTACCTCCTGGTGGCGGACCGGGCCTGGCACAACCAGTGCCTGCGGTGCTGCAAGTGCCTGCACAACCTGGAAGCGGAACTGAGCTGTTACTCGCGCGAAGGAAACATTTACTGCAAGGACGACTACTACAGGTGAGCCCCTTGGGTAACGTTGGGCGGCCGGAATCGGTTCGGTTAATTTACTGCGTCGCGTTCGGGAGCAGTCCGCTAAAGATGCACTCATTATTCAGCGAAATATTTCAACCACGCACCGGACGGCGCGGCGCGGGGCGTATTTTTGGACGTCGGCTTCACTTGACGGAACGCATTTTCATGCGCCATTTGCACGCGCCTTGCAATTAACGGTAATTACGGTCCGGCGGCGCGATCAGCTCCAGCGTCCAGCCGCGGTGCAAGCGAATTTTTATCAAACATTTAAAATAATGGGATTGTTTTTTCGCATGCTACAACGACGATTTATTATTGCTTGCCGTTGTTACGCGCCCGTGGCTGGGTCGTGGTCAGCGGAGGGAAGCTGCCTTTTTCGGGCCTCACTGCGGACAAAACGCAGCACTGGGGGGCGGTAATGTGTGGAGTTTAATTTGAAATAATAATGAGAACAAAATGGTGCTTTGGGGTGCATGTTTCGTTCCTATTGGGAGGCGTAATGGCCCTTGGGTTAAAACAGGAACCTGTTTACGATATTGGATATTTTTTCTCGTTATTTTTTTTTTTTTTAATATTCCTTCGAGTATGTTCCACGTGCTGTGAACGATCAGTGAAGATTTTAAGATCATCATTAAAAAGGAAAGAATTCCTACGATCATGAAATGAATTTTACCTTAAATTCCTTACATTGATACGATTCTTGCTACCAAATACTTCAAATATCACATTACTAGCAGTTTGACGATTTTTATTCAGGATTTGTTCATGCCCTTCATAAGCAACATCTATTACATATTACGCAGCAATAACAACTGTTTAATATGTAAATTTTAAGTAATTAAAGAACTACAATAATTGCAAGAATTGGATAAGAATAGTTTAGGAAAAATCGAAAGGGAATGAACTCGCTGAACTGATGAATTCTAAATGAATATCTGTATTATAATGAATAAGGACATTAAATATGAGTAGCAAACTGAAAGCCAAACGTGAAGGTTCATAATCACGATATCACAACCAGTGAAATTCCTACAACAACTCTGACAACAATTTTGCAAACCAATTGTTACAAATAAAGCAAAAGTAGTATTTAAAACGTATTCTAAAAAAATTAAAAATAAAAATATCTAATAAGAACATTTAGAAGAGAAGTTTATTTTCGTTTTTAAATTCAAAAAGGAAAATCGTTTATTTTGTATTTAAAATTTACCATTTTTTACTTAGCATTTCATTCGCTTTAAACCATCGAGATTCGCACAAGCAAGCATTGATTTGGTATCATTTTTAATGTTATTCTAATTAGTTCTCATCATAACGCGTATAATATGAAGTGAATATCTTATCAGACAGCTTGTTCAGGCAGGGCTCTATGTCAGACATGCTAGGCATGCCAGACAAACAAGACATGTGGCATGTCTGATTCTCACCTTGAAGCTATGAAAACCTTGCGGTTTCATCCTATTAACTGGCAGGAAACGACTATTGGCGGCTATTTGTGTGTTCATACGTTTACATTCGTAAAATTCGGATAATTCACACGGCAGTGTCGTGTTTGTCGTGTTTGTCCGACGCTTCATAGAGTCTTGCCTAAGTCGTAAGAAGCCCAACATAATAGTTTAAAATCTAATTATTTGATTTTTTTTAAATCTAGCATATTTTTAACAATCGCAAAATTCAAGCACAATCAAACAAGCCAGTAGAAATAGCTCGTATTCCAAAATATAGAAGAAATATGAAAAAATATTGATCAAAATGTGAAAACATATGAAAAAGATGAATATGACGATGTTCAGGAGACCTGATCTTTTGTACAATATCAGTGTAAAATATCTTGAAGCACCTTTTCGTCTTCTTTGGAGTAACGATCAACATGGAAATGCCTGCCGTTTCAAAGCCTACTAGACTTATTTTTTCCACCAGAAAATGGATAGTCAGTCTTTGACTACGAAAGACAGGAACAGTGAACATCAGCTTAAAAACGTTCTAGTCTCCTTTGGAAGTCTACAGTAGGCTTTGGATGCTATACCACAGCGCCCAGTATTACTATACATTAAAAAAAACATTTGTATAGGAATACAACATGAATAGATTGAAACATACTGTAAGGTAGACGAAATGAAGCGTTTCTTGAGCAATTTTCTAAAAACCACAAAATGAGATCTAAGCTCCAAATACGTATTTGAATAGCCACAATTCAACTCAGACAGCAATTCTACATAAATTCAGTACAGCTCCATCACATCACGCCCACGTTCAGTTTCATATCTGTTGCTTTAAGGGAAAACGAAACAGTGTCGCAACATTTCGCAACCCCACCCGCACGAAAAGAGTCCGTTTTCGTGTTCGTCAACGAATGAAGATGTCGCCGGCGAAATAATGAGAAGTTTTCGGAGTGCCGCCGATGCGAAATGGTGGAGGGTTTGGAGTTTGGAGAGCAAAAGCAAAGCAGGAACCCGTTACAATAATGAAAGCAAAATATGCTTTTACCTGACCGTCTTACTCATTCCTGCTCGGAAAGAAGCGAGCGAAGCATGAAAAAAACCCCCCTTCAGCACATTCAATCAGTTTTCTTCACCCAACCGAAACGCAAACCACTCACCAGGCTAGGAGCGAACGATTCAGATTCAGGAGCCATCCCGGTGAATTCATACGTACACGCAAATGCAAATAGCCGTTTGCGTACCGACGGAACCGACGTTGACAGAAGGCCACTGCTCCGATGGGCAAACAGAATCCGAAAAGAAAATGGAAACCGGGCTTTTGTGTTTTTCTTTCATTATTCGGGTTCGCGCCGCGAGTTGTCGCTGTGACGGCTGTGTCGGACGGTCGGAGGACGAACGGGCGAAATATATTATGTGCATATCTTATTTGTTGTTCGGCTTGTCGCGACAGCAAGCGGTAGGGATTGAAGGAAGCTAACGTTTTCGTCGTTTTTTTTTTGCTTTCCCTTTGGCGAAGACATCTTCCGAGTCCGGGGAAGTTCAGTTGCCTCAGAAGTTCATCAAACAAGAACATGAAAAAGATTGTGCACAAGGAGCGGCAGGAACGACCTTTCGACGAAGCCTCCAAAGCATACATTTCTCTGGCCTCCTCCGGCACTTGACGAAGCGGCTGTGGTTTCGTTGAACCGCTTTCGGAACCGCGCGCTGGAGTGGGTTCCGTCGGGAGAGATTTTCTTTTTGGGTTTCTGAACGAAATGTTTGCTCTGCAAGCAAAGGTAATGGACACACGGGAACACCTTAATGCGACCGTTTTTCGTTTTTTTCCGCCACCATGAAAGACCGTGATCAAGTAATCTGAATGAGCTCGAGTATATTAAACCACCTATCATGGAGACGCCTGGTGGTCCAGCGATACCACACAGGAAGCGGTCCTCGCCTCGAAGGGGTTTTGCCGTCAATTTGCATGCGGCATCGCGTGAGGATGTCGTGGGCGTTTTCCTGGTAACGATTTGCACCTCCGCGTTACACGTACGGGGCGGTACCATTTTTGTTCCGGTGGGTGGTTTGAAATAAACAAAAAAAAAGCAAACAACGGGTGAAAGAACCATCCGCGCAATCTTTCATCAGTCCTTCAAACGACAACGGAGCCACGGGGAAGGGCCGCCCGGTGCCTCCGTGCAGGCCGTGCTACATCATCATCCGGGAAACGGTGGTGACCGGTGTGCATCCGGTCCCCCCCTTGCCCCTACAGGGGTGTTCGACGCGACTCGAAAGACAGCGCAGGACGACGGCGCGAGATGTGTGACCCAGATACGAGGGTGGTACGTGACAAATGAGAGAAAAAACGCACGGCAACGGCTGCCACGAATAAGTGCACGAAATAGGTGGTCGGGCCATGTGCCCGGTTGCATGTGAACGGTCTCTCTTCACTTCCCACGGCCACCGCGGAGGTGGTCTCGCGACCACCGCCCGCCCGTAGGTGGTTTGCGCGCAGAATTGAGATGAGCCACCGGCGATATCCGTGCGAAACGCTGGGCCAACGGCACGGCCGCATATTAATCCGACCGGGCGGTGCACGGTGGTGGTGCCGATTGTTTTCCCCGGCAGCAGGAATGACGGCCGCCGTTGCTTATCGCGACGACGGCTCGGGAAACTGGTCTCGAGAAGCGTTAAGCCACCCAGACCGGCGGAACGGTGACCGCACCGGATCGCCGGATTGCACGTGCTACAGGCCGGGTTTCGGAGAAGCCGTCCAGATTACCATAAAATTGCACCGCGACTGCTCTTTTGTGCCCGCGACTGCGGTTGGCGACTGAGGCTGATGGATTCCACCGAGGGGGGGGTTGGTGCGAAAGCACGTACGCGAGCGCGCGCGCGCGCCCGCGCGAACCACCACGGAACGCGGGCGAATCGGGATGCGTGGCTCTGCGTGTGCATCAGCATGGCCATTTAAATCATTCGTGGAATAGTTGCCGTTACTCACGCAACGTGCGCCCGTTGGAAGGGGATGGCAGAGAAACCCGGGCAGCCATGGGAGGGACGTTGCCATGGCAACCGCTGTGGCTACCGAGATGGTAAAGTTTGCGAGTGATACAATCCCGGGGTGCATTTTCAAGCATGACTCGTTTGTTTCAGATTGGGTGTTGAAACATGCGAAAGATAGCGAAAACATAGTTTTTCTAGTGAAGCTTATTTTTTCTTAGTTTCCATGAACATTTAACTTACTGTCAGACTATACACTAACCAATATAATTTACGATAAAAAGTTTTTAATACGTACTTTACATAATTACCTTCATTGAAATAAGTTTTTAGATAGCTCTGAATATTCAATGTTTTCTTTTACTTATTTCCAATCAAGTGCATACATTAATTTTAAAAAATGAATATTCAAAAATAAACCATCACTGTTTTTTTATATTCTTTTAAGTTCTTGACAAACTTAAGACAGTAAAATTAAAGGTTTTTGATTTTGTTCTATCAAGAAACATATTTAAACTCTGTTTAACAAACTCTGTTATATCAGAATATTAACGTTTACTTCTTGCTGATGGATTTTTGAATGATTTAAACCAATTTGTACTCAATTTGTTGAGCCTAAAACGATCTTGAAATGCATAATAGAGAACGAAAAAATAAGAAAGAAAGAACAAACTTATCGGAATTTGAACGAAACGATATTAAAAAGACAGCATAAACATCAACTAAAATTATGAAATGATCAATTAAAAGTTGGAAATTCACCTATAATATATTATTTAGCATCTTTCCGCTGGGTAGCTATTTTTATACAAATGCAAACACTGTTTTATTTTTAGAAAACAAAACCTTATTTCATCCACTGAAACTTAATTAAAAACAATGTGATGTGTATGAGAGGAAATTTTAAAATATGTACTAACATAAAATGGTACCAAAATGCATTGTTATGGTCCATTCTAAATGGTAGTGGTACTAAAAGGCAAAGGTATACTGACTACTGAAATACTGACACTGAAATATAAATAAATAAAAAGAGGTACTAACAAACCTAGCAATCTGGTTAACAACATTAAAAAAAACCTTTAAAATCCATAAAACTATTCAAAAACCTATAAAGTTATGAAGTATATACAAACCTGCGAGTATATTCATCCATTATAAAACCCATTTTATTATAGCAAAATTAGAAAAAGATGTACTTTTGGTATTTCTGGAAACAATTTTGATGAGTTATATTAAAAGCTAACAAATTTCAACATAGTGGCGAACAAAAACGGAAAAAAAATACAATATTCTTTTGTGTTATCATTTTTTATCCCCTCGACTAACAGCAAAATAAGTGGAACGAAAGCAAAACTACGCCACAGGAGAATTTTCCAATATTTTACGAGATGCTGTCCATCCCTGAACCATGTTTTCAGATCGATTTTACACCCCACCGCTTCACCACGTCCATTACACGCCCACCGGGAGCGGGAGAAACGAATCGATTCTCGTGGACGAATAAATTTGGAAAACAATAAAATAAAATTGTTTTAAAATTCATACCAGCCATCACCACCGGTACAGGATGTCTACCTCCGCCGTGCAGCAAAAATCGCTGTCAGCTTTCACAATGCTGCACGAGTTCTGCAAACGAGATGGGGGGGAGGGACAGATGCAGTTTTGTCCCGAACCACGACCGCATCTGAGGCCGGCCATCCCAACGGGACCGGGCCGCAATTCCATTCAATCCGATACCGGTAAAATGTTGCCCCACCGTGCAGAAGGACAGAAATTGGAAGGACACGACAACCACCCCGGCCCAAAGCGGGAAGAAGATGCTACTTTATTCGTTTCATGACATTTTTGCTTCGTTTTTGTTGGTTTGTTGCGTCGTTGTTGTTGCGCTTCACCAACGCCGGGACGCTGCGCAGTGGCTTTTCGTCCTTCGATCCTTCGTTCCGGATTGCAATCGCGACAAAACGTTTTCATTGCTTACGCGACTTCGCTTCCCGTCGCTTGCGTCGTCCACCGGCGTGAGGTATGAATAACCATCAGGCGTCCTTTTGAGCAGCCCGTGTGAGCAGCCGGTTTCGCTGCAGAACGCGCCCGGATCGGAAGTGATTGCCGCGAAGCGACAACGCGCAACCGCCGTCGTTCGAGTAGGGGCACACACGGCTGGGGCACTTTTGTCTTCATTTCCCACTTCCACGGCTTGCACGGGCACTCCGGCACAGCTTCGCGATCGAGCGCGGGATCATTTGTGGGACGGGGAGGCGACGCGCGAGATCGTTTGTGCCCAAAAAAGGGAACCTCTCATCCGGGCTTCCGAAACCAGGCAGAAGCCATTGCTGCCCGTGCTGCCCGGGACACCATTGTTTGCAAAACAAGTCGTCGTCGTCGCCGCCGTCGTCGTTCCGAATGGTAGAAGCGCAAAGAACGGCGAAGAATGTCGATTGCAGCATCGACATGCACGTAAAACACACCGCCGGGGCACGACATCGGCCGGGGCACGGTACGAATACAATGGCGAAATTTTCGCGGAACCCACAATCCGGGGAGACCCCGACAGGAGGATCCTTTCGGTGCGTCGATATGCGAATGCGGAGCGCTGGCATCAGCTGGAAAACCGGGCCGCGCACGGGACGGACCCGACGGGCGAACAGAGATATTCGAGATTCGAGACAGCAGCAACATATAGAGCGAGAAGAGGAGCGTGTTTTTTTTTTGTTCGTGCCTTCATTTCTTCCAGTGGATGTTGTTTGCGCTGCTGCTGCTCGGAATCGATTGAATGGACATGCATGATTTATCGGGAATTTTGCCACGAATCGTGGAACGGGTTTCGGTCTGCGCGCACCATTTATTCCATAACCGAAAAATAAAACACACCGTGCCCCAAACATGGCGGAGGTCACGTTCGTGTTTCTTTACGCTCCCACCCGCCTGTTCGGAGGATCGATTTCCTCGAGGGATGCATGAATCATTCGGCACTTCGCCTCGCTCCTGGCCGCCATGCTGGCGAGCCTTTTTTGGGCAGCGCAGAAACATTTCGCGTACGGACTCGGAATGCTGCCGCTTTTCGCTACCGGAAGTGTAACGCGGCGATCCTGGCGTCCGGTTCGGCGATGGTGCGACAGTGCTGCGCTTGTCGGTGGTCGTGGTCATAAATTTTTCAACACCCCTCACAACCGGACCGCTCCTTTTACGGTGGAGAGCACCAGCGCACCAACATCAAGGGGAGCGCGCGCAGACCGCTTAACGGTGAACTCATGCCTATGTTACTCGTCAGCGGGGAGCAACCATTGGAATGATGCATGACTCAGGTGGCCGTGGAATGATGGAAAACCGACAGCTCATAAGAGATTCGCAAATGGGGTTAGAAAGAAAAACGCAATCACACGCTGCACATGTGCATGTATTGAAAAGCACAAGGAACCTTAATCATAACTATAAATTGTATTTCCAACGTTGTAACTTTGGTTTACATTACTTTGTGCACAACTAAGGGCAAGAAAACAACAAGCTTTTCAATCAATCCACATTGTGAGTAAGCCATCTTTTATTGTCTGTGGAATAACCTGAAAACTGCCAAATCAATATGAATGCTTTTAGGTATTTTATACTGTTTGCTATGTAAAGTCGTTTTCAGACGTACCGCAAATTTCACGCTGGGATTGGCGTTTGCGAATTTTGACAGCTGTGACGTCAGCAACTCCATACGAAAAACCCGAATCGCGCTCGACTTCGTTTACGGTGTGTGTATTTATTGCGAAAGAATCCTGCGCCGCAAATTTGGCAAATAGTACAGTTTAGTTGATTGACAGCCCCGCAATATAACAGTTTTCATGCACAATTTTCACATATTTTGCGGAAACTGGCAGTAATACGTGTGGAAACGGCTTTAAGATGTAATTAGTTATGCACAATATAACTTTCCTGTTGCCAGTCACAAGATAAACATGAATGAAAACAGTAACAAAGATGCTCCAGAGTAGAAAAATTTGGCCTAGCGCGATTTTGGCAAATTCTGCAGAAACTGTGCTACGTCCAGCGCCAATCGTAGCGTGAAATTCGCGGTACGTCTGGAAACGACTTAAGAGTTTGTAGCCGAACAATTTTTTACGACTTTATTGCAATCACAACTCAAAATGATTGATCTACACACCAAGTCAGTATGGTTATAGAGATGTTTATGTACTTTCATGATAGAACAATTGAGTTTTATAATAGAACAACAATGAAAAAATCGTGTAAAGCTCTCGGAAGCGTAACACATTATTCACAACGAGGGTTGGGTGTATAAATATTAATTATGAGCATTGGAAACGCAGTCTTGTCATGAGTCTTATGAGGTCATGAGTCTTATTTATTGGCAAAGATGATAAATATCCGATACGATAAATATCCACCCAAAATAACACTGTAGATGATGTGGAACTCAAATTGGAAGCAATGCTCCAAAGGAAGATTGTCGATGTAAATGACGAGACATGAGACGATTTAGCAACTTCTCACGTCTACGCCTTTGTTCTTCGAACAAAGTTGTCAAGAAAACGGTCAGAGTCTGAGTAAAGTTAAAGGTGAATTGATTTAGAATAGGAATTTCCGTAGCCTACTTAACCTCGGAAATGATAGACACACTCAGGAATGCTTGGAATACTTGGAGCCTATCAACCATCCAATTTATCCATGTGCTACCTAAATCAACTGATCTAGGGTCCTAGGGCATTTTGTAATAGTCACGTAGTTGTAACATAGAACTTATCCTTCTCTTGGCTATTTCACCTGCAGGCACTTCTCCGTCCGGCGATGTGCACGGTGCGGTACCGGTATCAGCGCCTCGGATTTGGTGATGCGTGCGAAGGACCTCATCTTTCACGTGAACTGCTTTTCCTGCCTCATCTGCGGCCAGCTGCTGCGCGGGGGCGACACGGCCGGCATCCGGGACGGGCGGGTGTTTTGCGGTGATCATTACGAGTCCGAGGTATTAAGGTGAGCTGAGAGGCAAATTTGGCACGCAGCGCGCAATCCGACTCGAAATCGATCCCCGAACTCATCGATCCCCGTTGCGACTAACCGTCTTTCGATGTCTAATTTTGTATCTCTCTCTCTCTATCTCTCTCTCCCTTTCTTGTTTCCTCTCTGTCTCGTTGCCCCTGTTATCCACACTCTTCTCTTGCCTTCACTGCTAATGCTGGTGCCGGCGCGTTCGATTGATAACCGTAAACGCCAAATCTTAAACACACTGAACCGCCCATGTAACGTACCATTCACCACGCCATCCAACCGACCAGTGAACCCGAAACCATTTCACCGCAGTTTTTCCCCGTAACGACGGCCGGCGGTATGGCGCTGCACCAGCCGTCGCAGAAAGGACGACCGCGGAAGCGAAAACTCGCCACCCCGCAGCCGGGCCTGCTCGAACCCAGCCCCGCCTGCCCGGCATCGCTCCAGCAGCCGGCCCAACCGACGCAACCGCAAGCACCTCAACTGCAGCAGACCCAGCAGACGACACCACCGCAACCGCTCGAGGCACTCGATGCCGGTACGCCACTCCGCTTAGGTAAGTCAGGAACCCGCCTGGGGGAAGCTAAACGTGCCCGTGTACGCTCACGCTTTTTCAACCCCCTGCTTTTGTTTCGAGGCCGCACGGAGTCGCTTATCCGCCACTCTTTCTGGAGAAGAGTTTGCCACCTCCTTCACATCCCACGGAGCTCCGATTTCGCGACAATGTGCTCGTCAGCGTGAGCATGCACGAAACGAAACACTCGAAAGGCTCCGCTTCGCCAAAAGGATCTGTTGTGTTTTTGTTTATTTGTTGTCGCGTCGAATGCGCGACCAAACGGGGTCGGAAGAATGGCATACCTTAGGGTGCATCGAGGACCACAACACGCTTACGTGACTTTCGGGCAGATAATGTACGCTTGATAAAAGAAAAACGTTCAGTTGACCGAGATTCACCGAGATTCGTGCTGTTTCGTTCTCCGCCGGGTCTGGTCCATGCAGGCGTCAAACATACAGTTTCTCGTAAAGCATATCACTTGGATGATTTTAGTTTTCGTCAAGAAGACCTTTGATGCTATGACCCAGCTTTAATGATAGTATTTCTTTTCGGAACTATCTTCAAGAGAACGATTTTATCACTCGAAACTGGGATGTGCGTTGGTGTGTTCACGGGTTTTCCCTTTATGGGTTTATTGCCTACGTTCATTCCCTACTCAAAACACCTACCTAAGTCGAGTGGAACGTGTCATGTTCGGCCGCACACGTGAAGTTGCATCTGGAATAGGCAAAAGGACTACGGTCTCGAGACCCGTTTTTTCCCCCCGAAGCCCTTAAAATGCACCCCTCCAGGGCTTTCCTGGTGCGCTTCAAGGTGGCCGCCGCCGGTTCACTCCGGCCACTCCAGCGGCCGTAAGCTGTCCCGAAGGAATCGTAACCATCCGACGACGGTAAAACGGACAGGCCCGCCCCGGGAGCGCTCTACGAGGTGGCGCCAATTCTCCTGGGAGGCAATCAACGCACGCACGCCGGTTATTGCCATTTTGCTTTGGCATTTCAATCACGTGTCAATCCCCAAGCTCATATCCGGAGCCCACCAGCCAGCGCCCCCAGCATGGCGGGCGGCGGTGGGCCACTTTTTGTCTCCGACGTGTGTGTGTGTGTGCGTGCCGTTGTCTAAGGCGGAACCGGCGTGCAACAACAACCCGATGAACACACCGGATGTGGCTATGCTGCTGGCTGGGATAGGAACGGTCGTAGGAGAACAAAAAAAAGCAGCCTACATGGAGAAGACTTCTGCAAGCCGTTTTGTGCGTGGACTGCCGTGACCGAGGCAATCTGGTTTCCGGCGATCAGTGCCAGCCAGTCCGGCCGGGTGGAATAGTTCACCCTCAGGGCAGAGCACGACCCACCCGTTTGGGGTCCTTGGGGAAGATCGTAAAGTTAAGTTGTAAGCTAACACGATGTGAAGTCTGGTCGGTGGGACGTTGTGCGGTTTTATCTGTTTGATGGCGTGCCACGAACGGGACCGCAGGTCCACTACGGGGGCAAGGAACTCAAGTCCCGCTTGCTGAAGAACGCGATCGAACTGCTGCCAAGAGGACACAGTTCAAGGGTGCATAATGGTGCAAAGAGAAATTTTCTTTGGAATAATTCTTAGTTCTCTGATATCCTTAATGTTTCGAAGTTTCTTTAATCCAAAGGAACTCAACAGAATACGATCAAGCTTTGTTAGGCACGTATTTCGAGGTATGTTTGACTAATCTTCCTGCAAAGTATACTATTATTTATGATTATATTTCATGTATTATAAATTACTAGAATCTGACAGTATTACCAGACGTGCTGTTATTAATATGTAAAGGACGACAGCCAGATCTCTTGAAAAATCTTGGAAACTTGAGCTATAACAGTATTAAGATCCAAGCTTTAAATTTCATACACCGGGTACTTCAGGTATACCAAATGATCGAGATGATTGAGGCTGACATCCAAATTAATGGATTGAATACCAAATACTATACAAGAAACATGAGAAGAACATAATCTATTAGTTGCACATACTAATTCATTCATCTAGACAAAACAGTAAGAAAGGTAGATTGCGAAACACAGATTCACTTTCTTCAAGTTTACCTCTCTTCAAGTTTTGATCAGCTCTTAATCCAGTTTCGAGTCACATTAAGGTGATTGCGAGGCTATTAAGTTGTTATAATCAATAATATGATTTCAATTCTATGCTTACTCATAAAGTTATTTTTCCGAGAGATATGTACCATCTTTCAAATAGTTTTTCGTCGTTGAAGTACTACAGCATTCAATATTTAAATAAACCTCAAGACCATTGAAATTAATCAAACGCCTAATTAGTTTGTTTTGCTTTGCGGCTCATAGCGGCACAGCCCGATCGATAGTGTTGAGTAATTGATTTAATATCAGCTTCCCGCAATCGCCGAACGCTTCGCGTCGTTCAGCGTTCACCCGTACCAACGACCCGGCTCCACGGTTCCATCACACGGCTCGTATCAGTAGTAAATGGCCAATTATGAGTACCCTCTGGGTCATGATTCGGTCCCGAAGAAACTTTGCCGATTTCTTCCATGCCCCCGGACGCCCCCAAACCGAAGCATAGATGCCGGGGCCGGGGCATCGTTAGCATTTGGCTGCAAGCGTAAGCTTTTCTGCGCCTTCTTCGCCAGCCAGAAGAGTGCCCAATTGTACCCAGCGGGTCCGTGACGTTTGTTCGCGTGCCCGCCACCTTTCGGGGTCTTCCGCCAGCTTCCACCGGGCACGGCGGATGTTCACGTGTGCACACGAGGCAATCCGACCGCTCAGAACAACGCTCAGGATGTCGACGACGGAAGAAGAGCACCATAGTGAAAGCGAACAACGGGCCGACTGGGGAGCGGCGGGTGCTCCCATCATTAAATTAAAATAAATCACTCATACTTCCTATTATGCTAATGATTTGTGTATCGCATCTTCATTCCGTGGCCATAATTAGCCACGCAGTGGCTCCCGTGCGAGCGCAGCCCCACGGGAGTGCAGGCTTCGTGGGGCAAAAGAACACAAAGCCGAACGGTGGAGCCGTGCACAATTTCGACACCATATATCAAACCACCGATAGGCGCCCTTTTCTTTTGCTGCTTGTGGCAGTGGCGATAACAACAACAACAACAACAACAGCCCGCAAAAACTGCCCGAACGAAAACATCATCAGCGTGCCGCCGAGGGAACTCAACGATCGGCTAAAGTATAATGGTAAAAAATCAACGGAAACGGTAGCAAACGATTCCGGCAGCTTTCCTGGAAGCATCTTAGCACCCTGCCGGCGCAGAACAACCCGCGGTGAGTCGGGGCGGTATAGTTTGGGAAATGCCAACGGGACAGCCTGATGAGTCAATGGGGCAAAGAGAGAGAGAGAACGAGGCGGACGTGTTTCGGGACCCATCCCACGATGGGTCGCCGAGTTGCACGATCCTCGCCCGCATCACGGTCGTGAAATCATCATCATCAGGGTAAATGGGAAGATCGTGCTAAAATTATGGTCGGCGCGAAGGTACAACTTCATTAAAAGGAAATAAATAAATATGAGACCATACCGATCTTCATCAGGAGGTACCCGCGAGCCCGTGAGTGGGCGGGAAAACGGTCGCGATCCGTGCAGGAGCAGGAGCAGGCTGTCTTCATCATAACAGAGACCGGTTCCGGGTCTTGGTCTGTCGTGTGGCATTGTTTTAAATACTAACTTTAAATTGAAAAGGTTTTCACCTTTTTCGCCATATTGGTATTTATCTAGATTCTTATGCGACGTTATTCACCAGTTTTATAGATCCTTTTTATTGTTGAAGGTTAAGTGCAAAGGTTAAGAATAAAGAGGGCACCTAGACGCGGAGATCTGGAACGTACGATACATGTTGGAGGATCTTTTATTTTATAAACCACTTATACTAGAAGGTAGACTTTATCGTGAAGGAGTACAACCGTCTTTTCAAAAGAAGTATTTTTTTTATCGAAGAGAGTGATTGAATTGATTTTATTTTATGTTTCGTTCTGCTTATCTGCAAAATAACTGTTCCAGACATGGTTTATTAGAGTTTTATCTAATGTTTCTCCAGTTCCATAAGTCAGTAAATCATCTGCTAGATATATTAAGTTTACACCCTTGCGTTCATAGCTACACTTCCCCCCTGCACCAAACATCGATCATGGCCTTCTTCAGTTGCTGAACGGGCACGTCTCTCCTATTTGGTCTATCTTCAGGAGCCACCCATTCATTTTTTTTGCTAAATGAATGAACAGACAAATGAAATAGCCACAGCTTGGTTCGTTGGATGCATACAAAACTAAGCCCTGGTCAAAAAGTAAAACACAAAAAATAGTATCTTTTGAACGCGACATTTCTTCTGCCATGATGACGTGCTTTTAAAAGTCATTCGGTATTTGAAAGGTGTTTGGAAGGAAAGAGAGAGATTCAGGGAGTTGAAATATTCAGTTTAGTTGCACCACGAAAGCCGACATTGCCGTGTAGAAATCTGTTCAGTAGAATCCTGCTTACTAAACCGTATTTGTGAAGGTTCTGGTTGTAAGCGCAGAGAACAAGAGTCTTTAAGGATGTACAGTAGTATTTAGCTCGTCTCCTAGTGCTTTCTCTCTCTCTCTCTCTCTCTCTCTCTCTCTCTGTCTTTTCTTTACAAAATTAATGTCCCAAATCTAACAGTTTAACAGTTAGAGCTAGGCTGTATTATTGTTTTTCGATTTTTATTTCTTCGATTTTTTCGTTTATTCAATAAATCGTATGAATAGTTTCGTCTCTTTCACATCTTCGTAGATGCAAGAAATGGAACATTCGCAAGAAATGGAACAGAAATGTAACAGAACAGGAAAAAAACACAAAATTTACAGTTTGTAGTATGTCATATTTTTAATTATATTGTTATTATTATTAGGTATTTTCTCTTCAACAAAATAATCCAAAGTGGGTTTTCATTTTTTTTTGTAATGTTGTATGTTGAATGTATGTTATCCAAAGAGCCTAACATAGACAAACGTATACTAATTCTTCGAACTGAATCGAGCATCAATACGAAATTTATTCGAAAATGTTCTTTGAACATTTTCTTATAACTTACCTACTAGTCACCTTGCAAGCAATAAAATAGTTGCAATTACCGCAAAACACAGCTAAACTAGACCACAAAAGTGAGAGAAGAAATTAAAAGCAACCCTTAAACGCAGCAAAAATTATGCGTTCTCGAAATGCATGCAAATAAACCTCATCATAAAATCGACACCCTTAGCACCGAGCCTGCTCCGCCGGGCGTGGAGGTTTTTGATGAAAGATTATCTAACTAGGTGGCACACCATCATTATTTTCATTTGTACTCACTCAAAGCTCAAACTAGGCGGTAGCGGGGCAGGGGGTGGGGGAGGGTGTGGGGGTTGCATTTTTCCTCACCACCATTCGCAGTAATAAGCCCATTCCGAAATGGACCCCGCCCATTTGCATGCTAGGTTGGTGCACTCCGAAAACGAAAAGTAGAAAAAAGCACTGTGGGGGTTACATGAAACCCACCTAATCACTTCGAGCCTCGTGGAAGATAAACAAGCTTTTTTTCCGACGGCAGTCGAAGTGTAAGAGCACAAAAAACGAGCCTACAAAAGAGTGACGAAAAACCCGGTGTCGGGTGTGGGGCAGAAGAAAGGCGATCTTGCGTCTTCGGTGCAGTTCCAAGAACCCTGCACGGCCAACTAAACGGCCCGACTCGACCCACCCGACACGGGCACGGGAACCTTCTAGTTCCGACACCGAGCTAAACCGAGGGAGAGAGGCAGAGAGACAGAGAGAGAGAGCGATGCAATCGGGGCTGCTGCACGTCCCGGGCCCAGAGCAGCAGCCAGCGTGCAGCATAACAACGCTAATTTTCGATAAATATGACCACAGCGGCCTCGGAAACGGGGAACCAAACGGAAGGGCACCATAAACACGCCGCTGCAGCCAATCAATGCAAATCTACGAGGTGCAGTTTTACCGCCCCCGTTAACGCCGCGCTAGCCGGCTTATAATGGGCGCATTGGTGAGTCGCATTGGTCGAGATTTTTCGTGCCTCCACGCTTCTGGGAAGTCGGCTCGGCCGCACGAGCATTAAAGAGGCTCACACACAGCAAAACATCAGCAAAGAAAAGGGCATCTACCCACAGAAGAAGCAGAGAGTGCCGTGGAAGCAGCTAGGTTTTTTTGTTGGCTTGCATATATGCATCACGGTGCACAATTTGAAGCCCACTCGGGGTGCACAATGCAACATGTTTGCATGTAAAACTATGTCCGCCTCACTCGCGCCCCGCCCTCCCCTTCGTCGGACCGGGAGCAACACAATAGACAGTATGCCAATCATTGACTCGGTGAGTTGCTCGGCTGCTCGTCAAACGGACCGGGTGAAAGAGCCGTGAAACAATTAAAACACACATCTACAACAAAGCTCCACTCGGTGCTCGTGGTGGAGAAAGCGATGCGGCATCGGTGCGCGGGAGGTTCGCCGTTTGTTCAGCTGAACGCTTGGCAACAACCACCCACCGCTGCGGAAAGCGTTCAATAAACAAACTCTGCCGCCTGCCGACTGTCAATGCGGTCGTAAATTTTTGCATTTTCCGCGCAAATCAGCAATTATTTAGCAGCATGCCGAGCATCACCCGCCCGACCGGACGGAGGGTGGTGATGTTGAAAAATATGTTAAACACATGCTCGATGCACCGACCGGGGGTTGCGATGGGGTTGGGTTGAAATAAATCGTTTTGTTGTCGCTCGCGCTCCCGTCTCCCACCGGGCATTTCTTCCACCGTAACCATCGCTGTTGGACGCGCTCCCGGACAGCATCCCGGACGGTTCGCTTTTCACACCCCACCGTCCCAGGGCGGTTGGTGGGAAATGAGTCGTGGAAAATTAGTCGCCCAAGCGATGCTTACGTGTGCGCGTTTCCGTGGAGCGCTCCGGCCGACCGCATAATTTCGTTCATTTCGTCTTTTTCTTGGCTCCCACCTTCAGACCTACTGCACAAGGAGCTGAGCGTGAACAGTCTGGATCTGTCCACGTACGACGGTAGCCAGTCGCCCGGGTCGGGCGGTGCGCTCACGCCGAACTGCCGCACCAAGCGGATGCGGACCTCCTTCAAGCACCATCAGCTGCGCACGATGAAGTCGTACTTCGCCATCAATCAGAACCCGGACGCGAAGGACCTGAAGCAGCTGGCGCAGAAGACGGGCCTTTCGAAGCGGGTGCTGCAGGTAGGCTAATTGGAACAAAAATGTTTGACAAATGAGCATCTAATCTAAATATAGCTGCTAAGCTAGATTGTTTCATTAGTGAAGCATGATTGTATTAAAGTTATGATTGTAAAAGAATAAATTAAAATAAGAAAACAGAGAATATTATGCTACAATTAGTGCGTATTTTGGGGTACAGAGGTATCCTTCAGAACTGGCAACTGATTAAACGAGTAAAAAAGTATGTATGAGTATGTATGAGCTGGAAGGTATTTGTTTATGTAATTTGGAAGTAATCACGCCTAAATGATGTTAAACCATTCTCAACATAATTTACAAGCTGTTTCTATCAAAACACTCTAACAACCGGATTATGAGCTAAACTAATCTATCTCTAAACTAAGCGCCGATCGCTTAACCTGCAAAACTTCATATATTGGCTTTTTTGTCAGTTACTCAAACTTTATTAAGTAAGAAGAATTTCATGTCTTTACTTTGACCTTTAGGTGACTTTTTTATATTTACTTCCTTATTTCTCTTTCTTCTTATTTCTTTCTTATTTATTCTTAACTTTCACTCTCCAAGTATAAAGACGTATGTCTATTGTTTTGGTTTTCTCAATCTTTTGCATGAAACAAACTTTTTGAGTCACAAACTGAACATTTAATTACAGTCTGCTAGATGCAGTTATGTAATTTCAACTTCTATTTAAATGTATTTTAATAGGATTGGAAGCTAAAATTTAAATTTAATGCATAAAATATAATTTAAATAATATGACGAAATGATAAAACAAAAATGTCACTTAAAAAACAACGATCTAGACAAGAGCATTCTTTCGTGGTTTGTTAGAAATCCTCAAAGTTTATAGTATTTGAAAAGGTTCAATTCAAATTGAAGACTGCTAAAATGTTTTAAAAAATAGACACATACACAAAACTGCATAAAATCGTTTTGAAATAGAGCATTCTATTCGAGATCATCTTTAAATCATTTTATACAATTTAATTATTATCTTAAAACTTCTCTTAATCTCTTAGCTAAAACCTTTTAACTTCTAAAATTTAAACCTTAGCGTTCTAGTTTATGTTAGATCCATAATTTTTAACAATACTTAGTTATACACTAGAATACACTAGAAAAAAACTTATCTAAAATCTCGAAATGAAGATAGTATTCCAACATAAAACATAAGAAAACAGGTCAATTTAGACGTTAATGATATTTAAAATTAATTAACACGAGTCAACTATATCAATGTTTTTAAGTTTCATCGAACAAAAACAAACCAAACTAACCGTCGGTTCCACCCGCAGGTGTGGTTTCAGAATGCGCGCGCCAAGTGGCGCCGGAACGTGATGCGGCAGGACGTCGGGCTGGGCAACCCGGGCCAGACGCTGGGCGGCCTGCCCACGATCGGTGCCGTCACGCTGCACCAACACCACCACCACCACCACAGTGCCAACGGCCCGTCCGGCCCGAACGAGCCGGCCGGCAGCCTCGGCGACCTCTCCTCGACCCAGGTCCTCGAGGAGATGCACAACATGACGTTCGCCGAGCTGTACTGACACAATCTGATGATCAAGAACATGATCCTGTCGAATGTGATAAAACTGTCGCGCAATCCGTCGCAGCGTCTGCCACCAGCAGCAGCAGCAGCAGCAGAACCGCCGATGGATGGCGGTGAGCCGGGCTGCTTCCTGCCGCACAACGGGCCGCTGGACCTGCCGGACGACGGTGGCGTCCATCCGGGCCTGCTGGACGACCTGACGCTCGAGGCAGCATCCGACGGTGGCTGGACACCGATGGGCTGCCTGGACGGTAGCACCAGCTGCCCGTCCATGCCCGACGAGGCGTAGGCGGCGCAGCGAAACTACAATTGCAATTAACCAAAGAGCAGCGGATGTGGACGGGCATGCGCAGGGGGGCCCGTTTTGTCGCCTCGTTAACACTGCAGAAAACGGGGTGGCGAGCGCGAGCGCGTGTAATTGTCAGCAGCACGCGTCGGGTAAGTGGCTTACCGTTTGCCACCGTCTGTCGTTAATTGGGCCCGGATGCGGATGCGACAGCAGCACCTCATCACCACCATCGTCATCATCATCATCATCATTATCACCCGTTTCACACCAGCGTCATAAAAAGTAATGCATATCAGCGTGGAATGAGGCAGAACACAAAAACACAGGCGGACGCTCGGTTCCTTCGGCAGGTGTTAAAGTGGTGTGCTTTTCGGGCGTGCCGTACGGCCATCATCATCATCATCGTCGTTGCGATTTACATGCTGCAACTCATAATGGAAAGCAAACTTCGCTGCGCGGAGTGGGCAAGTGCAAAAGTGTGCCCCTGTCCGAAACGGAAACTGGGCTCGTTCGCCAGGCCAGATGCTAATGGGTGTTGAAAAAAGGCAGCATTATCCTCCCTCCCGACCCGGTGACCCACAGCGCGCAATCGTTCCGCCGGCCGCGCGGAAGCTTGTAATTAATTAATACGATAAACAAACAAACGATTAGTGCTGGCGAAAGTGTGAACCGAACCACGTTTGCAGAACTACGTACGCTGGCGCTGGCGAGTTGCGAATGCGAATAAATCGTAATTGATTTAATAGCAGCCTTTTTCGAGGTAAACCCGGGGGTAGAGCAAACACGTGTACACAATTTTTCGTTACTTCGCTCCAGGGAGGTTCTTGCGCGCAACAAAACCGGGCGGATGTGAGTTTTAATAGGAAGGGAGCGTCACGTGTGCGTTGTGTGTTTTTTTTTATTCGATCGAACCAACACCAACACCAAGTTGGCGATGGTAAAGGGTTGCAAAACCGCGCATAGTTATGGCAACGGAAGCATAGGCTAAATTTGTGCCAATTTTGTTATCCACGCGTCATCGACGCGTTCTAGTCAGGGCACCGTACAAAAGACTTCAATGCGCAGCGCCTGGCGCGAGCGACGAACGGAACGATATAATTTAACGATCGTTCTTTCCCGGCTCGCGTACTCCTTTCCTTCAGCAGGCGATCTTTAACTCGATCGAACCCCATCGTCGTCTGGTACCGGTGACAAATGCCCCCTTCTCGGTTGGGGACGGTGCGCCAAGGGGCCGCACAAATTAGTTGTACAAATTAATTTACCATGCACCAAACATACACTCGCACCCGGTTCAATTGACACAGTATTTGCGCTCTTTCTCGCTCTCTCTCTCTCTCTCTCTCTCTCTCTCTCTCTCTCTCGCTCTCTCACACACCGTTTGTTTCACGCTCGTTTGTGGCCTGCCTCTTAATGCCACCGAACGGTTTTCGGTAACGGTAACGTCGATGGTGGTCCTTCTCCGGGGCCCAATTACAATAAGTTCGTACAGTACAAACACTCGCAGCAGCCCGAAGTGCATTCAACCATCGAGGTGGGGTAGTTTGCGGGTGGAACAGGGTTAATTATTTTGCTCCGATGCACCCGGCAAGATGGTTCTGCGACGGCCCCCTTGGTTCACCGCGGGGAGCTACCGGCGTGAGTGACTCGCGTGTAGCTTTAATGAACTGCTACACGGTTCGGGTTGCGGTGGGGCCAGGTTTATATTCCACGCCGACAGACCGAGTCGCCGGGCCACTGGCAGATTGTTTGAAAAGTGTATTAATGATATTCATTACGCGGATCGCGATCGCGAAAAACTTTTCGGGAGAGTGGGAGGCACATGATCGCAGCCTCCCCGTCGGTTGACCCGGGAGGACACCAATCAACGATACGAAATCTTACTATCCAATTAAAGACCAATTATAGAAAACAACCGGCCCGATCCGGTGGTGGTGGCTGCTCCAGGTGTGAAGAATGTCGTGGTTCGCGCGTTCGATTGAGATGCAAAATCACGCTGACAGGCGGTGCGACAGCGCGCCACCGTGTTGCTTGCAGTACGCGGAAGGTCTTGACACCGGTGGTCGTTTGACAGGTGTAACGTGAAATTGTTGCTCCGCTGTATCGATGCTTTCTTCGCCGGGGACGCGGGGACTTGTGTTTGCAGTACCGAGCTCACTCCGAGCGAAGATAGTAGCGATTAATTAGCGTACTGGAAAGGGGGATGGGGGGGGGGGTCGTGCGATTGAAACGACACTAAATGGGAAAGGTAAACGTCATTCACTGACAGTGTTTGTTTTTGTGTAGTGGTGTTAAAGGCTGAGAGATCGCAATCATTTCCTGGCTGCGTTAATAGAGCCATTTAGGAGATGACGACGCTATTAACACTAACACGACCACGAGGGGACATTTCCACCGAAGGTCAGATAGGGAACAAATGTATTGGGAACTCTCTTATTTCGGAGATGCTGCTACGCTGCTCGTTAACATCATTGGGAACAAAACAAATTATTGAAGAAATATGTAAAAAAACGATGTTGCACTAAGTTGAAGTAAATAAAAAATACATAGTACTTACTTACGGAAACGCATTTCTTCGAGAACAATAATCGGTTTATAATTCGATTTAAAATGCAGGCAGTTTTATATGACCTAGAATACTGAAGGCGTATTTTTGAACGATTTGCAAACGTCTTATGACCCTGTCTTTGTAGTTTCTAGGATTTTAAAAGACAAATTTGTGAATAAAAACTTTTTTTTAATATTCTTGTTATATTTTAACAATCGTTTGAAAACATACCTATGGTATTAAGGGACATTTACAACTGCCTACATTTTAAACCAATTTCAAAACGATTATTTGTCTCGATGAAAACGTGTCCTCTTAAGTAGTTGTTGAAATTATGTTTCAAGCAGGAATTGTGTCCACTGCAAAAAAAATAGTAATAGTATTTGTAAAAATGTGCAAAAAATGTGCTCGTTCAAGGAAAGAGACATTTCCTTATTTGCCACAACTTAATAGAACATCACCTTCATTTATCTCTTCAAGTATTCGTTTTATTCTCGAAAATATGGTACGTACTGCAGCTACTTTCGTTTTACGCTTTCTCCATTAGCATTTTAAATGAGAATTATAGAAACGTCGAAATCAAAACGGGGACATTGGTAAAGCATGGATAGTCCTACCAATCCAAGCGAGAAGCTGCCTATGAATTATGGAAACAGGCACATGGGGTCAAGATGACCCACGACGCTCCTTAAGGAAGGGAACAGTACGTTAGATGTTAGTGCTCCCCATCATTTGCTCGTGAACAAACACTATACGAGAGATAAAATGGGTGATAGAGAGAGATAGAGATGGATCCATGCATAATAAACAAATGAAAATTCTTGACATCCATTACAAGTTCCTTCTAAAAAAAGCCCTATCATTGTGCGAAACAACTTGTTAATCGCGGTCCTTAACGAAAACGTAACCGCACCGCGTTTAGTACCAGTGTCATCATAATCCATAACGATGGCCATTATCGTTGATTGCATACTTTGTGCATCCCACCCATCTCCCCCCACTCGCCCCGGGTTCCGCAACATCGCAGCAAAACAGGCATTTAAACACCGCCGAACACCGCCCCGAACAAAACCGAAACACCTGAAAAAGGCACCTATAATTTCATGTAAATTCTTGCGGCCACCCCTTCACGCCCCGGCCAGCATGTCAAACAAACTGCAATCCATTGCATTAACATTTTTCGAATAAAATGCGCAAATTATAGCTTGTTAATGGAAATGCATCGATGGGATCCGCGGGAGCGCGCGCCCTCGTGCACACACACACACACACGCATTTAGTCGAATAGTTTTCCAAATAGCCGACACAGATAAAATGGCTTACTTTATGTCGCGCGAGGATGAGACTCGGCCGAGGTATGACGGAAAAAGAAACGAGGGAGAGAGACGGGAGAGGGAGACGCGATGAAACGCGTTTCGTTTTAATCGCCCCGATGTGTGTGTGTGTCGCGGTGTCCATGGATTCCTTCGCGGATGGATCCATCCACCGGGCTGTGGATGGATGGATGGATTTGGCGGATGTAGCGGGCTTTGTCCGAGGATCTGAGCCAAGCGTGCGGACCGTTAATCACGGGAGTCAGTGTGCAGTGCTCGCCGCACGTACGGACACGCGTCCCACAGGAATCTGGGCTGGGAGTGGTAAGGAATCTTCGGTACACTCACACACACCCGCGTACATGGTGAGCATAATTACTACCGAGGCGTGTGTAGAATGTACGGATCATAGCAACGGAGAGGATAGCAGCTATGCAGACAGTACGTGACGAAGTACGAAGCAGGCTGCGATGGAGAAGACGTGTAGTTGTGTACGCTCGCCACCAGAGGGCAGCTCGAGAGGATTCGGATCAAACCAAATACAAATGTGAAACAAACCACTGAAGATAGACGACACTTGTAGATAGACACTGAACGGTACTTTAGAGAGTCTTTAGAGGTTGACCAGGTAGCGAAGGTGCGTACTGTGCGTAGTAATGTATGTGAAAATCGATGTGATTAGAAAGTCAGTATTAGTTGGGAGCGTGTAAAATCAAATCAAAAGTAGAACGTCAGAGCCTAGGTGCTCTGCCGGAAGCTGCGTATCGCTGCAGAATGTACAGTTGTAGTCAATAGTTCGAACGGCAAACAAACAAAAAACGGTACAAAAAGTCACCTGTACTCACGTTGCGTTCGTGTCGTTTCTTTCACTTACTGATGACAGCTCTCCCAAAAGGTCCCCCCCGAAAGGGGGCTCTTTTTCCGAGTAAAAGCGATACAAAGGTCGATACGATAAGCATAAGGTGCGGAACTGTGTTTATTTGAGTACAAATATTTTGGACGTCCGAAAAAAACGTAGCTACCCGTTATCGGGATGCATAAATCGAACATGCCGGCGAGGCAAATGGCCGACCTAATGCTCCGCTGCAGCAGCCAGCAGCAGCGACAGCAGCAGCCGATCCGCGCAGTGGTTCGTGGTAAAAATTCAATATGGAATTTGCATCCAATTAAGGAATACTTTTACCCATTTCGGCACCATTTTTTCCCACCCCGGGTGTACAGGGCGTACATCGATTCCTGGTAGGGCTCGCTGGGGACTGATCTTCTCTGTCGTGTGTGTTGTTGTGTTTTTTCCCCCAATTCCAACCGATCGGAAGCAAGACCGGCAGGATTCGCGAGTGCCAGCGGTCGGGCCGCATCGAAAACAATAGGCATCGGGAGAATGATGATCGGATGAGCTTCTCGCCGGGCTTCTGTTCCGTCCCCGGATGTGCAAGCGGGGTAGCGGGATCGGATTCGTGTGGGAGCGAGGAAATATTTTGATCGTGTCGAAACGGTTTCCGTATGTTCGCTAGTTCCCAACGGTCACGTCTTTCGCTTTTTACGACACCTACACGTCGAACGGCAGCAGCATCAGAGAAAAACTTCCAAAGCAGCCTTTAAAAGACACGATAAAAAAGCAACAAACGATAAGAGAACGAAAAAACGAGAAAACGTGAAAGAGAAGCGCACCGTAAAGCACGACGTAAAGGAGAGTTTGCAAAAGTTTGGCGAAAAATTGTGCATCACACAGCAAAGCGCAAACAATGCAACAACAACAGCAAAAAAAAGACAAAACAAAAACAAACTGGCAACAGTGAACCACGGCAGAAGAAAACGCGAGCGAACGAAAAATAAAGAAAAAATGAAAGAGAACAAATGAAGATTACACACGGGATTTCGGTGGAAGATGCTGTGTGTGTGTGTGTTTGCTTTATGCTTTTTCGTTTTTTATTTTCATTCTTCTTTGTTCCGTTCACGAGCTCTTCTTATATATGTGTGTGTGTGTGTGTGTGTTGGTTCTTTGTGGTGTTTGTTTGCTTCTTCCATTGGCTACCTTTGGCTACTAAATCGCGTTTTGTTTTAACCGTTGATTTGTTACATGTTCGTTGTCTTTGGGTTTTGCTTTTTTTCCTCTTCTGATTTTGCAGAGATTTTTTCTCTCTTTATTTTCGGTGCGTTGCGTCTCCTTTCGCTTTCCTTGCCGTGATGGTTCTGCCTATTTACATAATTGCCAAACCATCTAGACGGGTCAAAGCGGAAGCGTTTATGTGCAAGCAAGCGTTGGAATGAATCGGAAAAGTAGGCGCGAAGTGTGCGAAGAACCGCGAAAGAAAACGAGCAAAATGGAGTTTTGGAGAAGTTGTGTTTCTAATAAGAACGGTAAGAAGAAGGGTGTTGTTCTGTTAAGGCAACGAGAAAATTGCAGGAAGCATGAAATTAGTTCACTCTATAGAAGAAGATTTAATTTTCTTTTAACAAAAATAAAAAAACATTATCTATAACGAGAGCACTTTTGGAGCAACCCAACACTACCCGTTGGTTTATCATCCACGAGCAAATGGTGAACATGCATCGAAATCTGTCGAAAAAATCACTACCGAACAAAGCAAAACCAGACCAATTAGCGAAATACCGAATAATTCAATTTCACGTATTTTTCCGAATCTCCCTCTCTCCCTTCGGGGCCGAAATCTAGCTCCTCGGAACTCCGCCGAACACGAAAGGTAATCGGGAAAGGTGATGGCCCAACAACGGTCAACTACAGCTATAGAGCAGCAGAACCCTTGCACGGATGCGAATACGTTCCGACCGATCAATGTCTTAGGTATGCCATGGCGGTTAGCAAATTCGGAGCGCTCAACTCAACACCCGAAACAAAAAATGCAGATCGCTCTCGGGACCGAACGGATGATCCTACCGATGCAGCAGCATCTCCGTGACCTTCCCGTGATCGGAAGGATATCATTCTTCAGCGAGCGCAACACAAAAAAAAACAAAACACCGAACCGAACCGAACCCAGCGACAGCGAACGGAACGGAAGCCCAAAATTATGACAAATTATGGCGACCTGATTTGACGCAATTAAGGCATTCCGGGAAGCCTGTTTCGGCGGGACTGAACGCAACGCAGCTACAAAAACATCGACCCAGGCCATGCCCTTAACCAAAAGCGGGGTACGGATTTTCGCTCGGGAGCACTACTTGCGTCTTATCGGAAGCCCAAGTACGACTACGCCGCGCTCCATTTACGGGCACGGGACGCACGCCTCACGCGCATTAAGTTGTTCTTTTGAAATGTTTAAAATTCTACAAATTTGATTTGACTTCCTTTTGCGGTGCATTTTTCCCATTCGCTTGCACCGCCGGTCGGTGCGGGATCCTAAATTAATAACTGGACTCGCTAGCTTCCCTTCCATAAATCACCGTCGGCGGGGTGCGAGCTTTTCGACCCTCCCGCGGCACGTCGCGACGGAACGTCGGAACGTGTGGCCTCTTATTTGGTGCCGCCATCGCACGGGCCCGGAAGCGTCTGCAGCGATCGTTTCTATCCTTATGTGGCACTGCGGTACTTGCGATGCGCCTTTCGGGACACTCGCAGTAGAAGCAGACGATGCCGGTGCGGGATTTTCTTGTAGAGGATGAGGCCTTAACAGATGCAATGAATGGATGGAATAAAAGAACATGACGGTTGTTAATTGGGTGTGCTGCAAGGATTCATATTGAGGTAGAGAATTGAACCGCTTTCTATTGCTATTCCTAGGGGAAGAATCAATATGATCACTATTTTCCACTCTAATTTCTAGTACTGAAATTGCTAACCAATGCTTGTTTTACTTTGTAACTAACGACCTCGGATTTGTGTTGTACGAACTCGGTTGAAAATATCGAATGAATTTATTACATTTATTAATTTATTATTATTCTACGTTCGTCACGATTATCGCTAATTTTATTTTTAATTTTAAATCGTTAAAAATGGTAAGAAAATGTACTAGAAAAGTTTTTAAATCTCGGAAATCCAAAAATATGTTTCCTAGCGATACATTTTGCCTATGGTTGTTATCAAAGAAGAATGTCAAACTATATGTCATTCTCACTAGTCATTAACGACGTTACTTCGAGTGTTATTGAAACTGACTGTCTACTTTACGCTGATTACTTAAGTCTATTTCTCCCTTTCCGGTGTGTTTGCCATAAAAGATCAGTTGAAAACCAACGACCTGTTTATGACTGTCGTTAAGCACATGTAGATATCCTTTCATAGGTCTGTTAGGCCTATAGTTTACTATAGTATTTCAGGGACACATCGGCAACGGTGCAACCCTTTCCTTGGCTTAGGAGCCACTCTAGACCTTGCGCACTATCGTTCATTTGTACTATTGCAAAGTTTTAGACAAGCATAGCAAAACGCTAAGCTTTGTTTACAGAATCAATATCAATGTCCCTTCTAGAATATTTGGGAGCATTCGACTGTTTGGAACTGACTGAACGATACAAGACGTACTTATAGTGTAAACTGACTGTATGACTGCGTTGGGTCTTAAATTTAATTTACGTAAGGTTTGCTTTGACAAGAACTAGACTGATTGGCACCTATTCTATATTATAGATTTTTATAATCAGAGCTCTAAACAGGACAAATCTACCATTATATTGACATTAGAAGTATGTTTTTGATTTTAGTCATTTCACATTACAACTAAAGGAGTTTTCCATATTCCTGGACAAAACGGTAATTTCATGACTCTTTTTTTCTTTCTTTTTTTATCATGATGTCATGACCTTTTTACATATCATTAACATTGTCATTTTTGCCACTGTCCGTTGTTGGTATCGATCTTCCAATACCTTAACCAAAATCGGTTAAAGTCAGGTTTTTATGTTAGTATTTCTTTCGCACGCACAGATTAACTATATCGCAAAGATTTCCCCAGATCAACTATAGTTTCATCCATTCTAATGCGACAATAATGCGATTCATATTAAACTTCAACTCCATGATCACCGTTCACCACATGCTAATACATATCATCTAGCCCACGAACTATGCCACCGTTCTTCCCATTCTAAGAAAACAACGAAGGAGCCACCAAGTAGCAACGAAAGCAAAAAACAAACTATATTTTTTTTAAACACGTTTGTCCATTTACCCTCCTAGTGCCCATAAATCTATTAACAACCAAATCAACGTGGCCCACATAAATCGTCACCGGACAGGAACAAGCTGCGTCGATTGCCCAAAACAAAAGCAACCAGAAGCAAAAAAAGAAACGAAAACCACGCGCTCCCAACAACTCAATAGTTCTCGCCGGGCCGGCTTCCAAAAATGAGGTTTAATATTCACCGGGAGCTCCCGGGCCCGAAAATGTCCGATCGAGCCGGACGTTATCTTTCACGTCTCCATACTCCGATACAAAATAGAGCGAACGCAGTGGGCACGAAATAGAATCGACGGTCCTTCTCACGCAATTGGTGCCAACGGCCGGTCGCTTCTGTTCGGCCGCGGAACTCCCGGTTCCAGGATCTGCTCTAGAAACCAGGTAGAAATCGATTTCTTAATTTATATCGCTTCCCTTCCCCGCTACCCAAAAAGCCACCAAGCAAGCATGGCAAGCAAACAAACAAACAAAAAAACACAAACGATTCCAGCGCGGGTTCTCAGAGGAAGCTGGTCATACATCATTTCCGAAGATGCTTATCTTGCGCCTGAAGATGCTACCGAAATTTTGGGCAGCCCACGTCGCAGCCGGGCATTCCTATCTCACGACCGGGCCACGATAGACGATCGATCCTGAGAAAGTGTCTCGCGACCGATCGAAAACTGCCACCAACGCCGGTGTTCCTGCCGGGTGGTTCCCGTGAAATTTGAGCACTGCAAAAATGCGTCCCGCGGCATTGCAAACCTTTCATTCCAAGGCGCTGGTCAAAAGCGGTTGCTCCTAATTAGCGGAAGAAACAAAAAACCCTTCGCCGGTGGGAACGGCCGGCCGAGAGATGAGCACCCCTTTCTACCTGTGGCCGCGAGGACCTGGCACAACCGGACCTTCCCATGGTGAGGAATAGGGCACCCGCTGCCGCTTCGGTAGCGGCTACACCTGCGCCCTATCATTAGCACTCTCGAGGAAGTATTTATCGGACGGTTTGCAGCGCTTCCGGTCCGACTGACTCACGTGCTCGTTTTTGGAGGCACCGGCAAGGCATTTCCGAGACGTCGGTTCTTCGACGCTCGGTTCTTGGCTCTCCGCCTGTCAGATCCCGACAAATGATGCTGACTCAGCGTGATCCAGCTGCGCGGTACGTTCGGTTCTAGTCGGTCAGTATCTCGCCCTGGACCTTGGCGGATTGGTCCGCAGGCTTGGCGGGTACGCGACTCGCACGAACCAATCATTGTTTCACATCGTTATTATGTCGATTATTCAATTAATTCGATTCCCCCTCCCTCGGTGCGGTGGGCCGCCTGAAAAGTGAAATTACACAATAAGAAAATTATAGTGTTGTGCTGTCTCGTCTGTTTTTTTTTTTCTTTCGGTGTCCAGTAGCTTGTCCAGTACACAGAAGCCAGGAAGAAAAACGGGGAGTTAACTAACAAAAAAAAAGGCAACATTCTAATCACTGGACGCACTTGGAACTCACGGACACGGAGGTGTCCAAAAACTTCCTGTAGCTGTCCGCCACGTCCGAGGGCCCCCTTTCGAGGTGAAGGAGGCGCGCATACGAAGGCGTACACGTTAATTCTACAAATTAAGACAATGAAACAGCAGCATGACGGTGCGGACGATACGGTGCCCGGGACTACATCCGCCACAGGGCACGCATCGAACGTGACGCGAGCAGCACGGTCAAGAACATTCTTTCCCAGAGGCCGCTGGCCGGTCGGTCCTAGACGAACCCAACCTGGACCCGGCTCCGCGAAGGTCACAAACACGCGCAGCGTGCGCTGCGTTGAAATTATAATTGAACCACCGCAACAGCCCCGTTTTCGTCCACCACGTGCGCGAATTGCACGTCGCAATGTTTGCAAACATTCATCAGTGCACAATTTGTCCGCTAGTTTATTGAAAATTGAGGTGTTATTTATCGATAACAGATCATAAATTTATCTGCCCTCCCGGAGGCACCCTCGTGGCCCGGGTGCCTCCTTCGATGGGAACACCACTCACCTGTCAAGGTAGTCAAGGCGATGTGCGCGCGCGCGCGCGCTCGCGCGGTAAATGAATTTCCAGCCTGCTTTGCATGCGCTCGCTCCAAGGCGGCGCGCAAGTGGTGGAAATCTTATTTTGAGGGCAAAATTTATGATTCCCTCGTGAGACGACGGGGCGGCTGCTTCTTCGGTTCAGTCGAGCCCGCACGCTGCACTATTTTACGTTACGGTCGATCTTCATTCAAACGCTCGGGGCGCACGGGACGGTACGCGGCGCGGTGCGACCGAATGTGTGAATGAAGTGCGATTGCCCGCGGCGGTGCACTCCGCGTGGGTCTGTCACCGGGTCGACTCCCATCGAAACCCCCTAGAGACGGGCTCGACTCGAATGGATTCGCGGGGTGATGATTTGAAAATAGTGAATGATTGGAATGTTTGAAATTGTGCTTTAGTTCACTCCTTTGTTGTGTTGTGTTGTTTTGGTTACAAGGACAATCCTTTCATTTCATTGTCCTTCGGTGTCTTCGGCTCTTGGGTACCTCAAGGAGTACCTACTACTTGGGTACCTCAAGTGTTTGTAGGGATCGAGATAGACGGTTCAGATAAACGGACGGATCGGGATTAAATCTGGTAAAATCTGGTAAAAAATAGAATATGCTAATATAGAAATAGATACAAGTACACACGAGATTATCAGTGAAGTGAAGTGAAAGAGAAGATCAAAAGAGAAGATAAACCGCGACAGGACGATATGTGTCAGTCTTGTGATAGAAGTTGAAGCGAATAGACGCGGACTAGCAAATTGGAAGTAGAAATGAAATAAAAAGATGGAGAGGCACGACAATGTTCTTAGTTTTTGATATGTTATATATGTTTATCATCGATGTAAATACAGTTCAACCTGCTGTTTGAATACCGTGTTATGTTGATGGCCTGAAAATCTGTAACTCCATCTCTTCTGTGGTTGACCATACCTATCTTCAAAATACTTCGGAGTGGTTTTTTTTGCTCTTGATGTGCTCGTGATGCTCATTCTTTACGTCCAGATAAGGGGAAATGTCATATTGTACTATCTATCTGTCATTCGCTTGTATTAGATCAGGCACAAGTTAACCGGCTAACCTTTTTCCCCTTTTTTTGCTAACGACTTCTTGGTACACTCATGTCTAAACGTTCTATTATGTGATGGAAGGTCTTTCAAACGATCAACTATTAAGTCAACATCACCGTGAGTACTCCAAACATCTGACATACTGTGAAGCTAGCTGTACAGCTTCCGATATCTATAATCTCACTAAAATCTACTGACTTGTCCTCAATTATCTTCACAGTGTCGATCGACTAGGATCCATTGCCAGATACACCACAATCCCATTAGCTGAATTAATAAAAAAAAACACTGCAGCCCTTTCAATTCATATCTCCAACTGTTTGACTTCCACCTTCTTCGTTCGATCGTATCGATGGTCCTACATCCGTTATAGCCTTTTCTGTGTACGTTATTAGTCAGACTAATTTAAAGTATTTGAAGGTCAGATGACAAATAAAATAAATAAATATATTTTATTATAAAATTATGCTTATTGTAATTATTTTAAGAAAATCATATTAGTTCTAATAAGCCACACAGGTACAAATAGTTATTCCTCAAGCTTGAATACAATACAATTGAACAAAAACCAACGACCAGGAATAGATGATGAACATAACACAACATAATACTACAACACAGATTAGTAAGTCAAATATTAAATTCAAAATTTATTAAAAAAAAACATATAAGAAACTCCTTAGGCGTGTCACTACCCGGATAGCAGTCTTTCCTTTCACCAAGAAAAAAAACGTAACCGCAACGCATTTGCTCCGCATCGGCCCGCATCGGCCCGAGCTCCGGTGAAACTTTGCGTATGAGAACCAAATTGAAATGGATAAATAATCCATCGGACAGCAGTCCCGAGAAACGCTTTGCAAATATTGAAAACTGTCTTCCTACGGGCCAGCACGGAGGCTACAGACCGATCCAACGTGGCGTTGCACCGAGGCTCGTTTCGATTTTATTATTTATTTACCCCTTCGCACCTCTACCGGCCGCAGTTTTCGGTCGGTCCCGGTGCTGCTCGAGCGGTTGTTTTAGGCATAATATATTGATATTACCACTCGAATACGTGTAAATTGTTTTATCCAGTCGGGCGCTTTCGCCAACGCTCCAAGCGCCGTTGCAATCGCCCGGTGACGTATCGATTCTTGTTCGGCTGCCTTTTTTTTTGGTTTGCTCCTTCTCGTTCTCCCCACGGCCTACTCGACTCCCAGCCGCATACAGCGAGGTGATAAGCGAATGAATCAATGCCTGCGGGATCCATCGACGTTCGCTGCACCGTACCGTGTACTCATCTGCTGGCTTGCGGCGATCTGCATTCATCTTGCGAACACCTCGCATGTTTGCACAGGCTGCGCGCGCACACAGTGTAAGTGAAAAGATTCGATTCGCAATCGAACGAACGGCTCCGGGGTTGGGGTTTTAATTTTATTGTTTGCTTTAAGCGACCCGATTGGAAAAGTAATTGAAGCATAAATCATACAGGAAATTCAAATAAGATGCGAGATTTACAGACGAGGGTGTGTATGTGTGTGCGCGCACGCTTTCTGCAAGGTGCGATGAGAAAATCGTAATTTAAACGCGCTTGATATTTGTGTACGGATGAGGCTAACTGAAACAACGGCTGTTTCATCGCAACAGGCCATGGTGGGACATGTCTTTACATGTCGTAATTCAGGAGTTGCGGTTGATATTAAACATGCCTACGGAACGATGGAGTGTTGTTTTGCCATTTAAAAAGTAATACTAATAATTTCTATTGAGAGGAAATTTAAACTAGGAGACCACCAAAACTGATCGCAACGGAGCAACTAAGAGAGTTTCAGTGGTTATAGAAGGATAAGACAGTTACACGTCTTAGACATTCAACATAATAGATCAATACAGAGGAAACATTTAAAACTGTACAAAAACATAATGGTAAAATAAAGAAGCATTCAAAAGTCCAACAAACGACAACGATGTGTCAAAAAAATAGAAAATTTTAAAGAAATATTAAATCGTCCTGGAAGCTCATTCGTCCTTAAAACATCAAAAATCACCGAAAAAACAGTGGAACCCCCATTTAAGTTGGGCAAAACAAAATATTTTTCTGGGAAAATCGTTAAAATATTAGAAGCGGGAAAAATTTGACAAAACTTTTTTTTTCTTTGTAAATATGAAAACCAAAATCAAAACTACAAAACAATTTATAAACAACTTGACAGTTATCGAGACAAAACAAATGAGAAAGAAAATTACATTCTTTAAACATGATTAATGTAATTGAACAATTTATAAAATAAATTTAAAAAAATTATTATGCAATAAATACATAAATAAATAAAACCCAAAACCATCGCGATCGTAACGCTGAACGAAATCTTTTAAAAAAATAGAAAATGTGTGTACTGACCAGTCGAGATAGCTTTCCACATTTTGTTGATTACTCCTGATTGTTTATTATCTTGCTGGTTTTCCGATTGCGTGAGTATAGATATTTAAATCTATTTGCTGTAATAGTTTACAAAACATTCGTATCTTTGTGATATGACGCATACAACATTCAAGTAAATGAAAGTAAAGCACACTGGTGTTGGATTTGGAAAATTGTAGATACTTTATTATCATTAGTTCATTAGCAGCTCGTGATAACGTCGACATAATTAGAAATAGGGCTCTGATTGGTATCAATGTAGTGTCAGTTACTTTTAGTTGAACGTTTGCTCCCCCCTTCCATTTGAGTACGTAAAGTTTGTATCGGAAACTACCCTTCCACCCGCCTCAACCCTACCCTTCCCCCTACTCCCACCAACCTCCCTCATTGTCATGTGTCCGGTTTCCCATTCTGACAGTAGTAGTGTGCGATCAAACCAGATATCGAGAGTACTGTGATAAGTTGAATTCTATTATGTAACGAACAAACGTAAGGAATGTTCCTGAAAACCGCGACTAAATATCAATGTAATATTCACCTTACACTTAGCTTAAAGAGAATCTGGTCGGCAACGACAGTGAACAAACAGGGAATATTATTTTCGCACTCGAAGCGTCCGCCTACTCGAATGATATGAACATTCCTTTGATCGCTGTACTCCATTTCAAGAAAAGCACCAGTCCACTGGCCCCTCTACGTAAAACTCGACACGCAAAACCGCGGAATATGGCGTGGAAAAAGGACGATTGTACGTATAGTAATAATAGGGAAACACGGAAATATATCGCATTTGTTCGTTATCTCGTTCCTGGGTCAGTTTAAAGCCTCATTCACACCGCAGGTGCGGTTATATCGAGACGGAATTTTCGCGCGGCGGGTGTATAAGTCGGTAGGTAATATGTATAAATGTCGTATATATCAATAGCAACGCAGCAGTATTCCCGGAGCATTAGGCGGGACACGTTAATTCTTTAAATTGCCACGATAAGAGATGCTGTTCAATACCTGCATAGGAGAGTAAATGCTCGTTCGGCACTCGTACGGGGTGTTACGTTACGATATACTATAGCTGCAGGAACCTACACTACTAATTCCCTTTTTTTCTATGTCCTTGCTACAAAATCGCACGATCAATGCGGAATGATAATATATCATTTAATCCTACCCAATCTCGTAAGCGGAGGTAGCGATACGGGAACAGGGATTCACTTACGCAATACAAGTTTGAACCCGCTCCCCTCTTGGTCGGGATGCGATACGCGTAATCCAATAGGAAAATGGGGATGGAAGATGTGTTGGTGCTTTAACACGTTTTGTAAGCCACGTCTAGTCGTGTCGCTTGGGTAGGACTGTGTTTCCTCGTTTAAGGAATGCACGCACTTCACTAACTCTAGGTTCTGGTTTGATGAACGTTCCAATTAAACCCAAATGTCGTAACCCACCAGACGGCTACCAACAGTGCGTGAGAGTTTGCAAAGAAAACTAGTCAAAATAAATGTAATCTAGCGGGAATTCTCCTACCGTTTTCATTTTTTGTTACTCTTATTCTCTACCAATGGCATCCGGCATTATTGCTCTACCGTTTACTTAAACGTGTACAAAGGAGGGCTTTAAAACAACGCATAGTGCATTGCGAAATGGAAAGGTGCTAAAATGAGATTAATAATGATCCGCCCAACCTGCGCTCCATCCCCTTCCGATGAAATTATTTTCGTCCTAATATCCAAAGAGTGGTGCACCTAATAAAGGGAATAGTTTTAAACCTTTCCTCATTACGCACCGAAGAAGACGTGCACTATATGAAAACATTAGTTATGCGTTTGATTTCGACACGTTCCAACGCACGTTTACTCTTTTGTTCCTAATAATTGTCACAGCTCGCACAGCTTTATTAGTAGCTTTTATTCATTTTCATGCATTTTTTAATTGTCAGAATATGTAAAAAAAATCCCTATTCCATGATGAAGTAGAATCATTAAATTATCAAAAGATGTTTTACAATATGCGGGGTTGCAAAAAACTTCTACAAGCTACAAACAGGCCATAGAGATTGTTCTTTCCAATAAAGCAAATACTAGCACTTCGTAATGGACGGGCATGAGCATAGGATAGCGCATGGGATAAAATTCGCACAATCGAACGGTGTTGTAACATTCAGTAAACTCTAATCCAATGTCCCGTACTAGGAAATTATTCGGCTCGACCCCGGTTGATATTGAATGATATGAAATCGTGTGGACGAAATGCTACCTTTTACAAAAACGATCCGCTCTATCGGCAACCCAGCGGGAAACGGAAATTACCCACTTTGCTGTGGCAGGCTGGCAGGCGGCGGGATATTCAATCGACACGTTGGATCGCTAGCACGCTCGTTACGGCCACTAACGATCAAACGAGTAAAATCATTTTAAACTTTTCCCAACACTGTGACCGCCACCGCCGGTGCCACCCGGAGCGTTCTGACCGTTCCCGTTCGTGACGTTACTATTGTTGGCAGTACTATTGTTTCCACCGTTGGCGTTGTTGTTGTGGTTGTTATTGTTGTTGTTGGCACCGCTGCTGTTGCTGCTACTGCTGCTGCCGTTGCTGTTGGAATGATTCTGCTGGCTGTTGCTGCGATTAAGATTGTTGTTCAGCGGAACCGTGGCACGTTGATCCTCCATCCGACCGCCCTGGAGGCGCATGATAAGCGAAAAGAAATCCTCATCCGGCACGGTCGCCCCACTGTTGGAGGCTCCGGCGGCCGGCGGTGGCACGACCTGCCCGTCGCTCGCTTCCGCATCGAGCGTTATGTTTGGCGTGGGCAGTTCCGAGCGTTGCTCCTCGATCCGTGAACCCTGTCATGAAGAAATCAAAATATTAGAGCAGTTCAATACTTCACACTGAAAGAATGTATTAGTAGATGGTGAATTGATTCCTTGATCTTCACATAATGATATAAAAACTATACCACACACGTATACACCAACACAAAATTGAAATACAAAGTGCCTTGTGTCGTTGCTGTCCCCGAATTATGTACCAAAATATTTGATTTATTGAGAATACTTTATGAATAAGGATTAATTCATACGCATTCAGTTTGATCTTTGCTTTGTTTAAACATATTTGCAAATGAAACGTCCTGATGGAAAGTGTAAAAAAACAGTATTTGAAAATGAGTTTGACACCCCTGATCTGCAGGTTCCTATCAAGCACTACTCTATGGACAAAGTTTACCAGACTTTTTAAAGATTGAGCAGAACCAGTTTGCACGGTTACTTCTGTGCAAACTCATGTACTACATTATTGTAATGATCGACAAGTTTTTTTTTTATTTTGCTGGAAATCGCTTCTATTTCGCTAACAATCAAGCGTTAATGCCAATCGTTGGGCAACTGCCTAATTTAGCTATGTTTTAGATGCATGTTCCTGCATGCATGCATGACATTATTCATAGTTCAATGAGTTAATTGAATATTAGAGATATTAACGTAACCACAAACAATATTTCAAATGAATTGAAAATATTGTTTAAGCCCCAAATTCTTGTTCTTTTTTCGTTTTGATACACTGAATCTAACCATCAATTCATAGTGTGTTTCAGAGATTTTATAAAGTAAATCTATTAACCATAGTTCAAACTATGGTATCCTAATCATCCTGTCAACTTTAATTAATGAATGAAATGGATGGAACTTCAACATTAACATGTTGCATAAAAATGTTAAAAATGTACAACCTTAAATGTTTAATGCAATAACATTGTAAATTTTGTTTTTGTTTACCACAGCGAAAGTCTAATAATGCATCAGCTCACGCCGATTGCATCACGAATGATGAAAAAAAGAAAAATATACCTTCAAATCCCTAAATAAGAATAATAAACTAGACCAAAATCTCACCTGACATCTCATGAGCATGTCCAGGAACGCATCGTCCGGCGGTGTGCCGATACTGACCGGATCTTCCGGTGTCGTCGGCCCGACGGAGCCCGACGATTCGTTGTTGTTCGCGGGACGGCTGATGTTGGCGGCGGCAGCAGCATTGCCGAGTGATATTCGCTTCAAACCCGGCAGCAAGGCTCGTTGTTCATCCATGCGTTCCGATTGGAAGTGTGCAATCATTTCCAGCAGCACGTTCCTGTGTGGGAAGCAGAAGCATACGATTAGTGTAATGCGCTTGTGTATTTTTCGAATTTTACACGGAAAAAGCTACCTATTCTCTTTGCCCGCCGCCGTAGGGTTGTTGCTGTTGTGCTGCGTCAGAGGTTTCCTTGCCGAATCGACACTTTCCGCGTGCGTTAGCTGTAAACCACGGTACAGGAAAATGTAATTAGAAGTGCCATCGATAATAGCACGCTACAATACTGACCTTTAGCGTACAGCGCTGATCGTCCATACGCTTGCTCTGCGAGCGCGTCAATAAGTCGAAGAAATCCTCGTCGTTGTTTTTGAAGCTGTGCTCGTTCTTTTTCACCTTCGACGGTTGGGACGATGGTACCTGCGCGTTGCCCGCTTGGTTGTGCTCCTGGACGGTATGCTGGGCGAGCTTTTTGCCATCCGGCGTCAGCTGCGTGGTGGAAGGCAATGAAACAAAGCCCCGTGTTTACGTCATTAGTCAACTGCACACTGTTTGCACATGCCTTATGATCCCCCCTATGCCGCATGAAGCGCGAGTGAAAGTGAGTAAAATTTGGCAACCTACTCCTTATCTGTCTACCGGCGACTGATAAGCGACCCTTTTTTATACAAACACACGAAAACCGAGATGGGCTCCATATATGCACTGGGCGGTCGATAAAACGACATTGCCAGTGCCACCTTCTGATACGCACTTTCCGCGATGAACTGAACCGACCTGTTTGCTAAAAGCGGGTTTAACATGCATCAAATCAGCACGATTCCCATGCCTGCTTCCGACAGATGTTACGCGTTCCATCGGCAACATATTCCCATCGATTATCATTGTTTACCCGTTGATTATAGGTGCCATCATCCTCCACCACCTCCATCATCCATCCTCCCCGGCCAGTGCTGCTGTTACTGTTGCTAATGCTAGTTGATAGCAATCATGTTTGATTTGTTTGATTTGCTTCGTGAATCTACAACAGAGCTGCCTGACTATATTGTTTTGAATCTTAATTGTCATATAGTACAACAGTCATATGAACCTCAGAAGTTTCATGATACATAAGAATCACAAATCGACTAATCCGATTGTCAGGTACGTCAAAACAATCATCAAAACAAGCTGTACGTCCAAGATGGATATAAATTCTCGAGAAATAATCCCAAAACATGTTGATTCCAGAAAGATGTATAATGTCAAGGGATTAAAGATTAAAGGTTTTAAAGATCCATTCTGCTTTGGAGGTTCACTTATCTCGTAGATTAGGATTAGTTTTCACTCGTGAATTCATCCGTTTTCCCTGAAGGTTCCTGTGCACGAACCTTACCTTGTCGCCTTCAATCCTACACCCCTGAAAACATACCTTTATCAGGTCCAGCTGTTCCATACTCTGCCTTCGCAGCCGATGCTGTTTGCTAGCCGCCAACGCAGCCACTTTCGCAGCCGTTGCCGCCGCCTGCGTGTGGTCCGGCGGATGAGCCAAGGCATCACATTCCGACCCTTCCATCGGTGGACCCTTCGTTCGTGCAGCCGCATCGACCGCCGCACTGTCGAGCGCGGGAAGCTCCGGCAGGCCGAGCATTTTGCGCAGATCGGCCATGTTCATGCGGGCCGTATTTTCGCCCACCATATCGCCGAGCTCCTTCGCCAGCAGGTAGTGTGAGTTGGCGTAGTGGAGCGCCTTCTCGTGATTGCCGATCGAGGTGTGCGCGTTGCCCAGACTCCAGCAGGCGCGTGCCTCACCGATCCGGTCGCCCAGCTCCTGTGCGATGGCCAGATGCCGCTGGTGGTAGTCGATGGCGGTGGGGAAGTCGCGCAGCAGTGTGTAGGTGTTGCCGAGACTGTAGCACGCCTGCGCCTCGACCGCGCGTTCACCAAGTTCGATCGCTAGCGATAGCGTTCGCCTAACAGAAAAAGTCAAAATGTAATGGAATGTTCCAATGTCTTTAAGAACAGATCGACAGTCTCCCACTCACTTGTAATGGTTCGCAGCCTGCTCGAAGTGACCGAGAAAGATGTGCGAATTGCCCAGGTTACTGTTCGCACGCCGTTCAGCCGCCTTATCGCCAAACTCGCGAGCTATTCGCAACCTCTCCTGATGGTGCTCGATCGCCGTCTCGAACTCTCCGAGCAGATAGTACGTGTTGCCGAGATTGCCGCACGCCCTACCCTGCGCTCCTCGATCGCCTAGCTCGCGCATTAGCCGCAAATTTTGCTGATAAAAATCGACCGCCTTCAGCAGCGAGTCCTGCACCTCGGCCGAGAAATCGCCCGGATCCTTCTGGCCCAACTGTTTGCCCTTGGCGTGGTACACGTTGCCGAGGTTGTACAGGGCTCGCCCCTCCGACAGCCGATCCTCCAGGATGCGCGCAATTGCCAAATGGCGCTGGCAGAAAATGGCCGCCTCGTCGAACCGGCCCATCACCTTCAGCGTGTTACCGAGGTTGCCGGAAGATTTGGCCTCACCTAACCGGTCGTTCATCGAGCGTGCGAGCGTTAGATCGTGCTTGTGGTACTGCATCGCTTTCGTGTAGTCGCCCAGGTAGAAGTACGCATTGCCCAGCTGGCTGTAGATGGCACTGAGCGTACGCAGATCGTCCGTGCCGGCCTGGATGGCGGCCTGAAAGAAGGCCACACCCGCCCGGCAGTCACCGGATTTGCACAGCCGCTCGCCTTCCAGGGCAAGCTCGAGGCACATCGAAGAGCCATCGTTGTTCTGTATGGGATAAAGGAACAAAACAACAACGTTAATTGATCTTGTCACCCTTCGGAGCAGCACACAAACACAGCGATTCATCTCGTGCACAGCATCAATTATCTGTTGGTGGAGCAAGCGAAAGACGCGGAGGCTTGTGGCAACAAACGAAAGACAGACCCACGGCTTGTCTTTCAATTAAGAAACACTGCTTGTCGTGCGGAGTAGGCGCTTTACTGCACATTACCTGATCGCTGGATAAATTTTCAGCGCTCGCTGAAAGTGACGACATCTCGAAACCGGGGCGTGTACGCTTTTTCCGCGAGCGATCGGAATGTCGGAACGGTACGGTTGTTTTTGCTATCTTTTTTTACTTCCCAAAAACGTTGGCTGCAGCTGTCGATTTCCGCGATTCGGCAACAGGCAGGCGCCTGCAAAAGGCAAGAAAAACTTCGCGTTCACCGTGAGGAAAACACTTTCCCTTGAAGACGAAGCTTTTGTTTGTTTCTCACTTTTCTGCACTTGCGTCTCGTTCTGTCACACTGGATTTCGCTGGCTCTCTCATTCACTCCGCCGTGCTACAGAAGCATTTTCAGCAACTTGTTGTTTTGATAGCAGCTCGGAAGGAAGATGTCGATATTGTGGTCGTTAATATCAAACGGCGAGTATTCCAATACAGCAGTCTCTTCGATTGCACCATACGTGATCGGAACTATCAGCGGGGAGTATTGTTTTTGCGAACATTTGCGAACCACAAACACATCCAATCCTCGGAGTTTCTTGCGATGCGGTCCAATCTAAACAACAAAAAAAAAAACGGTATACCCAACGAGACATTTTCGCCCTTCTGTTCGTCCATCGCGCCTGGTTGCCCATCACGGAGCGTGCCGCTATCGGTATCGCATTGGCTATCTCTTTCAGGCTACAGTGCAAATCGACAAACACACATTTCAAGATGACTCGATTGGATGGAAGAATTTTATGCAACTCTGTGCACTGTATAGGGTATAAGATGAGCATGAAAGACCAACAGATAGTCAACATACTAGGTTAGCTAGCCAGAAACAGACGTAGGAAAGCAAATATGCTTGAATATAACTATCTAGAATCAACGGTTTCAAATAAGGTGAATTGGAAAGAAATATCGAGAGAGCCAGCATGATAGAGCGAAAAGGAAGAACATAAAATGGAAGATCCGGCTAAACGGAAGGCAATCCGGTAGTTTTGTGATTGATTATAAAAAGGAAGAACGCTTTGTAAAAATGTGTAAAGTCCATTGATTTCCGGTATTACACTGTTTATTAACGGATAGTATGGTTGGTTTTTGCGGAAGGTTCGGAAGTTTCGGAAGGTACGGAAGATTTACAAACGTATTTTAGCCATGTCCAGGCCGACCGGTGGCTGTGGACAGACTGACAGCTGTCAGTCTGGATTGGGACGAGATTGGCACAGTGGTTGGTCACACTGGAGTTTACAAATGTTTGTAAAAATTATTAAAATAAATATAAACATATGCCGAATATATATAAATATAGTGACGAACTGTTGATTTAAACAAATGCAAAACGAGTTTAAAATTTACAAGCCTGATGGCATTTTTTAGCAGCTGCGGATCACACGAAACCCCTTTTACAGGATTGTTCATCCATTTTTGAACAGATCCCACAGTTGAATGAAATCGGTACCATCCAATGTTGAAAAACTTCCACTTTCAATGGGTGGAACTTTTTGGGAACTGTTCAAAAATGGATGAAAAATCCTGTATATCTACATTTGTAATCGGTAACGGATTCCGCTCGAGATGATCTCGAAAATATGCAGCGAATTACGCTACATTTGTTTGACAATGCTGGAGAAAACTAACGTGTACTTATAAACGGAGCCGAACAAAACAGCTGCCAAATTTAAACTCGTTACCCACTTGACGAGAACCTACAAGCTTTTCAAGTATATCCTTCCCTTTTCAAGCCCGTAGGTTTTGCAACGCGTAAACATTTAGTCAGAAAAAAAGATTGCCATGTAAAGAAAATGCAAACTGTTTGTTGGTGGGTAGAACGAATGTTATGAATACGGAATAGAATTAAAACTTGAGGAATTGTTTTCTTTGTGCATAAAACAGCATAACATAGGTGTATGTGACTATCACCAACGCAACGCTGTACATTGGACGAGATTTATCAATACAGAAATGGAAACAAATATGGTGAACCTATGACCTGGTTGGATCTTTTTTGACCACTCTATTTTCTGGATACAATCAAATTTGGGAAATCCAGATTGCAAACGTCCAAGCAACGGTCATGTCAAAAATCGAGAACGACAGCAGTCAAAGATGCTGAATAACATTGACAACTGCGCAGTTAATCAGCTGCGTACGGTCCGATCTAGCCACAGAGGGAACATTCTTTGCGGGACGGAGGAAGAAATCGCGTCGAATTCGCTACAAGAAAGTTTGCTTTTCTCTTCCAGCCGAATCCAAAAAGCAACGAAAAGCAGCACACGCACCACACCGTCACCGTTTTTCGCGGCGAATAGCATCGTTCGTTGTACATAGACCACCGCTAACTTCTTCCTCTTCTCGCTACAATAGCTGTGACCTGTGTGCAGGGCAGACTCGCGGCGCACGGATTCGGAGCGCATTAAATTAGAACGCAAATCAAGAGTTCACCGTGAAAAAGTCAAACTCCGTTACGTGGAATTTTCTAGTCCCGATTTCTTCGCCGTGTCGTCGTGCGGCCCCATTCAATTCAACGATCTGTGATCCGTGTTGCGTTCAGTTCTTCAGTTTTTTTCCGCTGGCTGTAGTTGCTGTTCTCGTTTCTGCTTCCCCCGTCCGGTGGCTATTTTTCAGTGTGTCTAGTGCCCTAGAGTTAAGTGTACGTGTTTGTGCGCGCGCGCGCGCGTACGCTCCTGTGTGTCAGTGAGTCTTGCGTCCGTCGAGTTGCATGTGTGTGCATCGTGTGCGTGCGTACTGTGATAGTTGCGCGGTATTCGGTTTCCTGCCAGAGTAAAAAAAACAACGATCGCTAAATACGTAGGAAAGCTAACCGTGTGTCCCCGGAGCAGCATAAAATTCCATCGCTCTAAATCCCGACCTTCGCCGCTGAAGGAAATCTGGATTTCAGCAAATTCCATCCGTCCGTTCGCAAATCTGACTGCTGCCAATGGTGAGTAGGCATTTTGTTTAATCCCTGTGTTGTTGCATGCAGTAGTTGCGTTTCCATTCTCGATTCTTGCACGCAGCGTCACACGGGCTCAGCTAAAAAAATCAAATGATAACGGTGCGAACGGAGGCCAGCTGTTTCTGTGGCCGCGAAGAACGACGAAACTGACCCGCACACCAGTAAAAGTCCTTTTCCGGTCGATAATAATGTCCCTTTTTTCGACACGTGTTGAATGACGCCGCAGTTCTACGTAGCAAAGTTCGGTGCGACCGAAGAAAACCTACGCGGACGATGCCCGACCGCGGAGGGAAAGGAAGATTTCTTCTTTCCTCCGCTTCCTCCTCGGCCCGGTGGTTTTCTCACCCGGCTCTTTCCCTATTGTGCGCTTTTTTAACGCGTGCACACACCGAAGCGCAGGCCACATATGCGTCTCAACGCTGGTGTTACAGCTGTGGGCCAAAAGGAGAACCGAAACACCACTACCAACGCGCGTTCAAGACGGAACACACAGACGAAAATGCCGCCGTGTGTGGTGAGCCAAAAAGAATCGTAGAAAGGGCAGTGAACAGAAAAAAAACAGGCAGCTTAAAATACGTAGAAGAACATGAAGCAGCGATATTATTCGTTCGGCGACCATTTTGGCTTCGTCGTTGTCTTTTTCCACTCTATTTTGCTTACACCCCGCCAGCTTCTAGATCTTCTTTTTAGTTGGTGTGGCAACGAAGGTGTTCGCGCACGGTGTCATGGCGACTGGCAGCGTTTTGCCCGCAACTACTCCAATCGTTTGGCGTTCGACCGTGCAAATAGACGTAGCGCGAAATTTTGACGTTTTTTGCATTCACGCATACTTGGATGATATGATATTGGTTCGCAATGGTGTAAAACACCTCTCTCTCTCCCTCTGTCTTTGAACAGCACGGTCGCGAAGGTATCCGGAGGATCGGGAGCGCCCCCTAAGCATGCCAAGGCCATGACACGCTAATCATGCTCCATATCTTTTCCGAAGGCAGTTATCCCCACCATTTTTGGTTTACAGGTGACCAAGGAAAGGTTACAAAAAATGGCCAGCGATATTTGTGCGTGATACTAGAATTGACTAGAATACTCATACTGAATACAATACTGTTCCAGAATCTGAAAACCACACCATTCCGATGCTCCAAATAGCATAATGTTCGTTTGCTAACCTATATTCGAACGCGTGACGTGAACTACCACCGCCCGCCCCATCAGGTTCTCAAGCGCAGGATCTGCCTCATCCAACATAGTGAACTACGATTGCTTTTGAAGGCAAATGTATCCCGTAACAACATGCCAACGTAATCAAAGTTACTATTTATATCCCTTGTAACCAACACCACCGCTACGCACACAGTCGCACACGTACACGTTTCTGGTACAAACACGTGCGCAAGAATCCCTTCAAAACAACGTATGTTTGTTATTCACTGTGTTGGCACTTTTTGTTTTAGCAGTTTTTTTTGCATCGCAATTCATTTGTTTTCTGTGGACGCATGTTTAGGAACATGGTCTTCGCAAAGAACACCCTTAGCCAAAATCATAGAAAAAGAACGCGGGTGTGGTGAGTTTAATCCTTGAACAGCAGGCAGCAACAGGCTCGCGTTCTCTTATAAATTCACGATCAAATCAGAGCGTTTCTTCGCAAAGTCTCAGTGAAATATCGAAACGACATGCCTCCGCTTGCACGAGCCGAAAACCGCTCCGCGTAAAGCAACCACACGCTCAAATACGTCTTGTTGTTGAACATTTCGGGGAAGGTTGCAGTAAGTCTATGCTGCAAAGAAGAGGAAAAAACCCAAGGCGATAAGAAACTTCCTCTCGCACACCTTGCTTCATTTGCGTTCCGTCGAGATTGAGGTGTTCCGTATTGGCACAGGCGCGGTTATTTCTGTTTTCGTGCCTGATAAGAACGCGCGATGATGTGCGTAATGCGGTGCACAGAAACCAGACGGCAGACGTCTACCATGAGTGGGGTTGAGGTGACGTCTGGACATGTGTGAGAAAGTTAAATTAACAATTGCACCATCTTCCGATTGCTTTTATTGCAGGTTGTTACGATATTACGTACTATTCGATTACTGAAGCGAAACAAACACTGGATCAGTACGTTTGTTCCAATCAATATCGTTCGCGCAAAAGAAGTTGGTTCAAGTTTTTTTTTCCTATTAGTACTTGTAAAACACATTAGCCTTCACTCCTGATTATCGCCTTTACGGGATAGTTTGTTATTTTTCTATTAAATAAGGTTAAACTGGTAAATGTAATGCACAGCGAACACCCACCTCCTCCTCCCGGACGTTTCGTCTCTTTCGATCCAAAGGTTTCTTCAGCGTGGCAACAGACAAGCTGCCGACGCGCGCGCGTTGGGCCCGGACCTGTTATCGATAAACCAAACGACCGTCGCGTATGAAACTGCAGCAGTTTTTCCATTTGTTTGTTTATTTTTAATCCGCATATTTTGCTGCATGCACGTCTTTTCGACACAATGCCTCTTGGGATTAGTGAAGCTTACGAAAATAATAGTATTTGGCATAAATTTGGTATGTAGTATGTGTGGTCATCAATCAACATACTTCATAACTGCCGCAACACGGGATCTTAACTAGGCACTTAGCTTTTCAAACGCTATTTTCTCTTGTTTGTGGAATGTTGCTAGAAGTAAATATGCAATTACTGTATATTGTACATTATGATTCGCATATCGCATAGCAATGGCTGTAAGAATTCCGATTGTGATATTTCAATTAGGCAAAAATGGGAATTTTTAATCGAACTTAAAGTTGAATAATGTTAGGAATAGCATTAAAAATGCATATTTCCCTTAAAAATCATAGCTGCCATAGGCAAAATGTATTGTTGAACTTCGAGTGAGTGGCGCGCCATCTTTCGACACGTGGCGCAACTATAAACTAGCTATGTATGTTTTTTCACAAACTTCCTGTTATAACCGACTTTATCAAGCTTTTTCTTGACTTGGAGATGTGTACAATGATTCTTTTTGTGAATTGATTTCTTTTACCTACTTTGAATGAAATCTTTGAATCCAACGCACTCATCTAACGAGTGGCGAGTCGCCTCGAGGATACAAATCGTGATCTCACTACCGTGATTCATTTACTAACTCACTAACTGACACACTCTTTACTCACACATTCTATTTGGTTTTGCATACCAGCGGATCATTCAGTGTGAGTAGAATAAAACAATCAATACACATCACTACTAGAAACCGATTATAGAATTTCAAGATGACATTTGATAAAGGTTTCTGTTTATAAATACAGAGCTAAAAACACATTTTATTCAGCTTTATTTTCAGAAACTAGAAACTATAATGTAATTGTGAGCCATTATCTCATCATCATAAAAACCACGCAAGGTTGTGGTATACGTGCGCCTCTTGTTGTGATCAAACCAGTTGACTTCGTCCAGTGTGATAACAAAATCACATCTAATAGTGCATCGACTTGCACCGCTGCATATTCTCACAATAACAGCTTCACAGACATATCTGGCGGTTGGTTTCGTCTGTGGGTTTTCTTATCACATTTTCGCAGCATCACATCAACGTTGAGTTCCATTTGTTTTACGCTTTTCTGTGAAGTGCACCGAGATTTGTAACGATTCTTCTTCTTCCTACCGTTCTTTTCATACACAGATGGCCCTCAATATTGCTGTACCGATGTCGGGTGTAGGTGATCTCCTGGAAGGTTTTGGGCTGCTGTCGCCGATTTCCCCAGTGAGCATCGGCTTCCGCAGCAGCATCAAGACACCGCTATCGCCCGTCGGTAGCGAATCCAGTGGTGTTAGTTCCCTGGATTTGGATGATCTTAAGGTGAGTATAGGAGCACGCCAGTCACATCCTTTCTTCAATATAACCAAATTTTAGATTAAACTGCATCAGCGTCGAACACGCACACACATCCGGTTTAGAAAAGGGCGCCCAGTGATGAGTTGCCAGCTGTGTTCGTTACCTTAGAATTCAATTTAGGGAGAAAAAAAGTTCGATCCGTACATACTAGATCATTCTGTGTGAAAAGGTTTCCTTTCCATTTTCTTCCGAAAGCATGGTTCAACAGCAGCAGAAAATGGGGACCTAAAGAGGAACAGCAGCTGCACACTTTTGACACAATGCTTTACAGAGATTTGTTCGATGTACCTTTTCCTGCGGCAATTTCGCCCGTGTGATCAGGTAGAAATGGAATCCATTTACCTGTGCCATAACATTCCGTATCCTGCTCAAAGATAAAGATTCTAGGGCATGTTCTCTTCTCCTTCACGCGGTATCGGTAACCGTAATTATAAAAATTGTTTTCGGATTTTTCGGTCCCCTTTAAAGAGGATCAGTAACGTGTTGCTGCTGTAGCTCACATTTCCTTTATTTTAATACACAACGACGCTGTTTCTGTATTTGCAAGCTTGTCATCTGGTAGTTCCCTGCGTTGAACGTCGAGAGAATATACTATATTGCAAGACAAAACTTCGTTCTACGTAGAAATAATGTTGTTTTACTTACCGAGCCTAACGTTTGTAGATTTTAGCATCTTCAATCGTACATGAAGGCATTCTTTAATCGCATACGACGTGCCATCCTTGCGCGTTGAAGTGTAACTGCTGCGTTGGTACAATCAATGTACTTTACATTGTCTCCTGGAAGGCATATGCAAAATGGTCCACATGTTCCACACGGTCCACATGGTCCACACGGTCCACATGGTCTACATGGTGGTGGGCACTGTCCGCCCCGGTAACTGGGACAGCCAATGCAGCACATATTTGTCGAACACAACAAACCAGAACCACCGGCAAGGTAATCGCAGCAACAGGCGGCGGAATTACAGCTCATCTTCCCCAAGGTCGGCAAAGACGCAAGTCACGACAATTTTTCGCACGTATGTGCCGACAGATGCAGCTTGGCGATGGGCAACCGTAACCGCAGCAGGAACAGTTGTTGTAGTATGGTCCCGAACAGCAGAAGGTGCTAGGAATGGTGCACGGACTGCAACAATATGAAGAGGGCGAGGGATAGTAGCAGGAAAAACCTGGATAGAACATAGCTAAAACAATAGATTTCTTATATTCTTTTTTTATCTACATGGACGCTAGTATCCTCCAAACTCTTACCTGGCAGGGTTTCTGGAAAATACTGTCCAATTTGAATAACTGGTAATTTTGAGACACGTCCAACGGGCTAGAGCTTCGAAAGTTAAATGAATCTAAATGCGACGTGTCTGAATCCAGGTGTCGTCGCAATGCTTACTTGATGTTGATAAAAAATGCTGTTGCCTCTACTTTTGAGCAACGAATAACAGCAACTGAAAATTGATTAGATTGAAATAATAATTTTTAATTAAAGCGAATAAAACAAACGTTTCAGTTAATTCTGAAAATTTGTGCCAAAAAGTATGCTACCTTCACTACAAAAACGTTTTATTCATTGTTTCTTAATGTCCCGCAGTAATGGAATAGTTTTACATTCTAATCAACTTTTTTATCCTGTTTTGATTTTAGAAACAAATTCCCTCATCGCCCACCTTACCCGACGAGAATGAAGAAGCCTCAACATCCGCTTCTGGTCCGGAGGCCGTATCATCCTCAGAATCGTCGTCGTCGGCGTCGTCGCCGTCGTCTTCGCTCTCTGCTGGATCGACCATTTCGACTACATCTTCCAGGACTTGCTCCACGTCCTCCTCCGCATCGTCCTCTTCGTCTTCCACATCGGGCTCCGATGACGACACGAACCAATCGGAAGAGCACGATCCGAAACTATCGGCAGCAGCAGTAGAGTCCCCGGACAGTGCTGTACCGTCCTCGCCCTCGCCGACCGCATCCGTTGCATCCGGTGTCGATCTTGAATCTAACGAACTAGCGAAAATCCTCACGGACACGCTGCTGGCGCACGGCAGCTCGACACCGTTGCTCTCGCCCCGTACAACGAAGGAACCGATCTTCAGCTTGCCGCGCCAATCCATCTACTACAACAATCGCGACATTCTCGATCTGGGCAGCAATCTACGCTGGCTGAATGGTGCTGCCGCTGGTGATGGATTCGTGTTTCAGTATGCCGTGCTGCCGGAAACGAACAACATTCAGTTCTTTCTCAAAAATCGCTCCCAATACCATCGGCTCGGACCGAACGGTTACGTGCAGGAATTTCGCATGGCCTCATGCACGTGCTGCGACTTCAAGTATCCTGTGAACGCTACAGGTGCTGGTACGGGTGGCGCTAATCCTGCCGCTACTGCCATATCCACCGGTCAGCCAACGGCGTCAAACGCAATCAATTTGCCCAACCTGAATGCCAACCAGATCTACGGCAACCTGCAGTTGCAGCAACAGCAACAACTACAGCAGCACCAACAGCAGCAGCAGCGATTGCGTCTGCAGCAACAGCAGCAGCAACAGCAACAGCTCCAGTATGCCTATCGCAATGGCGCCAACGGTGGGATGGGACGCGATTACACCATGTACAACCAGCAGGCGTCAGTTGCCAGCGGAATGGGTCAATCATCCCGCTTCAACAACGGCGTTTACGGATCTGGTGCATCCTCGCCGAATGCGGGTACGAGCGGTGGTGGTGGTGGTGGTTTCTACAATAACGCACCACTAGGAGGGGCAGCAGCTCGTGACCAACAGCTCAACAACCAAATGGCATCAATGGTGTTGCACTACAACAGTAAAGGAATCTCTCAGTCGAATGGTGGCACCACTTCCCAGCAATCCACACTGCGCCAGCAGTATGACATGATCCAACAGCAGAAACAGTTCGTTAACAACTACCAGCTGGGAGCGGGCAACAGTTCGACCACCAATACTACCGCGACAGCACGCCTTCAGCAGCAGCAGCAGCAACAGCAATCTACTCAGTACTACAAAAAGAATCAGACGATGCGCTATGGTGGTGCATCAGCGGCGGCCAACTCTATGCTTGCCGCCGGACCGAATGGTTCTAGCTGGAAAAATCAAATGCCCAACAACAACACGATCCAGGACACCGCCACAAAGCTGTTCATGGAACTAAACAAAATGCAGCAGCAGCAGCAACAGCAACAATCACCATACTACGTACCTTTCCTGTAAACGACCATTAACGAAGATTGTAATGAAAAAGCACATAGGCGCGCAAGCGAAAGCCCCCTGACAAGTAAAAATCAACAATCTATAAGAGCGCCGCATACTTTTGCCGAAGCAACGCAGTGCGACCATTAGCCTCAGCAATATATGGACCAACTTAATCACCGGAAGAAATTGAAATTGCACACGAAAAAGACGAGCAGCATTCACTACCACCACCACCACCATCTCGCCATCGTTACCAAAGTTGCCAAAGCAAACACGAACGTTTTTTTTCTTTATCTAGTTGTAAATGTATCCAAGAAATCAGTATCTTGTTTCGTTTTGTATGCACACACTCTATTCGGATGGTATTCATCGACTTTGCGCCGAACTTCCCGCTGCCAGTGCAAGCGTCTGACGAATGAAAATGAATGAAGTCCCATTCCGGTCTGTCGCCGGCTCGTCGCCTCTAATACCAAGCAAAAATGACATTCTCTACACTACAGCTATACTAATTGTTAAGTGCACCCAAGAGTTTTTGTGCTGCCTGAGGTTTCGATCATACATCTATCGGCAGTATCTTGCAGTCCAGTCATTTCCCACGATGGGATGTCGTCAAACTCTGCGCTTCCTGCCCAAAAAGAAGATAATAGTAGAGCAAGAACTTCGCAACTTCAACAACTATCGCACGCCGTCGTGTGTAAGGTGTCTACAAGTTTAATCAATTAAAACCCCACCAGAAGAGTCCAAGCTGTTGCGAGATCTCTAACTTCATCCGTTCGATGCTACAACATCGGAGTGGAGTGAAAGATGGAGAAAGGACGAGAAAGAGTTGGAACGAAATTGGAGGCCGAGGAAATGCATGTTACGAGTGCGATCAAGTGACAGGAATCAAATGGAAAAGATTATTCCTACCACACCATCAGAAAGGAGAGCGCGCGGCCTGTTAGTATTGTCACGTCCATTCTTCTATTTCTTCAAGTTTGTCGTCGGATATCATTCCGTAAGTATTGTGGTAGATATTCGAAATAATTGTGCTATATTATTACATAGAATCAAACTCATTTCAATCAATGGTTACACCAGAAAAGGATTTTTATTTGAATTCAAATATTTTTGCTCAAATGCTCATTTGATTGATAGGGGATCCTAAATTTGTATCATTTCGTCATCCTAAATCAATAGCATGTATTTATGTCTGTAGCGTTTCGTGAGCTGCTCATTGACAAATATCAGATTAAAAATATCTGCTTCCTCTTTTGCCAACAACGTTCACTGTCATACATCTTCTCTTTCGTAGGTTGGAATCTTCCAGTAATATTCGCGTGCTACATAAGCTCACAAGTCACGCACTCTCCATCAGAGCGTACCCTTTGTCTCGATCATCGTAACCTTCTGCGGATTTAAACATCATTTAACATCGGCTCCTTCTTCTTAAACGTGGTGTGTACCACTGCAAATGCTACTCACTATCTCTTTCTACAGTTTCGACAACTGAGTTTATATAACACCACCTGTATTGATTGGATCTATCAAAAACACCACTTCAAACGACCGGACAAAGCGACAATGATGAAACACGAATAACGAAGTATTGAAGCTCTCGGTAAGCAATGCAAATGTTGCGACAGGGAATGCAAACAAAAACAAAATTTCCCATGCGTCTTGCGTGTTTATGTGTGTGTGTGTGATAAACGAGAGAAATAGAGAGAGAGAGAGAGAGAGAGAGAGAGAGAGAGAGAGAGAGAGAGAGAGAGAGAGAGAGAGAATACGTAAGAACGATGAACAAATTGATGTTAGATTAGACATAAAAGAAACAAAAAAACAACGCTAAATTATGAAATCACAGAGTGATTCCTTCGATAAAAGTATCGATCGATATTACAAAAGTCTAAGCGAAGCATAACCTAACGACGTAACACAAACCCTCTACTTGTAAGTAAGTGAGAGGAAGAAGCGAACTATCGAATGGCAAATGAAGAATTTTACAATTCGAGCAACATTGAATAAGAAAACAGGGGAGAAGTTGTTTAAACAAAGCAAAACATGTAACCGAAACACACACACACACAGGCGCGCGCACGTACACGACAATGCAGAAAACGAATCATTGAATGGATTTAGAGTTAGGATGTGCAAAAAATCGCTGGACTAGTAATCGTTATAATGAGTAAGATTATTGCTGCTATATATTTACCTAGTTGTGTACTATCACCACACTATCAGTAGTACTGAATGGGAGACGTAGCTTTATTGGCAGCCAGCCAACCAGCCCAGCAGCCGCCCGGTGAGAGCAGCGAAATGTCTGTTATAACAGCACCACCCTTCCCCATACATGAAGGGACATTTTCTAGCTCGTTTTTAAAAATGTGTTACTAAAAAGTGTTCGTGGGGGTGGTGGTTGGCCCAAGGAGAAGAGGGTGGCAGGAACGAACAGATTTGGATAACTAAGGCAGCGTTGTCACCCACGAATGACGCGCGAAGGAGGGTTTGATCCACTCTTCCATGTGCGTCTGTTTCAACAATTGCTGGTGATAATTTTGAACCCAAAAACAAAGGTATAACACTAATATGATTCGTGAATTTTTTAATAGGAAATTGCATCGAGGGAGATAAGTTGAGAGAGGGTGCGAGAAGATCCTCTGTGTGATTGAGTGATTGAGACGCGCGCCACCCCGTTGGCTTGTAGAATTTAATTCAACATAGTAGTTATTTAGCGAAGCGAACCAGAAGATAGTCAGAACTGTAGTAGGTCTCCGTTTTTTATATATATAGTTGAAATAATTTAATCCAACCTATTACACTGTGCTGGGTAATACACACACACACATACACACGTGCAGCATATTAAAATGAGCAGCAGAAAAACGAATCAAGTAATGATGTGACAAATCGAGTTCTCGTTTGCGGGAAAATATGGAGAGAAGTAACCTGCAACAAAAAAACTAAATAAAAACAGGGAAACAAACAAGGAGGGAAATTAAATGTACAAAATACATGAGGATAATGAGTGCTAGAGAGAGAGAGAGGGAGAGAGAATGCATCAATCTTTTGACACAGTGTAAAGCATACTAACCCTTAAGCACTCATCCTCCAACCAATTTCCTCCGCATGTTCAGTATGAAAATCACGAAATGTGATTAGGATGTTTGTTTTTCTGCTCATTTCCTCTTCACAACTCGTGCTCTGCCCCTCACGCTGTTTCGTTTTGCATACTTTTAATTAACTTGACACGCGCGCACGTGCCGCATCACCACCATTTTACTTATACTATACTTTAACTATCTTACATGTTTTCTCTACCTTACTTTTCGCGACTGCGAAAGCAAGAGATGATGAGAAGATAGAACTGAGTAGTGGTTGATTTTTTTGTTACCTTGCGTGTGTTGTGTTTTGTTTTTATCCCTTTTTTACCGTATCGATATTGATAACCTACTAATACTAATGACAGCGACGCAAACGGTACAGATGTAGGAGAAGGACAAGCAAGAAAAAACACGCACCATGTGCTCCCTACAATACGTTCTAATTAATATATGTATCAGTTTCGGCCCGGTCTTTGAGCCGTAGCGTCCCGCGCATCACCGTCTGTTGTATCGGTAAGCGAACCGAAGTGATTTCAATCTTCTTTTCACTATATTTGATTTGTTTCGGTGAGTGAATACAAGGAAAAAATGACATATCTAGCGAACTTTATTTCTACCAGAGGCGAGCATATTGAAACAAACATACAGAGCATGTGTCCTCCACCCCATCATCCCAGGGAATGGTATGTCACACTAGCAGCCACGCGAAGAAGGAACAGCTCATGTCTTGCACTTGCGTCCACGTGCTGCACACAAGTCCGCTATATTGCGTATATACCACGATGCAAATTAAGACAGGAAACCTCAGTGCCACATAACAAGAAGACGGAAGCAAAAAAGAAAACAGAACTGAACAATGCAAAAGTAAAATCAAAGCATGTGATAATAGTAATAGTCAAGTCAGTTTGTATCGAGCAAGGGGGTATATTTCTGTGTAATGTTTGTTTGTAGTTTTTTTTTGTTTTCCGCAATTGTTATTTATCGCGTTACTTACCATCGATGGGATGGAGTTTCTCGAGCGTTGGAGATCAGTGTGTATCGGATGAATTGATCGTATGCGTCGAAGATGATGAATAATTTCTTCCGGTAGGCTGCCTGCTGCTGCATAACACTGGTGGTAGTGAAAGCGAATCGAATAGTTAAATCGTTAGTGAATAGTCTCTGCCTTAACTCTAAGTGTAGTAAAGTTTCTATTTTTCGCTCAAATGAAAGGGAGGTGAAATAGGTAAAATTTATGCAGATTTTTCACGCTTCCGTGAAGAGGGAGAAAGAGAGAGAGAGAGAGAGAGAGAGAGAGAGAGAGAGAGAGAGAGAGAGAGAGAGAGAGAGAGAGAGAGAGCAAGAGGAAATCAAGAAGGCATCCGGACGCTTTATCAAACAGTGAATTCCATATACATTCGTTAGAAATAGGCATCAGTGGGATCCCAATGTAGATTTGTTGTGGTTTTCCGATTTTTGAATGAAGGTTTCCTATCGTAACATTGCAAAAGCTCATACGGAACAGTAAACATTTCTAACTCGTTATTAAAATTTTCCTATCGTGCTGTTGTGATTAAGGTTGGTCACTATATAATATGCTACACGAGTTAGAGCATGCTTATTTTCATATTTTCGTATACAAAGTCCTTAACAATCGATCGGTTGAGATTATTTTTATCGTGTTTATTTTCATCTTACTTACATTATTTGTTTTATTGAATATTTGTATTATCTTTTTTGCTACCAAAAATCACAACATAAAACAAATTTCATTTATAGACATATCAGGCATTATGTGAAAAAGTAACAAATGTTATTATTTTTGTGTTGAATTTTATAGCAGCGCGTGCAAGTAGCTTAGTTTTTTTATACCAACCAGTTCAACCCTCCTCCACGCACCGATCTCGTGGTGTGGTTGAAGCCACTACTTTCCTGTGCGATTTCGCGAGCACTATTTATAACATGGGGGACTGTGCATACTGTCAGATTTAGTGCAGGGTTGTACGAACGCCATCATCGAGACTGTTTAGCGGAAGGCAATACGTAATGATAGTTCACGAAAAGAAGTGCATTAATTTATGGAAGGAAAGGAGTTTTGTAAAGCGATTTTGTTAAGTGCGATGATTGGGTTGTTTGCGTTTGACAAAGCATCATCAATCCTATTTGTGTGCATTTGCTTGCGCAACTCTAGTGAGTGTTGGAATGAGTGTTGGGCGTGTTAGGAGCAGGCGAATAAGTAGATGTAGCATGCGGACATGATGCGGCAGCAGGTGCAAGACATGAGTATCCATTTGTGACTGCGGGGAACAACCCGGGACGGCTATGTATGTATGTAAGTGGTCTAATACTTTGAAAAGAATTAACAAGCGGGACAGGCCAACAAAACAACACCGCATTGCAACGTACTACGATAGGCAAAACGTGTTTGAAAATGCCAGATCTCTCATTGCACGGCACACATGCGCGTGTTTGCAATATACCACTATTTAAAAACTTAAACTAAGTCAAGGTCTATCATAATGTGAAGTAATTACAGAATTTACGGGTCCATAAAGGCAAAATGGGGCAAAGGAGGAGGGTGTCTGCCAACGAACTTAATTTTCTAAATGGACGTAATTTTCCTCTGCTAAAGACATCATTATATGATAGCTCGGTGCGTTCGAAGTGTTCGTCAAAACTCGTGTAACCAGATCACCTACATCAATCCGCATAACTGTACACGTATTAGATACTCAGTGAAAGTGCTTGACAAATGATTTGGACAGACACGTTTTATAACTACTATAAAAGCAATTAAAATAGACCTAATTTGATAATTGACATATAAACTCGAGTACACTACGAGCGCTCACTACCGCTTTAGGTTTTTGCTTTCCAAAATACGATTCGTGCAAAACATAATGAAAATAGAGGCAAGCAACAACATCGAATAAGGCACACACGTCAGGATGTCCAGGAAAAGCTATGAATACAAAACCGAGAGTACCTAATAATTATCGTTATTCAGCTTAAACAATTGAGATTGTTTGTTTGTTTTTTACTGCGGTGATTGTAAACTATCTTTCTTCGTTTCTCATTAAGTTTAAATACCGTCTCCAGTGTGTTAAAAACAATCAGGGATAAAAGGGTAACGGAGAGTATGGAAGCATTATTCGTTCTAGGCATCGAACGCGGGAACGCCGTCGATAACTTTGACTTCGAGGAAGATAGTTTTTAATTCGATTTTATTTCTCTCAGTGAGAGCGACATCAAAGTGACCAATTGCTAATTTTTATTTGCCCATAAAACGTTTCCGATAGATGATAACTCTTATATACGAACACCGTAAACACATAATCTTCGCGTGAGTACAATAAACCTAGCCAATGGCAGAGAATGGTTGCTTTTTTCACTATCTAAAAACCTATCTTCTAGCTAACAAAACATAAATCATCAAGTTTAAACTTAAAATTAACGCTATGTGGTATGCGCGTTTGAAATGAAAAGTATCAGAGACTATGTTGAACGATAAATTATAAATCCAAAACGGTACGAGAGAATACCGAGAGCTCCTTCCAGCCGTGAACAATACCAAACAGTGAATAAACGAACGTAAAAAGCGAACTATGCTACATGCAAAACAGAATAGAAACGTGTAAGAATTAAAGAAACTAAAAGAAAAAGAAACTAATGAAATAAAACTACTGTTAAACAAAGGAATGAGTTAAAATAACAAACAAACAAAAAACATTAAACTTTATCAGAAGAAGAATACAACACAACAGGCACTAACAATTTATTATGTATTTGACTGTTTCTAACCCTGTCATGTGTGAGGCACACGTTCTGCAAACCATATTGAGCAGCAAAAATCCGTTTTTACACTACAAAATATTATTCTTACTGAAATGCAACACGGGCAGTAGTGATGAAGAGAAGAAGATCGGTTTTTACTAACTAGCTGCGCGCTTACGAAAAACTTCTATTTTTGTTGTGTTCTACCCGAGATAGCAAGAAGGCGTGCGTGTTATAATTAACGAGATCGATCCCAAGAAGCATTCCTTCTAATGCACAGGCCCGCGTGTGGTCACAGACAATGACTGAACGAACGTGGCTTTGCAAATTACGGAACCATTTTAAGCGACTGTCCGATTAACGTAGCCGAGAGTGATAATAATGCTAATAATAAACTGAAACTGATATTCAAACAATAATGCTATAATTGCTAATGCTCATCAGAAAATAGAAAACTAGTAATAAATATAAGCAAAACACACATACACACATCAGCACCAACAAATTCAAACACGGTTCTAGTGTGCTCCAAAGAGCAGTTGGTGTAGTACATGTGTGTAGCTTCTCTCCACGGAAAAGTCATGCGGTGTGTGTCTCTTTTCCTGCTGTCTGTTCCCCCCTCATTGGATGGATGTGGTTATTAACGTAAAAACGTGTATCGGCTAAAAAGTCGCTTACGCCGCTGTGAAAGCCCAGTACCAAGTACTAAGCTTTATCGAATTACAGACGAATTTGGAAGATAATGACAACCACACAGTGACAAAACGCGCAGTAGGTCATAGTAGCCGTAAGGAAAAGAAGCAAACCCCTATTATCACGCTGATGTGTTCTGAAATGCTTTGTACTTTCCTTTTCAGGTAAGGCGAAGCAACGAAGATGATTGCCGATCTTATAGTCGTTAGTGTACAGTAAGGGGTGCTAGGTAATCAGGAATCAGAACGATTTATATAGAGCGTAATGTGTAGCAACAATTAGAGAGAATTCCTTAGTTCATCACGAAAAAAACGACAACTTTGGGATAAAACGAAAGAAGATTTCGAGTTTTGCTTTTTTCAAAAAGAAACCTCTCCCAAGCTGGAAAACAAATGCAGTAAACCGAAAACACCAACTCAGTGAGGTGACAGAATGGTGTATAAAAAGACACACGTACACACACGCACACACACATACAAGCCAATCATCTCAGATCAGAGAAAACCCCCCTATGTCGTCATTGGAAAATGATGGTGCACTGTATCGGCCTACTAAGCGCTCTAGTCTTATGTTGTTGTGTAGAGAATATGTTCAGACAAGTTTCGTTTCCAACGGTGTGTGTATCACCATAGCAACCCGTGTAGGCGCCATTTCATGTTTCCATTTGAAGAGTGTGACTTGCATCCTCTTCTGTGCTGTATTCGGCTTTATTTCCAATCTTCTTAAAACTCTAAAGTGATAGTGATAGGTTGTGGTGGTGGTTGCTATCGGTTAAAAGAGCATTAGGAGTATGAGTGTGAAGGACTCGAAACAAAAAACTACAAAACAAACATGCCAAAATGCCAAAACGTACGTCGAGCAATAAATATGCTTCAATGGGCAACGTGTGCAACAGTTTGGCGATAGAAAAATAGACATCATCCGTGGTCTAGGGTTTGCTGGCGTGTTTTTAGTGTCATGATTCTAATCATAATTATTAATTATTTTTCCTCTAATGTCTTCTCTGCTCTGTTGTTGCATTAGTTTAAGCGTGTAGCATTTTTGTTGTAGTTTCGTTCGCAATTTCTAACGTGAAACGTATGCGCGAGAGCAGTTTTGTTTTCGTATTCTCTCTCTCTATATATATATTAACCAGGATGATATTTGGTGTAAGGTACAGAGTTAAACCGTATTGTTATATTCGAAGTTATATGCTCCTTCCATTTGTGGAGTGTGCGTTAGCAAAAAACAAAAATGGAAATGGTTTCTTTGCCTGTGTAGGTGTGTGTGTGTGTGTGTGTGTGTGTGTGTGTGTGTGTGTGTGAGTACGTGTGTTGGGTGTTTTTCATAAAATCCCTCGATCGGAGGAGAAATAAGGAAGTTCCGGGGAAGGCGCTGGTGCTGGTTTTTTATGTATTTCCACGATAGAAAAAAAAAGAAACGTATCCATATAGTGTAGTGCAAAGCAAACAGAAAGCAGCCGCAAAACTTACCACAAAACAATCGACAAACGAACGTTGGCTAGGAGTGTGGAAAAGAGTAATGAGAAAAAGCAGCAAACGAACCAGTAGTCTTAGGGAAGAGGAAAGGAAACGACTTATTAATAACTAAAACAAAACGAGCGCAAAAAGCAAAACTAAAAATTGTTTTTCCTGCTACTACACACAAGACTAACACGTCAACGGTGGGAACGTGCAAAAACAAGCAAACGAAACGAACGGCAGGAGGAGAGAGTGCGTATGTAATAATCGATGGGTTTGAAAGGTTAGAGTTAATCTATTACAAAAGATGTGTGCGTGTATGTTCCGCTGCGAAGTGTGAAAAGAGTCTAACATTGAGTTGTTTTTAGCTGTAAGCCCCATCCCCCGCCTCCCCCAACGGAAGACATTAATGCAAGCAAAGTAAGCAGCAAAAACCCCTCTCCCCCTCCCTATCTCCCACACAGTATAATGTTTTAAACGTTAAGTTCTTTCTTTCCGCCTTTTATGATAGTTGTTTTTTTTTAATGAGTTGTGTGTTTACCTTACATTTGATCACACTATTTTGTCACGCTCGAGTCGGGCATACTAGTATCGTACGTACTCATAAGAAGCAATGAATTATTACTATTATTACTATTATTATTACATGCTGTTAAATGCTTATTTTCTAGTTGTGTAACATTACGTTTTTTTTGTTTTCTTCTCGAGACCCGCCCACCCTCAGCGTGGATAATACTTAAACAAACGGTTAAGCAAACAATAGCAAAACAAAAAAACTCCCGAAAGCAGCATTAAGCTCACCCAAAACGAGCCAGTTCCCCAATGCAACACACAACCCCTGCGGAGGCGGAGGAATGTTTAGGTTTAGGTCGTAAAGGGTCGGAAGTGAAACTGTGTACACCACCCTCAAAACCCCCCCCCCCCCGCCCGTTTATCAACAGAATGCACAAGTGATCGCAGTTTCTGCCCTCTCTCACTCTCTCTCCCTTTAAACGATCGTACTAAGAGACACAGGATATGTTGCTTCGGCGGATTTGTTGGTGGCAGGGACACCACAGTAATATGCACCATTTCCAAATCGATTTCTCGATGTCTGTCGTGAATGGCAGCTTTTCTCAAGGAAGGATTTGTCTGTAGTTCAAATTTGCAATGTTTTATCAACCACACATTGGTCTTTATTCCTGGCATTTTTGGTCGAGAAGAAGGAGAGTGAAAGCGCGCCTTTCTCCCTCTTTTACAACTTCACGGACTACTGAGTGATGGCTTCACTCGAACCCCGCCTTGACCTGATCGTCGCGCGATCTAACATCGGCCAGTGTTTACAAACTTCATTATTCACAATGGCTGTGTGTGATTTTTTCTTAATTTTATGACCGCTTTGTTACCCCGCAAAACGCATAAGGCACCCGGATACTGAGTTTTAGTTTTTCTTTGCCATAACTAATCCTAATGTATGAAAAAAAAGCTTTTTCCAATTATTTCATGTGTCTTATATTATACGTTCTTTTATATTTTGGTTTACTTTTTGCTCACTTTTTAGTTACTTCAATTATCTCTTAATTTCTTTCTCGTTTAGGTTTTAGTTTAGATTTTTATGTTTTATAATTAACTTCCTTGGTTTACTTTATACGCATATCTGCAACTCCCAAAAACCAAAGTGTGCCTTACTACATTGTGCATGTCTGTTATAGAACGGTGATCGGTTTCCTTCCAAATTTTTAATTTTAACAGTAATTGCAGAGCCGCACAGCGACGGTACGACAATATCTCGAAAAATGGTTTTAAGATTGTTTTTATACCTCATTTAAATGTTCTTGTTTTTATTCGGTTAGCAAACGCAGTGATACAGGAGGCTTGTTCGTTTACTGGATATTCAATTCGACCAAGAGTACAAACGCATCTAAAATGCATCATCCTACCAGATACTTATAGCTTTCGTTTTAATGATATATGAATACAAAAGTAAAAGCCTTTCAAAACACTTGCTTTTTATCGACCCAAGAACTAATGCTACATCGACAACTGGCGGAAAACGATTTGGGAATTGTGTGCGAGTGTGTGTGTCCGGCTGACAACTCACTCCCGTACCGAAAGCACCACGAACTCTTTGGGCACTTTGGCGCGCTTTACATTACTTTCGAGATTTAGAGCAAAAGTGGCTTCCGGCTAAAGGTCGAAATCGAAAAGCATCGCAAAGGGGAAGTCGACAAGAAGGGTTGGTGTTGGATATGGATGAAAAACGGAAGACGGTTAGAGAGCAGAAACTACGAAACAAACACTATTAAATTCTGATTAATTGAGACTGTGTATTCCAATGTGATATAAATGAAATAAAAAAGGAAAAAACAAACAAAACGCTAAAGGAAAAATACAATACTGAATTAAATAGATCGAGAAGGGGAGAGATAGAAGAAACACACACCTAATAGAGAAGACGACAAGAAAAACCAATTGATGCTGCTATCCCCCCATCATTAAGCGGGTGACAAACACTAGAGAAACACATTAATTTATTGCAAATAAAAATGCAAATGGTAAAAAAATCACAAAACTTAAAACGGATCAATGTTGGTTCTTAGCTGCAGTATTACCGAGCACATCCGAACGATTTTACTTCACTTTATTGTTACGCTCGAAAAGGAAGAAGAGGAAAAGGATGGCGAGTAGCGCATACATTAGAAGATACTTCCATCAACCATACAATCAAAAATTACAGATGGCGGTTTAAATAGTAGGACCACTTGTACTGAGTGATGCCAGATTAACAGCAGAAAAGGGCACTTTCGAACATTTGGTACCCCGGTCTTGTAGGGTGTTTTTTTAAAATAAGAAACGATGCGCACTACATTTACTCATTCTTTCATCGTCGAGCATCATTCAATTTATTGTATGCTCCAGCTCTATACAGAGTGCGTACGTTCCGTGAGCCCCCCATATTATGCTGGTCCCCCGATGTTTAGGGCAGTCCTGTATGCCGGACTGTCTACTCCACTTTTCTTTCGCTATATACGATAGTTACTTGCAAGGAATCGTACGAAAAATTCAATAAAAGAGCAAATAGTTTTAGTGTCTATTATCGGCGTGAAATATAGAATGTTTATTAGAACGTGTACATCGAATTCTACAACTTACGAATTTCGGTTCCATGTCGAGGTTCACAATTCCATTATCGTCGTCGCTTAATGAATGATAAATTCAATTGTAGTGCTAAAATTGTTAGTTGTTTGTTTCGAACGGACGAGAATTATGATGGCTTTCCCGTCGAAGCGACCAATTGGCAGGTTCCTACTAATAGCCGCTGCTGCTCTTCTTCAGCATGTCCTTGTTGCGCTCTAGCATCTCTTCCTTTCGCTCTTTGCGCGCCTTCGTGAGCATTTTCTCCAACTCCTCCAGCGAAACGTCATCCGTAACGGCCGATGCAGCTGCCGCCGCGTTGCTACTGGAATGCGATCCTGCCCGTTGCTCTACGGCGTCCTCCCCTTGACGCTGGCTTCGCTTTTGGTCGTCCTCATTGCCACCGTCGTCATCGGCCCAGCGTCCTTCGATGTCGTGTGGAATTTTCGTTGATCCACTCGAACGCTGGCTTCCGGCGGATGACGACCGGCGCTGTGATCGCGATTTTCCGCCCCCATCCGCCGCCGGAGCGGCACGGCCGGACTCTGGGGAGCTATCGTTCGCGGCACCACCCGGGGGCGCTACAGCGGCAACATTCCCACCATCGTTTTCCTTCGTTCGCTTCGACGAAGTTTCGCGGTCCTCCGAGCGCCGATGGCGGCTGCCTTCGCGCTGATTCTCTCGACTGTCGCCCCGACTACTTGCACGGCGTGCTGACGGTGGTGGTTGTGGCGAGGAACGGTCCCGACTGCCACCTCCCCGGTGTCCCGTACCCAACCGGTCGCGACTGTCACCGCGTCTCGAGTCCCGATGCCGGGCCGGACGATGATCGTCGCCCGGACTGATTGGCCGTCGGTCTGGCGATTTGCTCATACTGCGGCTGTACGAGCGCTGGAAGCGCCCACGGTAGCGGGGCCGAAACGGAGGTCTATCTCGACCCCCGCCACCCCCACCACCTCCGCGGACGAAACGGTTGTCTCTGAAATCACGGAAACCCCCGCCACCGCCGCCACCGCCACCGCGACGGTAGTGACCACGCGAATTGTTGAACCGATTGCCCCCACCACCGAACGGGCCCATACGATCACCACCCCCGTAGCCACCACCGCCTCCACGGCCACCCCGGTAAATGCGTCGATCAAAGCGACGACGTTCGAAGCTGCGCGATCGCGACCGGCTGCGCGAGTAGCTGCCACCGGAACGCGACCGGCTGAACGATCGCGACCGCGACCGACTGAAGCGCCGGCGGAAGCTGGTCGAGCGAGACCGGCGTCTTTCGCTGCGCGAGCGTGACCGGGACCGGGAGCTACCGTACGTTCGATGGCGCGACTTGCTGCGCGACCGATGATGACGCATCGGTAGCCCCGCGGACGACGAGCCCGGTTCCGGCGGCTTTGTGCCGCCACCCGATGGTCCACCGGTACCGCCGGGCCCACCCACACCATCGGCCGATGCAAGACGGAAGTTGCCAAACTTATCCAGCACCACCGGGCCCGACTTCACCGGGGGCATCTGGGAGACGGTGGATGGGGGTTTACCCTTTTCCGGGCCACGCTCATCGCCGTAGCGTCCGGAGCCGAAGCGGCTGCGCGGAACGGCCCCGTACGGTGGGTCCCGACCACCGCCCGTGGATTCGTCGTCCGACTCGTTGCTGAACGGATGCTGCTGTTGCTTGAGCGCGGACATGCCCATGCCAGCTGCGGTGATCGTTGCCGTCGGCACGGGCTCTTTGGCGGGACGCTTATCCTTGAACATCATGCGCCATTTACCGTCCTTGGCATTATCGTCACCAATACCACCTCCTCCGCCACCACCGACGCCAACCTGAGCACTCAATCCACGTTCCATCTCTAGCATATCGGTCGGTTTGGCTGAAACGATTAGGGAAATCCATTAGAATGAGAATACTTTACTTGCGATTAACTGCGACGCAGTGACCGCAAGAACCAGAATCATGCAGACATTTGTCCATTCTGTAAAGAAAGGTCTGCCGTCAAGGAAGATCAGAAATGAATGACAGTCGTAGCCGGCGTAAATATGTGAATAAATACTGGATGCCTTCATATATTCTTTTATAGAATGCAAATGAAACTTTTCGCTGTTTTGAAAGAATCAATGCAAACTTCGACTTCATATGAAAAAGATCAAATGAGAATTCAGAATATGTTGCACATAGCGTTTGAGGCCGGAAGAGTACGTAAGATTCTATTATATTTTTTTAATTTTGTTCACGATATCGGGCTTTACTGTTTTAACGATGTCGAAATGTACGTAATAACAGAAATTAATGTTGTTAAGACATATAATATAAGATCAAGAGGTAAATTACATATTCGTTTCCCATGAGTATAGCATAACTTATTACGCTTATAGATTCTCGAGCTATCTGCTACGATGATGAATTTAAACCGAACTCATATGCAAATTCCACAATCATGCCACATTTACCTCGTGAAGTTCCAGCAGCTGCACCGACACCTCCACCACCACTTGCAGACCCGGCAGCAAACAGGGCAGACAATGCTTCCGCAACCGAACCACCAACGGACAGCTTCGACCCAAGCTCATCCAAAACGGGGAAATTTTCAAAGATCCTACAAATACGAACACCATATTAAGATTTGTTTCTGTGCCTGCGTAAGTATCTTTGCCGAAATAGAAACATACTTCAACGCTTCGCGCAGCTTATCCTTGTCCAACCCGTCGTCGTCGGCACCTCCGCCGCCGCCGCCGCCACTTTTATCCCTTTTCTTCGACTTTTTCTTCTCGTCCGATTTGCGCTTCTTTTTGCTTTCCTTCTTGGCCTTTTTCTCGTCCTTCTTCTTCTTTTTCTTCGATTTGTCCTCTAGCTGTTTGCGCTCCTTCTGGTACTTGCTCGCTTCGGCGACGAATCTACGAACCTTCTCTTCGTAGTCCTCCTCATCGCGCGGCATTTCCAAAAACTTACGCACCTATAATAGAAAAAAGAAAGTGTAAAAATGTTGGCTGGTGATATTGTGCAGAATAAACCAAGACCAATCTCCGCAGGTCATTGACTCAGTGGTAAATAATGATGATAAATGAAGAGTATATAAATAATGCTTTTGCTATTGTGGTTGCTCTCTGACCAACTAAACAAGAGCAAGATTTAACAAATAAAGCGTTAATAATAAGTCAGTGAAAAGTTTCGAAGTATAGATTACATACTTGCTCATAGATTAATGGAATATGCACCACAACAATGACAAACTACTTGATAAAAATTATATTTACCAATTGCATCAACGTGACCTGATAGGTGGTTTTTTGCCACCAGTGAGTACGTACCTTCTGCTCATAGTCATCCATTCCCGGCTGACCATGGCCGGAACCGTGTCCAAAAACGCTACCCTGCCCACCGATCGGGTATCCAACGAGTTCACCAGTTGCTGCCCCGCTGCGGCCACCACCCATGGCCATGCGTCGGTTGCCCATCGGCGACACGGACTTTGGTTTCTTATCGTTTTTCGACCGTTTGCGTTTCTTGTTACGAGAGCTGGACGAATCTGAAATCAGGAAACCGCGAGGGGAGGAGGGGAAAGAAAACAGCTTAACAAAAATAGCAGAACGGGCACCGAGGATGTGATACACTCTGGAGAGATTCGCGGTCCAGCAGTTCCGCTATCGAACCGAATTGTTACTAGACAGCCAATCAATCGGTGTTGGTGTTATCATATTCTTCATCTTGGTTGAAACACAGCGAGCTGGTGATGATTTTTTAACTCGGTTCCGGGCAAACGTATATGTACCTTGATGCTAGGGTCTTTTTTACCAGCGGATGGTTACCCCAGCAGCTGTGAACGTTCGTAACAATTGTCCTACAAAAGAAAGAAACAATCTCTCGCGCGGTTGTGCCTAGCTTCCTCCTCTTGTTGATTGATTGTGATCGACACATGTTCCACAGGGTCTAATGTGGCTCCAATGTGTCCTTTTCCCGCAGGAAACTCTTCCAGCACCATCGCATCTGATGTATTTCCTTCCGGATTGGGTGGCGGGGCTTTCCAGGAGGGGAGTTCATATTGTTTCATCAGCAAAGCTACCCGTAAAGCGATTTCAATACGTGACTGATACCGCCACGATTGGTCGAACATCTGCTTGCAACGTTTTCAACAATAAATTCATCTCTCTCATCTTTTGTTTGCAACTTTTACAACCTAAAACATACAGGATATAACTGCGCTGTAGAAATGATCAAATGCTACAGAGTAGGGTTTGGTTTTTCGAGAGAGGGGGTGGGGGGTTTAAGGGTATCATGGTATGAGGATGGTGAGACTTATATGACTAGATGAATTTTACAATTATTCAAGACAATCCTTCGCTGGTGTGAACATTTGCGCATTCCGCGTTGCAAGGAAATGTTAAAGAGCCAAACAAAGTCTAAACCTCAAACGAAGCCGCGTGTGTTCACGCTCCATTTTCATGTATTTTTGACGCCAAATGAAGACGGTTTCCAATGCACACATCATCAGAGGGCACACAAACACCACGCATTAATGCCAAACAAGGGGAGAGTGGGCCAGAAACAAACAGACTACGCGGCACCCGGTTACGGAATACAACACAGCATATGAAAAAACACACCGTCACACAACAAGGTGCATCTGAACAACCTACCCGAACTGGTCGTCGACGGGCTGGAGCTGCTGCTGCTGCTCGAATCGCTACTCGAATCACTGCTGTCCGAGCTGTCGCTGCTCGAATCGCTCGTGCTGCTGTGATGTTTCTTGTGGCGCTTTTTGCGATCCTTTTTGCTGTCCTTTCGGCGATCCTTCCGCGAGCCGCTCTCGGCGTGATCGCGCTTGCCGCTGCTGCTGCTTCCGCCGAACACACCGCCACCCCCAACACCGGACGTGTCCGGTTCCTGCTTGTTCCGGTCGCTGGAGGACGGTTTCACGATGTTTAGTGCTGCATACAGAAGTGGGTGAAGCATAAATAAGAGTTAGTACAATGGCAAACATTTTTTATAACTTTAGACGTGCTTTTCCTACCTGGCAGCTCCAGCTCGGTGGGTTCCACGATTTGCTTTCCGGTGAACGGCTTCGCCTTCAGGCAATCGAGCGAATTCTGGGCCTCCTCGTGGTGCGGTATTATATTCAGGCAGTCCTGGTACGCTTTTCGCGCCTCCTCGAACCGATTCTCGTCCTCGTAGCTGCGCCCGAGCGCGACCAACGTTTCGCCCATGTACTTGCGGGCGTTCGCATGCGCCGGGTTCAGCTTGAGTGCAGTTTCGAAGTCTTCCACCGCCTTCTTGAACGAGCCACTGTTCGCGTACAGTGCACCACGCGCCACCAGCCCCTCGACGTTGCGCGGATCCATGCTGAGCGCCTTATTGAGACACTGGAACGCTTCCGCATGGCGTCCAACCTTGAAGTGTTCGATGCCTTCAGCAACCGAGCTGCGCCGGTGGGAGGTGTGGGGTTCAAGGAAGGGTACAAGGAACAAGAGAAGAATGTTGTGAGCAAAAAAGCATTAAATTTCAATACACCAAATACGTACCGAAATGCCCATTTGCTGTTCTGTGAGTTGCGCAGCTCGGCTGCATACTCCTGCGAAGGATACCGTCCTTTGAGGGAAGACATGTTCGTGTAGTACTCCCCACCGTCTAGCCCAACCGATTCGTACAGCTGCTCGATGTACTTGGGATCATTAAACGATGGTGAGCTTTCGAGATATTGCTCGTACTCCTGCCCCTTTCGCCTCGCTGCGAGCCTGCAAAAAGATGAAGACAGGCATGAAATCACACTGCAGTTTGGGCAATATTTGCCCGAAGTCAACAATCAACTAAGACGTTCTGCACACAAAATAAGAATCCTGGTTGGTTAATCATTTTGCCAGAGTAAGTGGTGGTAAGCTCTGGTCTCCAGCTGATACACACTTATCCCCGGTCCGGTCATCGTTTATTGGCAACTTAAAACGACGCGTACTTTAACATTTATTTCTGCTCAGAGCTGTTGATTGTGTCTTTTTTACGCTTGTTTGCTTGGGAACAGAAGAACACCCTTCAACCAGCGAGCGGTATACACCGTGCCAGCACGTGCTGGATCGGTTTCTGAAGGTTGGCTCCGCCGCTGATGTTAGCCATGCACAACGCACTTACTTGTAAACCTCTGGAAAATCGTCCTTTCTCAAAACCCCATACACTATCGATTCCGGGGATCGACTTTTAGGGGTACGTTTCATCGAGCAAACGAGCCGGCGGCTGTCGGGCGCGATGTCGATCACTTCGCAGCAGATCATCTCATTCGCAAAGAAGTTTCTCGGTGTGTTCGGTTGTGTTTCTATCGTAACCAGCAGCTCGTTTGCAATCATACCCTACAAAACAATGACAATGTCCCGTGCATTAGTTGTGTCCGCGACTAACTCCACAAGGCCAGACTACATCAACCGCAAACCCAAGCGTTATATCAAAATGCATGTTTGCTCTTTCAGTGCATTCAAACACAACGCTTGGATCATTTAGAATTTAGCAGCGCTTCAAAAAAACATTGTGTAAGGTTTTTGCAGTATAGTATAGTATTTAAAGTACTTATACAGCACAGTTTATAGTTACCTTCACGGACTTGTTTCGAACGTACGACGTGACATTACCCACTATGAGCACGGGTCTAAAAAGGACCCCGCTGAAAAGCTTGTGCATTACCACAATGCCATAAACAACGTCTCCGGTTTGCACCGTCTATAAAGGTTAGAAAGCGTAATATTAGAGAGATCCAGCTTCCATAATGACTGCTTCTCACATACCTGCAGCAGGTGTGCCGTACTTCCGCACTCCTCCGTGTCCAAAAAAGCCTCCAACGGTGGTACGGCAAAATGGCTACCTATAAGTGTAAGTGTCAGCACACAGTGACCGACAGAGCGAATGGGAGTGGATTGCGGGTGTTCGCGACTGCATTAATATCAAAACTGCGCTGCTCAAACCGCGTCCAACTTGCCGTGGCAGCACAACTTACGGTATTTGTAATCCATTTCCGGTGCTTTTGCGGACCGGGCGAACTGGAACAGTGCGCCCGCCTTGCGCGCCATGAACTGATGCAGCTTCAGGCGTTTGGTGCGATCCTGGAAGGAAAAGTACCTCTGGCGCGCCGTGTAGATGGCGAAATCCACATTGTTGTCAAGACCGAGACGCAGCAGCTCGTTCGGCTGCCCTTCCGATTCCCAAATCTTCTGTAAAGGTTTGCCGTGGTATCCGAGGGTCTGCTGGATCAGCGCCCGGTCTAGCGGCGGTTGATGGTTCATGGCGCACTAGTGGTGTCTCGCGAGCTTGGCTCGGCTTGTAATGGCACAGTACCACAAATTGGCATAATTGCGCAGCACGCGGCTGCGGTGGTTTCCGGTTTCACGGGAGCTACGATTCACGAAAATTCACTTTTAAAACTCTTGACACACACGCGCGCACACTTCGCGGCAAACAATTCTTGCCGTTCTCCCCACACCGCCAGGTATGAATCCTTCTAAGCTTTATCGATTCAGGATCCTTTCCTGTCCTTACTATAAGTATGTTTCCCACAAACGGTGCTCGTTCGGCGCTAATTGTTCCATTTCCACAAAAGCTTCGAAATTAATTCATGCTCGTGCAGTACCACGAGCAAAATCAAGTTGCCGGTGGAGCGAAAAAAAATTACCCCAAACGTTTGACCCGGAAGAAAAGATGGCTGACTAGCTCGCTAACACCGTACGCGACGGGAACGATTCTTCAGCACGGAGGAAAGTGTTTTCTAGCATAGAATTACCTGCGTTCGTTTCTGTCTTCGCCGCGCAACCAAAGCCGACCCGTGTTTTAGCAGTAAATTAGCTTTTTGTCCGATTTTTTCCGGAAAAACGCCACCCTAATCACCAAACACAAAACCTGCCGCGAAATATGAAAAAGAAGAAGACAAAGAAGAATATGAAGCGGGCTTAATTCTCTAAATGACATTTGAAAGCTGTTCTTGTTGTTGTTTTTGGCAGCCGTCAAATGTGTCAAATCATGCGAGCAGTTTTGATCACGGCCAGCCGGCCTCCACTGCGCCCAGGTGGGTGACCGCGAGAGCGCCCCGTTGACAGGATGTGCTCGATTCGAACAGCTTAACGAAGATTTTTGAACTTGTCGAGCAGCCTGCAGCAAAAGTTTTGTGTGTGTGCAGGCTAGCTCGACTGGCACACACACACAAATTCGAGGACGCCACTGAAAATAACCCCGTTGACAGGATGTGCTCGATTCGAACAGCTTAACGAAGATTTTTGAACTTGTCGAGCAGCCTGCAGCAAAAGTTGTGTGTGTGTGCGCGGGCTAGCTCGACTGGCACACACACACACAAATTCGAGGACGCCACTGAAAAGAATTGACAACTTTCGTTTGTTTTGGTTTTGGTGGAAGCAACTGCAGGCGTCGTTTTTGATCCAGACGAAAATCGCTCAATTTTGTGAAATATTGTCAAATGCGGTGAAATGTGGCGTGTTAAACACTTTATCACACCTTTAGTTATCGTTTAATACAAAAGTGAAGAGAATACGTGAGCGTTTCATCGATATTTTAAGTGCTTGGTGAAACTGGGTCGAGTGGAAAAGGAAGAAGAAGCATCATCATACCTGCGATACCTAAAATGTAAGTTCCAACCTAGATACGATCGGTACGGCGTGTAGACTGTTTTATGTATGTGATATAGTTTTATGCTGAGTGTTTTATGTGGTTTATTCATTGTTCCTTACATTCCACCGTAAGCAGGGCGTGAACGGAATGGCTGATGAAATGATGGAGGCGTCTAATGTGTGTTTGGCATCAGTGGGGGAACGCGCATCTAGCGGCTGCTGCGATTCATCAAACGGCACAAATCTCCCGCTGGCTGATCAGTATTCTAGGTTTGGATGAATGACGACCGGCTGCAAGAGGAGGAACCGACCCTTTTCCCACCGGATAGCCGGACAGCGGTGCCGGTTACGTCGTGCAGGCCGCAGAAAAAATACGATGGTCATGTGCATCATCCGGGTCACACGACCCGATCGGTACAGAGCGAATAAGAAGAAGCGAAGCTCAATCCCTTTCGCCTACATCTTATAAGGTAAACAATATATGAAATCCCTCAAAAATGTTCGCAAAACATCGCATTCACCCATTTATATACATTATTGTGTAAACAGCAACGCAGAGCAGAGGAAGATCATGAAGGCTAACATGGTATTCTGCATTGTCCACAATAATCGGCAAGATCGATGGAAGAACCCGGCATGAAGAAGAAGAAAAAGAAGTGATGCTCAACTCCAGGATTCTTTTACGAGGGATTTTATTCGGTCCTGCACACATTTTAGAAGGTAATAATAAATCATATTCCATCGATAATGCTCGCATAGTATGGTATTAACCTATTATTTCAAGTATTTCCAGATCAAAATAGCAACACCATCGGACACGATCGAATGTGCAATTGCTGCTGAATCCTTTCCTGCGACTACCAATTTTGTCGTAAGCGAATGGTGATTTTATCACATTTGCGAACTCAAATGCTGGAGATTGAAAAAAAGGTTTTTGATTCATCCGAAATGGTTTATTCTATTATTTTTATTTAACAATTTCAAAAAATTAAACCCTCAAGCTATGCTTGTGATTAAACTAAATACACTTTGTTTATGTTTTTTTAGCGCTGTCAAATGCTGGCGCATTGTGACAGCTGCTGTATTTTGCTACTTGGGTCGGTTCATTGTGTCTCCGCTACAATATTTGACGAAGCTGTGCGTTCGTTAAATTCGGGCAGTTTTGCTTAATAAGTGCGTTATGAAGCCGGCTTATTAAGCAAGCGTTTTCGAGCAGCTCTACTGTCAACGGGGCGCTTTACCGAGCGATGTTCGAAAAGTCGATTTACGTTTTCGAATATCGACCCGAGCGCGATGTGACAGCCAGCGTGTGCAGCATATTATTTGAAATTATCGTTGACATGGTGATGAAAAATGTATAGAATTTTCTTAAATATCTTTCCACACTGCTAAATAAGTTACAGGATTTTTCATCCATTTTTGAACAGCTCCCACAGTTAAATGAAATCGGTTCCGCCCAATGTTGAAAAAGTTCCACCCATTGAAAGTGAAACTTTTTCAAAATTGGATGGTACCGATTTCATTTAACTGTGGGAACTGTTCAAAAATGGATGAAAAATCCTGTAACTTGTGGAAAACGTAGTCGTTGGATTGATCACGTCGTAAGAAAGCCACCGCAGCTTTTGGCACATTTGTATCAAAGAAATGCATGTAAAAGTACTTTTGATTGCTTTTTTAACTGTTTTATTTGAGATAAAATTAAAGCAGCTTATTGTCGTCGCAATGGAATTACAACCGCATAACGCTTCGGCTTGATATTGGCATATCATCGCATCGTACACATTTTTATCTTATCAGCTATGGTGCAGCTTTCAGTGGTATGTTTCATTGGAATCGTTGGGATAACACTCCGTCTACTGTATCTTCGTTTCAAGGTACTTCTGAACATGTGGCCAAATTTCGTCGGTGGTGCTACCTTTGAACGTCGCCAGCACGCCTTTCTTATCAAAGTATTCGTTGATGGGCCGCGTGCATGCATCGTACACCTCCAGCCGCTTCCGAACGGCCACCGGATTGTCGTCGGGTCGTTGGCTAAGCGGCTCGCCGGTCACATCGTCATGGCCTGGTTTCTTCGGATCGTTGAAACCAACGTTGTACACCCGTCCGCTGGGCAGATGGACCCAACGGCTCTGGATGCGTTCGATGATCACATCGAACGGCACATCTAGATTGATAACCGAATCGATTCGCTCCTGGTTCCACAGATCGTCCGCTTGTTCACGTGTACGAGGGAACCCGTCCAACAGCCACGAATTCGTCCGGATCTGTTCGAGCTCGCCCAAAATGCATTTCGTTATGTAAATGTCGGGCACGAGCTTGCCTTCACGAATGTACTGGTCGGCGATCACGCCAAGTTCCGTGCGTTTGGCGATATTCGCTCGCAGCAGGTCGCCGCTGGATATGTGCTTCAGGTTGAAGATTTTAACGATGCGTCCGGAAACGGTCCCTTTCCCCGAGCCGGGGGCGCCCATGATTATGGCTCGAAACAGTTTACCACTGGCCATCACGCTTTCGTCACTATTTTGGTCTGTTGCAGGCACTTTCACTACTACTAATTCTGGAATAATATGGTCGAAAGATCAAAACAAGATCGATCGTACCGCTTCTTGGCCTGGTAAAACGATTCTCAACAATCGAGTCAGCCCAAACGAAAGACGGTGGCTCTTTATCAGCGCACTTTGGAACCAGTGCCTTTCACATGTGTTTTGTGATGAGAGGAGGATAATGTTTTGATTTTGATCGTAGATGCTATTAAACCGATCCACCTATGAGCCAGAGATGCTGTTTTAATTGCACTGTATATTTCATCAGCATTTTTAGTTTCAGGCCAACATATGAACAGCAACTTGATGTGCAAATAAACAAAACAAAATCAGCCAGCATCATATGAAAGATAAATTTTCCATTAAAACATAAATTAACACAGTTCATCTCATCTACCAAAATCAATCGTACATGCATGAGGAAACAAAAATGCGCATAAAAACCGAAAGCAACAGTTATTCCACTATCAGGTGAAAACAAAAGAGCAAAAACATACGGTAATGTGAAATCAAATCGAATTCAAGCATGTGTGCGTGTGATAGCCGGAGTCACAAACACAAACACAACCATTTTGACAAGTATCATTGCTAGTGGTGGGCCACCTGAATCGGTAAGTTTTACGTGTTTTTTTTTCGTTCGTTTAGTATACCGGTTTAATAACCGCTCATAAAGATGTATTAGCACCAAAAAATCATTAAAGTAGTTCAAATATTTTTAAACACATAAAAATCGTGCAATATCTTCGACACATAAAAATTCCTTCACTAAAAATTCGCGGAGGATCGGATTCGAACGAGGAACTATCGTTCCGTTTGGATTGACAGACACACATACACCCACACACTTCACCCCTATCGAAGACTGCAGTGAAAAATAAAAACAAAAACGGAAAACCCATAAAAACCAGGAAAGCGACGGAGAAAATCGGGAACTTTGGTGGCGCTGGACGGGAAAATTGTGTGTGTGAACCTTTGGTTGCAGGTAATAACGATAGTTTTCCGGCGCAGAATGCTGGAACCGGAGCACGAAGGACTCGCCGTGCTATGCAACAGTTTCACTGGGAATATCCTTTCGATGTCCTTTTCTCTTTTGTATGTGTGTGTGTGCCAGTGACCGCATAATCTCCCCGATGGGCACCAGATTCTTTGCCAACCCGTTTCCTGACTACGGGGGTGGACCGATTCAGCGGTGCGATGACCATATCAAGGGGCTGATACAGTCGTACGTGAACTTGATAGTGGAAAACACCAAACCGGACCGGAACACAGACCAGCGCGGTGATTTATACGTGGGCGATGCTGGTAGTGATCGCTTCCTTCCCTTCCCCATCGACTGCTTTCGCCCCGAACGTTTCACTGAGAGTCTGGTCTTCTGTTTTGCAGGTATCGCCTACATGTTCCTGAAGCTGCACGATGCGGGAATCTTCGGACAGGAGGCGCTTCAGTACGCCAAGCAGTACATTGTGAACGCAAAAGCGCTGGCCGCACGCTACGCAGGACGACCAGAGGAGCGGTGCTCGTTCCTGTGCGGCAACGCGGGTGTGTACGCGGTTTCAGCGGCCATTGCCCACCGGCACAGTGCCAAGCAGGAGATGGACGAGGACCTGCGCTGCTTCGCGACCGGCATCGAGGTGTGCAAGCGGCTCGACTTCAATAAGAACGGCAGCGACGAGATACTGTTCGGCCGGGCGGGCTACCTATCCGGCATCTACTGGCTGCACCAGACGATCGATCGGAAGCTGTTCGCGCAGGAGGTGCTCACCGTCATCTGTGCCAGCACGCTCGAGAGTGGCAAACGCCACAGGACCGGGCTTCTACCTCTCTACTACCAGTGCTACGGGGACGACTATCTCGGGGCGGCTCACGGTACGTCCGCCATCATGCACATGCTGCTCGAGTCCCCGCTGCAGCAGAACCTGAGCAGTGTGGAGATGTCGCTGATCAAGAACACGGTCGACGGGCTGCTCGGGCTGCAGGACAGCGAGGGCAACTTTCCGACCACGCTGCAGGACTGCGTGCGGCGTACGCGCACCGAATCGCTCGTGCACTGGTGCCACGGTGCGGCCGGTGTCGTCTACCTGATGGCCAAAGCATATCTCGTGTTCCAGGAGCAGCGCTACCTGCAGTCGTGCATCCGCAGCGCGGACCTGGTCTGGCGGAAGGGGCTGCTGCGGAAGGGCCCGGGTATCTGTCACGGGGTGGCCGGCAGTGGTTACGTCTTTCTGCTGCTGTACCGGCTCACGTCCGACCCGAAGTATCTGCACCGGGCGCTGAAGTTTATGGAGTTTCTGACGCACGAGGAATTCATCCGGAACGCACGCAATCCCGACTGCCCGTTCAGCCTGTACGAGGGCTATGCCGGCACGGTGTGCTTCCTGGTCGATCTGCTGCGCCCGGAGAAGGCCGCCTTTCCGTTCATGGACGTGTTCGAAAAGAAATTCTAAAACAAACGGTAGCACCACCGCCCTCGGAATGCGCGGTCGTTTCTTCGCCTGGATGCTTCAATTGGGTATGTGTGTGAGCGCGCGCCCGCGTGCGCGTATGTGTTAGGTTTACGATCACTGCAGTCGTCGTCTTCCTACGAAACGAGAAACGGGGGAAGAGAAACGTGTGACAGATCGCGGCGGAACGGTGAAAGTCGACACATCGAAAAGGATATACTGTAGGAGCAGTTGGAAACAAAAATATACATGTGCTCGTAGCGAGACACTAGACACATACATATAAACAGTATAGACATCATATAGCACAAAACACATGTTGAATCTTGAAAACAAAACAAACAAAAAACAAAGGTAGAACCCGATTAGCATCTTCTAATGTATCGACATCTTTCTTACTTTTCTGAACTGAATGTTATCTTTCCGAGGAAAACTTGAATGAAAATGAACGAAAAAAGGATACAAATCAATCGCAAGACTCAAACCAAACACACATACCCCCTCTCGAAATGGCCACCGTGTGGTTCGCTATCGCTTATCGGCCGAATGCATAGAAGAAGAAAAAAAACTGCCATTTAATAAGCTCTAGGGCAATGCAGAATGTGTAGGGAGAGCAGTAGGCGAAGCATGGAACAGTATTTTGCGACAAATGACAAAAACCGAAACCGTAGCAAAAACCCAGTAAATACTATTGTGTACTCTGTGTGCACTCCGATGCACTTTGCAGTTGTGATTCGTAAGTAATTAACCTTCCTAGTCTGTAAAAAGAAAATGAAGAATCGTGCTGCTTCTTACAACAACAAACAAACAAAAAAACGGCGGAAAGAGAGAAAAAAGCAAAGCGAGAGCCGCTAGCGTGGCTTTACTGGGGAGCATAATTTAAACGTTTCGGATTTGGCGACGGTGCGCCGGGACGACGTTTCTAGACGCCAAATTGAGACATAAACACTCACACATCCACACCCACTCAACACTCAACTTTAGCTAGCTGTCGAGTCGCTGTCTAGTCGCGCGGTTAGAGAATAAATCTGAATCATGGCTGTTTGTCCTGTTTGCTGTAAGTTTAAGTTATTAAATTAAGATTGACGATTGCTGAAGTATATCTTTTTGGATGAAATAAAGTTAATCATATGACATGTTCATTCAACACAATTGAAATTGTAGCGCTACCCTCCGAGCAGTTTGTGTTTTGTACTTGAGAAGTGGAACTAAACTGGTGTTTCCAATATGACCTTATCCTTAATCTATCATTACCATCCCGGTACATATCACCACAACATACCGATTAGCCCCACATGTTGAGGTATAACAGGTTCTCATTTCCAATTGTAAAGCCGCTCACCTGCAACATTTGTTATTTGTTATTTTGTTATTTTATTATTTAAAATTCAATGGACCACGAGGCCCCATAGAAGCACGCTTAAGACTATTACAAATAGTACACTAACACGTAACAGGCCGTACAAAACGAATAAACATACAACTTGTTGGAAAAAAGTTTATAAACGCTTATACAGTAATTTTGTAGCTTATTCATTACATTACAATAAGTTAGTGTGCGTAATTCCCACCTAATTTTATGCATACTAAAAATGCCTTCGAAAAAAATGTGCTGGCTTTGGTGGTCAGGGTAACTGGTTGCGTACTGACTAAACTCTTGGCTGCGTACAGTATTGTGGCTGCAACTGGAAAAGTATGCGCGCGCGGATACTGTTAAATTTCGTTTCCGTTTATTTCTTCACTGCTAAGCGTATGGCTTTGATATATGAACTGAAAATAGACTATTGATTGTGCTTTGAATACTGTCAATAATTGAATTTAGATTTTATTCTATTTCTATTTCTACGTTTATCGATTTATTCGTCGCTATCGCCACAGGTTCGCGAAATAAAACAACAAATCTACAGGATGTAGTAGATCAGGTCGGCAAACAACATTCTTGCGCTTAGTTAACACATTAATAGTCTTGTCGAGCTGATTTTTTAAACCCAAAACAGCTCAAGTTTTGTACGAGTTCAATGATGCCGTCATCCCTTCGTATTATTTACATTTATTAGGTGCACCGCTTGAAACTGATGATTGCTTGCAAAACTAAGGTGAAGCCATTATATGTTAGTAGTAACATATAATCAGTTAGCAACATAATCAATGAATTATTATTTATATTTATTTTTTATTTATTGATACATTTATTATGATCGAATTTCTCAATAACTTATGGTTTTATGGCCTCAACTTGGCATGTAATTACAATTACAATAAACAGTAATAAACATACTAATATCTCATGTCTGAATCAATATATGGAGCAGTATTTACCTTAGTTTTTGTCCTTTAAACATCATCTTCCTACTTATTTATCAAGCGCTACAACTCATACGCGAGCTTGGTAACGGAATAAATATCATCATAGTTTCAATATTTACAATTATTTTGGAAGATAATCAAAACAATATATTTTATTTAGCTAAAAATAACTAATACACAATTTGCAATTTTAATATAAAATTTAAAAAACAATGTTTTCAAAAATATAGATGAAAATAAAAATAAAAATATAAGAAATACACAAACATATTTCTAATATAAAAAACATTAGTTTCATCTAAGAGCGAGAAATAATTAAATCATTAATTACTTGCTGGGTTAAGAAAATTTGCAACACTTCCTCAATATCCTCAACAGCCATATCTTTCGCTCTTCGCATAACACAAAACCACCCGATGAGTTTCCTCCCAGGAAAGGCTCGCTGGAGTCACCGACCGACCGACCGACCGACGATTGGTTAGCATATCGGAGCAACAGTGTATCAGGCCGAAAACCCTCCCTAAACTGGCGGCTTCCTGGCTCAACGCATCGCACCGAAACTAGGTTAAACATATACTTTTACTCTCTACCCTACCGAGCTGGACTTGCGGATGGGGCCGCAGGGTGGTTGGACGCACCCGGCACGTTACATTACACTCCCTTAGGGTTTTATGTTGAGGCTTATGTGCGTTGATGCCTTCACCACCGGCCCCATCCTTCCACCCACTTTAGGCGCTACTCGCCCATAAGCGGCATAAATAGATACGCGCAGCACCGAATTCGGTCGGAAGAGGAAGAGTGTGTGATGTTGTGGGTCGACCTGGAGGAGGGCTGGGGAGTGAGGCAGTAAAGAACACATCTCGCGCAGCCACGAGTTCTCTTTCTGGCCTTCTTTGTGCGTGCCGGCGTGTCGTCGGCGTCTTAGTGCGCCGTTGGAACATTATGCCTCCCAACAGCAAAAACCGTGCGTACAGCTCGGCTACATCAGCATGCCGGTTCTGCGCGCCCCAGAGACTTTGCCTTTGACTTTGGGGACGGGAGGGGGCTGGTTGGCAGTGGAAGGCACCCTGTCCACCCTCTCGGTCGGTTGCTGGCGGGAGCGCCTGTGAAACAGAAGGTGGGCACGAATGGGAGGAAGAAAACCTTTTTGGGACGAAATGATAGTCCCACAATTGGGGAATTTTCGGGAGCAGCGCAAGAGGTCGACGAACTTACGGTCGCAGCTCGCGGCTGCGTTTTGAGGAGGTGCATGCGTAATGTTGTGCGGAAAAGTGGCCCAGTTCGATGTGGATGAAAATGTTCCGAGCGTTTCGGGTTGTTTTCATTCCAACACAAATTGTATGTTAGTTCTACTCGCTATAATCATAAGCCAAAATCTGTCTTAAAGTTTTTTAAATGCTGTCAAATATAGCGAGTTTATGATGCTAGAAATTACATTTCCTTTTTATATAGATCTCATAATGTGACAACTGTAAAATCATACAATTAAAAGACATTCTAACTAGTCTAAATATCTTACAAAGTTTAAAAGAATAGCACGAACTAGATTCTAGAGACCTGTAATGCAACACGCTTATCACGTTCGTCGAACGATAAGACCATATTGTTTCGAAACCACGTGAGTTTGATAAAGCGGACGCCTGGTAGTTTACGGGTAAGACGATTAAAAAATTGTTACGCCATCACCGGCTTTCTGCGGCAGGTCCATTTTCACCTTTTTATACGCGCACTTGCCTCAATCATTCCAATGGAATTTCCTTTTTCCCCGGAAGCTGATCATAGCGCAGGAGATTTTTGTATTTCTATATCAGTTATACGCAAATTGTATTTCGCACTTCCGTGTGTGAACTCGGCTGTGAAGGTATGGGGATGAGCAAAAATCCAATGAAAAAAGGGACCGCTTGGCGCCATGATGCTACTCAACCAACTTCTGAGAGATGGAGTGCGCTTATGTACACGCGATACCCGAATCTTCGCCAGCTACATAACAAGATCCGGGCCATTGGGCTCCGGTGTAAATGCTCAGCGCGGTCATTGACCGATAAAAAGCTGCGACCGAATGGAGCAGAATTTCGGGTATCGGGCAGCGAGCAGGCCCGGGCACACCCAAAAATGGCCGGAAGAAACTTTTCCACTTTCGGGCGTTGCAAAAATGCCTCCGAGCTCTTTTCCATTGACTTATTTTGTCAGTTATTTTCTTAGTTGTTTGAAAACTGAGCTCATTTAAGTAAACTATAACGAAATGGTTCGTTGTCTTTGAATGTTTATAAAGGCTGCCGCTTAAATTAATAATTAATAATAACTTTTACAATTTATCTGTGCATTTTTAGCAATGAAATCCGGCAGGACGAAATAATTAAGAATGGATAAATGCGAGATGGTGTTGAATTGTTTATTTTTCACTTATTTTAAATTTTGTTTCTCGTTACCATTGATGTATGTTATATTACTGTGAATGTCATATTTTTTGTATTTTCAATTATTTTTTTAACATTGTTGTTTTTTAGATAGATTATTTCTAGATAGATTAACAGATAATTAAAAAAACATAAGACATGCAGTATAAATAAACAACATTCTTTATAATCGTAGTTAAGTTTTGAATATTTTAGTAATATATAATAAAATTAATTTAAAAAATTCACATAAAATGTTTGAAAACAAAACAATAATTGACTTATTATTTTAAAAAATGTTAAAATAAAACAAAACATGATGTTACGAAATAGAATGAGATTTACTAACGGTGATGGAAATATAATCGATATTTAATCTCCTCTTTTTAGCTGTGACTAGGCTGCTGTTCAAAGAAACTCATTCAAAATATAACTTAATATTAGACCGCGCCGATTGTTTTCAAATTCTCGCGTCGAATAATGGCTTATAAAAACAATTTTCAACCGACCTGTCGCCTATCCGAAACCGTGTCGTGATGTGCGCTTTCCTGTGCCATCGTTGTAGTCCTTTGGTAGTCGCACAGGATAATGTGCTCGGGTATTGATTTTTGTTGGTTTCTTTGCACATCACATAGCCGGGTAGCGCGTTTGGCGCAATAGTAAAGATTGTGTCTCCTGCGAAAGCTACGAACCAGCTACGAACGGAAAATGCTACCAACCGCGGTCATCGACCTTTGGGGAACATCGGTTAGATACTCAAGCGGATATGTATTGGTAGTAAGATGGAAGTATAAAAATTATTGACATTATAAGTGGGCAATGAAATTTGTTTTTAGCAGTATAAACAGGGATTGTATAAACATCAACTGTCAGTAATGCCATATAATTGCAAAACTAAACTAAACCATAAATTACAAATTAACGAAAATTCAATCAAAGCCACGGTAGTACAACGTTTGGTTCGTGAACTGTAACTACTAGCTATAATAAGCATTACTGAAGTTTATTACGCATGCTAATTATGGTAGTGCTGGTTTTATATTAATCTTATAAAACAAAACACTTATTTATTCATTTTTGTCATTTTGACAAACATTACGACAACGCAGTAGTTCCTTGCATACCGTAGCCGGCGGTCACTATGATTGATTGACGTAAGATAAACCGGCCTCTGGAGGGAGTAACGCATTCGTGATAACACACATCGCGGTTTCGTCACGTATCAAAGCAACCGAAAGCAACGGCCTAATGCTTCGGCTTAGATTTCTAGAAGCATTCTAGCATACACAGGGCGGCCCGTCGTTCCCTTCACAGCCCTTGCCGCAATGAGCCCGTCCCCCTGTACATGTTGGCATCCCCTCCACAGGCACCTGCGCTGCTTCCGTCCGCTCTGCAGCCCCTCGTGCGCTTCTGAGCATGCGTCCCTCAGCGTTCCCGCACGCGGAGATCGCATAGCGCGCGCGGCGTGTGATAAATAAAAGTAAAAGTTCATTGGTCTAGTGACCCCGTCGTCGTCGTCGTCGGTGCGTGCGGGTTTTGTTGGTGGTGGACTCGGTGGCAGGCACGCACGCGTCTCGCCCGTCGCACACGGAAAAACCTCCAAACCACGGCTGTGCTAGCGGACACGTGCACCACCACCACTAACGCACTGTTGCGATGTGCGTGCTCCTCTCACACACTCACCCGGCAGCCGTTGCCATCGCGACGCGCGCGCCCGGTTGCTTCGCGATAAAGAAAGGCAACCCCGTGTTTTCCGTTTGCTCGGCCGGATTTGGTATCGGAGCGATCGAATCTATTCTTCTATTTTCGGCTATTTTCTTCAGCCTAGCTGCTGCTGCTGCTGCAACACGGGCATGGCTGTTTCTAGGGGTGTCGGTGTTGCGCAACAGCAGCGGAAATCGGTCGGCACGGCGGAAAAGGACGTATGCGCCGAGCGGTGGGGGGTGTAGCATAATTTGGGGAAGTGGATTTTCCGGCCGCGCAGGGATGCGTCGTGCGATGTGCCGCTGATAAGTGCCTTCCATTGCGTTTCGGCAGGTCGATAAGATTTCTTAGCGAGCGAACGTTCGGCAGGTCATTGCACTCTCCGCCGCCCTTTGTGGTATGGGCCGGTTTTTATCGTTGCCACTGGGCAGATGGGGCGTCGCATATGCGACTAGCGGAAAGAAACTCATGAATTTTCATCGGTAGCATATTTCATACGCAGTATTTGCTCTGATGTTAGAAGTCTGCCAAATGTACTTATATAAATTATAATTAACACTAACATTTAGTATTTAAAAACTAAAGTAGATAAAATTTGATGTTGAAAAAGTACGTTCACTAGATTTTATAAGATATTTTGCAACAGAGTCTTACTTGATTTGGATCATAGAATGTTTGAATGTCTTAGAATGTTTAGTTTTAGAAATATATAAATAACATCCAGTCCCTAAAATTTGAAATTACTTTACTGAATCTTGGCGCTATACTTAGAGACGTGTCAAGTTTCCAAATCCGTAGCGTAGCTGATGTTCAAAATGACTAAAATTTAGTTTAGTGTTTTGCTATCTTTTGTTACCAAGCTTGTAAAAATAGCATCTTACTAAATCTAATCTTATCCTTTACTTACATAGCTTTATATTGGGCCTTATTATACGCTCTGTTTTACACAATACCATTTTTATAACTTGGTTAGACCTTCCTGCACGAAAAGAGCATTTACCTCGAAGCTATATTTATGTATCGATGTTAACAATGCCGAAAACAAGTAAAAGTGTGTGTAATAATCTGTTAAAAACCGCATTTTGTAATTTACTACAACTTTGTGGACCACATCATATTCATCTATCTCTTCAAGTTTTCGTGTTATTCTCAAAAACAAATGGTCATAAAGTTGTGCTACGGGCTGTAGTAAATGTCAATGTACTCTTTTGGTTTGAATATATAAATATATTGGCCACGTATGGTACTTATGTTCCATCTTTCCATCCATGGTCAATCAAAACCTCAATAGAGATAATCTTGTCGTTTTGAAGCTAATAGTAGACTAAAATGAAACAAATATATATTTAATAGCTCCAACTGTCTTATTTGCTAAACATATTTCCGTTATATAAACATATCTGCTGTTATCGTTAAAGATTATACCAATTTATGTTGCTATAAAAAAAAATATTGTGAAAGATGTTAAAACTGCCAACAAATTAGCAACGAATATACAACATCGTATATTTTGCCAAAAGTTTTGGGGTTTTATAAAAATTTCAAATTAAAATATGTGAACACTTGAATAAGAACTATCAGAATAAGAATATCAGAATATCAACAAAAAAACAGAAGATGTATTTAATGAAAAAGGGTTTCAAACACTAGCTTAAGCTGTTTCAGAAGATAACATAATATATCGTTCGTGTTCGACATAGGGCGGAACGCTAGCAAGATCTTACGCTACGAACGCTTGAAGACTTTTCATTTGATTTGCCATACACTGCGCTATATCGATCGGTTTCCATCTTAACCACTTCATTGAACCTCGTTGTCTGCTGTTTCTCATTTCCTACGATTAATGGATATGTCTTTCAATTTGATGACGAAGCATAACGCGTGTTTCCCTGTTTTCACGCGCTCGTGTGAAAGAATCCGTTCCTGCCGTGGAATGCTCCCGCTAACAAACTCCGAAACATAAGAGAGCATAATTTTCATCGAGAGCATTTTGCGCAACGCATCCGTTGCCATGGTGAACGGCCAGCGAGCTCGTTCGAAACCCATCGTCAAACCGGGCCAGAACCCCGTTCTGCCCAAAAAAGGGAGACAATTTGGTGCTCGGGCCGTACGCCGTACCCGGCCGCTGTATGCCACTGGGCCACTGGTTGTTCCGGCATCGGACTCGCCCCAGCCGCCCATGTGCGCAGGAATGCCCGACACGTGTTCTGCGTCTCTCCGAAAGCGAAAAGGCCGTTGACCCCCGTTGGTCGGACCGGGAGGCCCCATCGAACCGTCGATTATGCTGGTTGGTGCCCGGGGTGGCAGGCAGTGGGTTTTTTTTCGGGCGACGGTCCCCAACATAAAACTCGGTAAATACGCGCATACGCGAGAACATGGGTTGGGCGAAGCTAGAACAACAACCGAAAGCGCAAATGGGAGTCTCACGGAGGAAAGATGCGTCCGTCCAACGCACGGTGTTGTATCCGCAGTGGTGTGGTGGCAGGCACTGGTGGTTTCTTTCTTCTTCGTTTTCCATCTTCTAATCGCGTCCGCAGTTCCTACCAGGAACCGCCACCCACCCCTCCACCGGGCTTTATTTACCACCTTACGGATCACGGAACACAATGATGCATCCATCGCCCCGGCCAAGTGTTTACTATGTACAACTTCCACAAGGGGTTTTTTCATGTTATCGTTTGTTCTATTCGGGCGTTGGTTTCGGTTTCGGTTTCGGACCGGAATTGGGTCAATTGAAAATAACGAAACCTGGCACCGGGCACGGACGTGCGCGAGAGCAGCATTATACGCTCCCGACGCTACGCTGCTGAAGACATCGAAAAACATCGCACCGCGGTGGTCTTCGGACGATCGTCGGACGTATCTCCCCACTGCTGCCGGCGCCGGCATCGGTTCGGTTCCACAGGCGCACTACGCACACCTAGCGCCTTGTTCGGCGTTTGCAGGTCATTGGTTGCCGGCGGGAACCCCAGCGCGCATGATCGAGTTCTTGCTGGGGAAATTTTCTTGAGTACCAGGCGAAAATCACGTAGCAATTTTTTCGTAGCGTATCAGTTCGGCCGGCTTGTGCACCACTGAAACCTGGATGTATTGCCGGCAAAGGTGGCAGGTATTTTGTACCGGGTTTGGAGTATTACACTTTGTTATGCGACTCAAACACCATTTTGTTGTATAAAGATGTATAAAGATAGGCGTATTGAGTGCAACACGTACAAACTCAGTTATAATTTAATAATTCAACAACAAGACTACTATGTGAATCCTACCTACTATGGACTCTGAATGCTGATAGTCATGGGAACAAAAAATTGAGTGAAGTTATGGGAATCCAAAAATATTAAACTCAAACTTTTGATCCAGCTTAGTAATGGTCCACTATTCTTATTAGTATTTTATTTATAGTCTTGTCAGGGGGATGGTCTCCTGGATTCCTTTGTGTTTGACGCTTCTCCCTGGTTGTACTGCATAATTGTAAAAAAAAACACATGGAATGAAACAGTTTTTGAAGAAAATATTATATTATTTTAAATGTTTTGTTAGAGTATTTTTCAAACTATGTTCATCATTATAAATGTTGATAGAATATGATTGAAGTCGTGAATATTTTTGTGATTAACATACAGCATTTTCATCCATTCATCCATCCAGCAGTTCGCAGATTTACATGAATTCGTTTCACCCAATCTTGAAATCGTCTCACTCATTCGTGAAATGGTTGTTATGTGTAGTTTAAGATCGACCTAAACAGTATATACAATGAAATTTAAATAAAATATAATGTATGAGAAATAGTGTTTAACTCTCCCTCTCGCTTTCATTACTTTTTCTGTCTATATCTACCTTTCTCTCTTTCATAACCATCGATATCAGTAGTCAGTATTCAGTAGTCAATATATCGAACCCAATTTATTTTTGTATTTAAGTATAGACAATCTGTTGGCTATAGACATCTCACAAATTAACTTCTAGTCTTGAAGGTGTATTGCTTTACGAATGTTTATAGCAAAAAAGAGAAATACTACAATTTTTTATTTTTCTGCCGAAAGATGATGTAGCAGCATGAAGTATATCAAAATTAAATAAAGAGATTTAGAAATATTACGCCAAACAAAAAAAAATGCTGAAAAAGAGTCTTTGAAAAAAATCCAAACTTAAGAGGAGAGTAGAAAGAAATGAGAAAGAATAAGTGGAAAAATTAAAATTGAAGCACACGGAACAGGTATGCCGTCAGACGACTATGTCGACCTACTGTAGATGCGATTCAATACCATTTCTATCTCCGTCAGGGATATATTCTACCAAGTTTCTCTGTCCAAATGGTTAGCCTAAAAGGACGTCTACAGGGTGGGTCGTCCGGTGTCATTCTGCTCACATGACCAGCTTACCGAAGCCTGGCGAGTCTTCCAGCAAGCTCGAGTTCGAGGCGATCTCGTAGCAGATGTGTGTACTGGGACTATAATTTCTGCGAGTCATCCCTAACCTCCGCCATCTCGCCAACGCTACAATTTAATCCCCCGTTGCAAAAACCAACTTACCGTAGAGAAACAAATCTACTCGCTAATTTTAGAGTGTCATCCCGTAAACAGTGCGTAAGCATCACTTCCACACAGCGTGACGATCCGGGAATTAGCCTGTTGTAGGGGTATTTTTTCTTCCGTCTCTGATATGGTGTTTTAATCAATCCCCAAACACCTAACAAATCATTTCCTGCCCGAGCCCGAGCGGTCCATAAATCAAGCCGCACACGACTGCCACTCAAAGCTGCTGATAGAGATGAGCGTAACCCAAAATATGTCAATCATAAAGCCCTTCCCGAGAGGCGCAAGAACTTGCTGTACTAGTCCCCGGTCGCCCGAAATACTTCTTGCTGGTAGGTACTTGAGGTCGGGCAGCGTTTGCGATGTTGATACTCGAAGCAACACTGGGAAACCGATTTAGAATCGTTAGAAACACGTCTGCGGTGAGATAAGTAATAGGCTACGGGATCAATTGGACGGTTAGAAGCGTTTATGTTGCAACAAAAAACTTGCGCATGTTTTTGTTAGTTCCAACCGATTGATAATGCCGACAGGCACGCTTGCTCGAAAACCAGCCTTTCGGTTGGGTTAGTTTCGTAATCTGTCTATTTTTAAATGCTCACTATCCACTCGATTCGAAGAATGTATGAAACAAAGGCTAATCTTGTTGTTTCAGTTAGTGATAAAAGAATGTTGAATCAATTTAGAACAAGATAAAACTAGAAATCCGGAAACTGAAGAAACTTTTCCACTCATCGAATCTGTCACGAAGGACGAAAGCTGGGACTATATAACACATTCGTAGTCCCAGCAATACGCCACGTACGCCTCTGATACATTGACCCTGTCCAAATCTGTCAGTGCCCTCATAGCCGCATTCGAGAGGAAGTTGCTCGGTAGGATTGACAATGCGGGAGCCGCTACAATGACGAACTCCATGAGCTGTACGACTCCCTACTATTGTGCAGCGCATTAGACTAGCTGGTCATGTCAGTAGAATGTTTTATTTCGGATAGAAAGTTCTTGTAGGTTATCCACATGGAAAGATAAGGTGTGGTAGGTCCACCAGAAGCGAAGCGATAGTAGCGCCTGATAAGCAAGTAAGTAAGTCATACTAGAAATAATCTCTCTCCAACAATCTACAATTTGCATTTGTCAATTTCTGGTGCCCCCTGCTAGATCATGGTTGGGCAAATTTGCGATTTGAATTGTAATTTCAATTACAGTAAGGACGTCCTGAACGAGCTGCAAACCTTGTGCGGCCCCGGTCGACAATAGCTCATTAGGCCCATTTCGATCGGCTAATGTTTCATAATATTTCATTACGGATGGGTTGAAAGCGTAAACAAATAACAAATGGGAAATAATAATGCACCCTGCCCTGCGCTTACGGTGCCGCTGATAACGTCGATTGATTGGTCATCACGGCGGCAGTGAACAAGATGTACGAGAGGTCGCCCGGTGTCCGCGACCGTCTGTTGTTTCTATTTTATTGTAACATACAACAATTTGAGGCAAACCACGCGTACTGCTTCCGGAACGAAACGCTCCCGTCTGGCCGTATGTTTTGTCTGAACGTTCGTTTGTTGTTAATCAAAACGTTCCTTAACGTTCGTTTGGATTCCCGAAATCCATTCCCGGCAGCCCATAACAATCCCATCACAGTAGTAGGACTCATTAATTAAAAGTACGTTTATATGGTACCGGTTGCTTTGGTTAGTATTTTTTTGCAACGTATGCTGACCGTGCGTAAGATTGTTTGTGGTGCGTCCGTACTGAGTGATCCGTTGGACGATCTTTGACTTCAACCTTAAACCCACCCTACATGGCGTGCGTGAATTCCGTTTGGGCAGTAGGGTTGATAACAGCACGAGATTACAAGATCAATGCGAATATTTTACCTTTTTTGCTACTGTAGCAGAACCACGTAAATGGACTCAAAAAATTTGTAAAAATGTTGAAAGTAGTGGTGTACTGTTTTAAACTTCATTTTTTTGTCTTGAAACCCCCTACGTCCAAAGCAACTTCCCACAAAAGCAACAAAAAAAACTAAATTATTCAAGTTCTTGGCTATGCAGTTTGCTTAAAACGATGAAAATCTCCTAGAGTTTCTCTTGAATCAATACAATTCATAGTATATCCATGAAATGAGAACAGAAAGCTAGAGATTATAAGGTTTAACCATGATTGATTCTCAGGATAGTAAACAAATTCGGTGGACGAGATATTTGCTGTCTATAAAAAAAACCTAATTAAAGATTTAACATTCATTGAAGGAGTTTCGTAAATGCCTTCAATAAAACGTAGCCTTTATCAAGCGTATCAAGGTAAAACTATACATGACTGAGAAAAAAATGAAATGAAATGAAAGGAAAATGAATTAAATGTGTCCTTTTGATGATGCTTCTACTGATCTTTTGAATATTTTTCTATTTTTTGTATTATATTCAACCAGTATTTTTGAGGCTTAAGCCCAATGATCTTCTTGTTCGTCGGTTGATTTAATGATCCTCGAACTGTCCTCGAACATTACACTCAACTAGCAATGGTAACTTGTATCTTGATGTCGTTTCAGTTGCTTATGCTGTTTGTGATGGTTCGGTAGAATAGTTCATCCAAAATTAACATTTTTCAACTCGACTCTCCATTTGATTAGGGTAGGAATAACTCCCAGTGTTGACCTGAACCAGAGTCGTACGTAAATATCAAATATTGGAGGTTAATTGGCAGAACGTATCCCAGCGATTGCATTAAACAAACATACTATGGTGTACAACGTTTCACAATATCTTCATTCGTTATAGAGGATCTATCACGTATTATCCTTTAACATCGTGAAGACACAATGGCAGGTATTGAACATGAAGCTAGGGTTTTCTATTCTCAATTTCAATTACGCATAGCATTATGCACTGAAGCTTCCTCGTCTCGTATCATTCATTCCGTATTCTGTTTCCGGGTGTCGATGTGAACCAACCATTCGCTTACGATTGTTATGGACTTGGTGTTCTTTTGATCCTTTCCGCTTTTGAAACTCACCGTAGTTCAATGAACTCTTCCCACGCTGAGAACCATTTCTCCGCCTCCAAACGATGAGTGATTAGATAGCGGTACATCGGCGGGATGTTAGACATTAAATGAACAAACGCGCAACGCTTCCTCCTGTCACGTTCAATTGTGCCAGTTCAATCGTTGAATGGCTTTTCCTTTTCAACTCTCGCGTGCTGCGCGATCCTTTCTTTTCCCATGGATCCTTCCAACCGGTGCTTCTCTTCCGTACGTTGACCCCCGGGTGTGCGATCCGTTTCGTAAGGATGGCTGTAAGCGAGCGTGCGTTATCCTTTATCCCAAAAACCCGTGCGTTGATGTGCTGGTGCCACCTGGGGCGAGAGCCAGGAAGACCGGTGCGCCGGTGCAATGATATCATCGGCAGGCCCCTTAACTGTTGGGAATGAGAAAGTTGTCTCACTTTCAGGATTTCGGCTCCTCTCGGACTCCTCGCCGAGTTTGTCGACCTCAGGCATTCACTCTCCGGTGCAACTGCGCCCACTGCACAGCACAATCGCCACCGTGTTGCATAACATGCTCATTCCCGCGTCGGGTCATCATTTCGATCGGTGCGGATTCGGAACATAAAACTACGCGCGCGTCCACTCACTCGAGGCAAATGAGCGAATCTCGCGGCAAGAACATCGCACGCGACGGCACCAGCGTTCGGTAACGTTTCGTGAGCTGTTTATGCGTCCGGTGCCGGGTTAGGTGTCGAATTCTCCCTTTCCATTTAGGCCGCTTCCCGCCTCAGTCCGATGGGATTGATCGTAAAAACATACGCAACACTTTTACCGAAATGACAACGATTCTCCCAGCCCGTCGCCGTTGCTGAGGGTTGTCGCCGCGCGCGCAGATGGATGGACGGATGAAGTTTTATTTTGACGCACTCCCCCTGCTCCTCCTCCAAACGGACCGAACCTTTCATTGCTGGCGTTCGATTGGCATAGGTTTCAGGTCGGCCGGCTGGAGGCGTTCGAATCGTCGTGAATGCCCTTCACTTCACGCAAGTTCGCATTCGCGAATCCCGTCCGGATACTTGCCGTGTCCTCACGTAATGCAATGCACCGTAACGTAACGGCCGTCCGCTCGGCCACAGCACACCGGCGTACGTACGCGTACGCTTCGACGTTGTTTGAGGTCAGTCGCTAAATTTCGAACCCTGAATAATCGTTCCTTTCTACTTTCGGCACGACCAGCGAAAGCATGCTGCCCCAAAACGTGATGTGTCTCGACAGTACCTCGAGTGTTCCGGATGCGTTTTGATCGATATACCACATATCTATCCATAGTGTTCAAAGCCGAAAAGGCGAACTCACATCATCACACTCACTCATATTGTCATCTTCTCCGATAATGTTGTTTACTCTTTGCTGTAATCCGTACACTCAATGTTATATTATGTAACTGTCCAACAATTAATTGAAAATATGTCACATTTCGAACCTTCCAAGCGCCATTTGCGAGAAGTAATAGGGTTTAGACATAGGAAAAAAGGAGCTAGAGTAAGATAACGTATTTGTAAAATAGATGAGAACAGCATCACAAGCGAAAAAGCAGTTCGGAAGTGGGAAAGTTTAACTTAAACGATCAAGTTCTGACGATAAAATCGATGATAGAGAACTGGAGTAGCAACTGGTGGGATCACCTATGAATTCTGCACTATGAGTTGCTTCGTCCTGGTAATAGTTAACGGAACAACATGTTACGTTTTTCTTCTTTTTGTTGAATTTTAGTTGAGGCTCTTAGGTTGTTTTCATTCGTTTGAGTGCCACCCGGAGATATCAAGTCGTGTTCTACTTAATTCATACCCGAAGAGTATTCGTATTTGTTTACTGTTCATCTTCTTGTTAATGTTTTTTTTTTCAAATTTTAATATTCTTGGTTTTCTTTTTGCCTTCAGCATAACAAGCATAATAAAAGAAGTTTCATAACATGACATCAACGCAACATTATAGTTTGTTTTTAAACCAACAATCACGATTTTCCAATTCCACTACTCGCAAAGTAACTAAACGGGTAATTTCTATTCAACAAAACTGAGCAATCTAGAACAGATTGCTAAGAAAATTTCGAGGAATTTGAACAAAACCAGTGAGTTGAGTATATAAAAGTTGACTAAGATCATGCAGAAAAAACAGATATGATTCATTTCTCCTGATAAATTTGTAACCTTCTAAAAATCTTTTTCTCGTTATTTTCAGTCGAATAGAATATGAGCGGGCAAGAACAGCGTTATCAACAGAACACGGCATCGAAATAAAATTGACTCACTGTAGTATCATTCGATATTTATTCTTCTACTTTCTTCTAGGTTTTGGCTAAACCACACTATTTGGATGTTTTTCATATTCAAATTTTCAACTAGCCAGATTCGATCCCAAATTTCTAGTCCGGAGATTACTTTAAAACGGGATCTTTAAAGATTATGATTGATGTTGAATCTGGAAGAACTTTTCTCATGCTATTATTTGTTTATTCGTTGCAACAATTATAGTTTTTTATATCAAACCAGTGCATAATGAGTTCCTCAGAGTTGAATGTGAATTCAGGAAAACAAACAAGAATCAGGCAAATGATAATTCCATCCATACTGGAAGAGGTTTTGATGCATTTGTCGAGCAAGGCACATCGATTACAAAAGAACAATTTGTTGTATTTAAAATTATAATGGATTCTGGAACGGATTCTATAAGTTCCATTTTGAGTTAAATCAATCTGGCTTTTCGTACTTTTCAGATTATTTGCTTCGTTCCATAGGCACTTCAACCATTTCCTCATTTAAATTGTGCTGGCTAAAGTGAGTGAAAACTGCACAATAAAATGAAAAGCAAACACTGCATCTACTCAATTAGAATGGAAGTGATCTGCTTTATTTTCACAGAACAAGGAATGATGTTTATGAAGCGCTAAAGAGGTAAATATATTTTATAAGTTGAACAATCAAACCCATTACTATTGATCGATACGGTCGATTAGCTTATGGATTTGGCATTTATTTAAATCAGTACTACTAGGAGTTTTTTGACAATGCATTGCTTTATTATGCCGATCCAACTGCATGCGATCGTTTCTATTATGCATGTTGCATGTTGCACTCGATCGTCATCACGCATCATACGCGCAACATCCACGCAACGCCATACGTAGTGGAGTGATAAGCGCGTAGCGTAAGTAACACTCCACGAACTGCATTTCGGATGCATTTCGGTGGAACTTTCGCTCGGATTGCGTTCGGACCGGATCGGTGCATCGGGGTGGAGAAAATAACCGAGCGCCCTCCGAACACGAAGCGGAACCGAGCTCGAAATGCTGCTGCTGGAGTGCACTTCCCATCTCCGGCCCGTACGGGGAACGGCGACGATGGTGCTGCTGCCGCGTGCATCGCAACGCTCGCTTCTATGCACGGTCCCTTTTCACCCTAGGAATGCTCTCTCTCTCTCTGGAATCGCACCCACCCACCCACCCCTCGAGTGCATCCACCGGTGGGAGGTACGGCACAGCGCGTTCGCCCACGATAGCCGGCACGTGCACGCGTTTCGAGCTGAAAGCAACGGAATGGGTTCACTGACACACTCTTTTATTGTACTCTCGTTAACCTCCGCGTCGGTAGAACGGAGAGGAACGGAAAGACACACACACACACACGCGGGCGACGCCGGGGACGCTGGCGTTCATCGGTGCATCGAGACCCACCCATCCCGTCGACACCACCACCACCCCCAGCCCTCGTGCAGCGCGAGTTTGTGTTACTTTCTTCGGGCGGTTGTTCGCACAGCCCTGTCGGACTCGGTCATCTTCTTCTGGTGGTCCGGCTCCGGCAGCTATATTTTGTCGCCGGTTTGTTTAGCTTCTTTTGTGCTTCCACCCAAAGTACAAGCACCGATCTTTGTGTGTGCTGTCTTATAAAAACACAAGTTTAGTAAAACTATTCGAATATAAGCCATTTCTCAACTACTCTAACCATAAGTACGCAACTGTGGTAGACCATAAAGTTAATATTCGAGCTTATCAACTGTTTAAAAAAAAAAACTGGAACCTAGTTATGAAAATGATAATCGATTCTTAATTACCGAGTCCTTTGAGTTACTCCGACACATTGCATTGCACCAAACAAAAAGAAAAGGTCGTGTCCAATCGTGTTTTCTGTTATCTAGGTCTAGAAAGCACGTTCGCTCTGATCTAAACACACAAAAAAACTTGTGCAGTAATCATTTTTGTAAATGCTGTCACTCAAATGCACCTTATTAAGCGCCTGCGATAATGCGCACAGAGTAATAGAGAGACGTTGTGTTTGTGTTACCTCTTCGGGTTTTCGGTTTCTTAAGAGCCGTTCCTTTAAAAGGTCCAGTGTTGATAACCGGTACCGACCGGGTGAAGTTGGTCAACAGATTAGACAGTGATGCTCGTCCACTACTAAGGCCACGTTAATAATGAGAGATTTCTTTTTTTGGGAATTTCAATATGCTTTTATCAAACTGCAATGCTCGAACCTTTTGGCGTACTGTGACAGTCAGCATACGTAGGAATCAATTTCGCTTTAATTCCGTTTTCGTCCTTGTGCAGTGTTTGCTTATTCGCTCTTCTCCGTAATACTTGTGGTAATAAGTAAATATATGAATATTTTTGGCACGCAATTTGAACGCAACATTGTCTTTCCGAGTTAAACGTTTGTTTTCTTGAGATGCAAAAATATGACCTATAGCTTAAAAGGGCAAGAAAAGTATATAATAATGCTTATTGGGTACAATTGTGGAGTTGTATGTAAATATGTTTTGTTATAGCAAATCTCACTTAATCAATAATAATATTGGTTGAAAATTTTGGAAGGAGAAGAAGGTTGAACATTTTAAGTTCAAATAACTATCAGCTTTTATTGTCTATTGTGTCGGTCTGACCTGTTCTTTTAAGTTCTCTGTTCACTTTCCATGATCGTCATTGTATCCTAAGAAGCCTGAGGAGAAAGGAGTCCAAGAAAAAAACAACCATTTGGAATTTGTTATATTTCCTATTGATCAACTAACAGCTTTTACAGAATATTGTTTCAATAATCATTTACATAGTTTCTAAGAGTAACATTCCACCGAGATTACACGTAATCTTTTCACCGCACAACCTACCAACTGGCAGCTACGAAAACCGAAAACCGAAAGTATCATAGAACCGAACAAAAAATTGTACATCGGCTGACATTGAGGTACAACACTAGACCAGTCAGGCAGGGTGATAACATCGCTTCGAAGTTTTTGTTTGTTTGCAACTGCGCCTGTTGGTGGAATATAACCTATTTTTAATTGCCAATGGTTATGGGGTGTGTTAATCAACAGTTCAGAAACGAATTTATTTTTTTTGTGGTCACTATTTTTCGGTAGCTGATAGCGAGCTAGTTTGTGGGTCTGCGTTGCGAAGAAACATTCATCCATCAATCATGCTTTGCTTTCAGTTTGTCATGAATTCGTGTTTGTCGAAAAAGAAAAGCAACTCTTAATCATCGTCGTTTCGTTAAAAAATTCTATCAGCTGCACACGAATTGCAATACTATTACAGTAACAAGAAATATATATATATCAACGTGCATAACATGCACGCTCTATTTGGCTTCATCGTGACTTATCAATTAAAACTTTGTTGACAGAGGCCGACTTGGATAGCTGTCAACGTCATTCATTTCATCTGTTCAAATTAACCGTGTCGAGAGAGATGGATCAATAACACATGTTTCTGATGGCGATCGATGAAGAAACTACCTAATGATCCTAATGACATCAAATGCAGTAGAGCGCCGCGACAAGTTTGACTGTCGACAGTAATATGGTTGACAAATGTAAACCCATGTGGGCTCGGGATCTGTTAGAACCGGTCTAAGCTGTGAGCTTGCTTATGAGGGGATTTTTTTTAGTGCTTTGAAATCATCTCACTGGCCGTGATGTATGATTTTCTTTTGAATCCAGCGAATAAATATGAATAATAGGATGTCATTATGTAGGCAAAAGTAGTCAAATTCAGGTTGATACGGATAGTTGAATGTCATGGAAACAATATTTCTGTTTCAAACGGTTTTGTTTTCGCAAGTGCCCATTTCGTTATCATGTTACTATTAGACGACCACTATAAATAATAATAACAACTGCAACAACACGATCTTGGATCAAAACTTTTTTTTTGCCACATCGTACATTTGTGTAGCGAACTGGAAAAAAATGCAGTCCCAAAACTATATCACTGCAACATTCATTTGCAACATTTTCGGTACGGCCTGAGGCCATGACGGTCGCTCGGTTTATTGTGCTCTTGTTTCGTGTATGTGTGTTCTTCGTTAGCATTTGACATTTCGCCCATAATCCCTGCACAATGAGCCCAACCCGCAGCCAAGGTCACACATTTCACACATTTTATTTTCGCCACTCCAAATGTAGCACCCTCAGCCAAAACGGCACGCACCCCCTTTTTCCCAGTCCTAGCTCGCGCAAAGCGCGAGCGCGCGCTCCAAACGGTGCCGGGAGGCAGCGGGCGGACAATAGCTAGCACACGAACAAACGCTTAAGGCGGCGCGTGCATATAACCTTGACGATCAGCCACGCGCTCCGATCATTCGCCGTCCAATCCATCACCGGCCGTCTTAAGCAAACGTGCCACGTGCCGCCTGCTATTAATTGCCGTGCGTATATGGCTCAGCCGTAGCCGCTCGCACGGTGGCTGGCAGGTAACCGGTTTGAGCCAGAGCCTGAAGTGCTGCCACGCTGGAACGGCCTCGTTCGGCCGGATCAGATGCAGGTTCGATACTAGTCGGGTAAAGTGTTTTGCGATCGCTATCGCTTAGCCTACTTCGGCAAGTGCTAAGTGCCGAGAACATGATCGGGGACGTTGGTGAGATCCTGTTTCAGATAAAATCTGGAGGGAAGGGTTTATTTGAATACGTATAGGGGCAAGGACTAAGGCTCAGCAGTAGTACATTGAGGATATCCTAACGTTCCTAATTTACACTACACGCTATCATGCATTTATCACTAAAAACTCTAAAACTTTACATAATTTCAGAAAGAATTGCCGGGAAGTAAAGCTTCAGATTTAGCGTAACTGACAAATTATTGAAGAATTATATTTTATATGCGTCTTAGATATGAAGACCTGGTAGATTTGAATGTTTGGGTGTAGATTTGGCACATTTGTTGGGATGATGAGTCTGTTTGATGAGTTGAGGAGTTTAGGATATAGACATTTGTAATATATCTTGAAACGCGTAAATTTCTAACTAGCATCGCAATCTTTCGTCTAGTTATTTGATATGGTCCTTCAAATCTAGGATAGGCAGTGTCGTTAGTAAACAATTTAATGTATTGTTTCTCATACTCCTTATTCTTATGTTACTATGGGAAATGACAAATGGAGCAACCCTCTTGGAGCATGCAACCCTGCACTCCGGGGTGTTAATTTCACCGCAATTTGAGCATGCACAAATTGAGACAACATACAACTGTTCCGATGCAACAGACTATCGTGCACCATCTATGACGAGTGTGGGAAGTGCTGTTATCGTGCTTTCGATGTAAATGCTAGTCACAAGCCAAACAAAGGTGTATGAAACACTGGAGTAATGTAGACAAGTCAGATCTAAATGAAGTAAGAAATAGTACAATACTGATACTTGGCTCTAGACAAGAGCATTCACGGTTAAGAGATTGAAACTTCGGGGACTATATTATATAAGTCAAACCAGATCTTTTCATACGCTGATAACAGTTGCTCGCCTACGCAGGGTATATTTGGTTGATTCGTTGTTGAATAAAGTAAACATCAATTTTATGATGGAATCACCAGCGATCGCTATTCCATACAAACGATTCCACAATCCGAACTACACTACAAATTCCAATAACCTACGCATCATCGGAGTCCTCCTAAACTACACTTATCTTGTTTTAACAGTCAGCTGCGACAAAAAGATGGAACTACGCGCAATTGTTTTGGCTACCAAACGGGCATATTACAGCTCTAGAATCGTTTCCATTCTTCGAATCTGTCGGCCGGGACTATTTCGAGCATTTAAGTTATTATTCGAACTCCCATACGTGTATCCTTGTTGGAGAGAAGATGCTTAGAACTCATGTGTGTGGAAGACTAATAGAGGATATGCCAGACCAGTCTCGGTATGCTGGTCTTACTAGAAGAATGACACCAAATAATAGTAAAGTCGTACGTTCACATATGCACAGACTGCGATGGATGGATGACGTGGATTCTTGAGAGAGAATGGCCAAGATAAGCTAGAAATTGTCATTGGCAAAGATCGTTCGAGCACCCGATGAATAAATAAGTATGTAAGTTGGTGTTGCGCGCACGTAATCTATGATGACAGCTTTTATTCTAAAAAAGTGATTGTTTTAGAACTGATTCTTCAACTAACCATGAATAGTCTATCCAAATTGAACGTTATCATTGATTTGACTGATGACTTCATTCCGGCCCAACAATGTTCTATCACCCATGTCATACGGTGTTCGACCCCCTGTCTCCCCAAACGCTCTTCCCTACGCTTATCTCACGCGCACGGAATTCTGTGGGACCTTGGTGGCAGCCAAAGGTTCGCGGTCGGGCCACCACGTGGCACCAAGGTTTATCAGCCACGCGCCATTTAATGAAAACATGCGCAACAAAAGGCTACTCGCGCGGGTCGCACCCTCCAAGAAGGTTAACCCCCTTGGGAATGGGTGAAAGAGAAAGGAACGATGCCAAAAAAAGCGGAAACACTGCAAATCCTCAAACAAACTACGGTACGCACTTGATACCCAGCGTACTGGCTGCCCAAAAACTGGTGTCCGATTAGTGCGTGGTCCATTTGCTGTAGGACGCCCCGTGGCACCGGGTCTCGCGAAATACATGCTCCGCACACGATCTGTGCACCGTTCGTTCGCACCCGTTCTGACCTGCGCGCGCTAAGGACGGTGCCGTTCTCTTTCCGATCGTGATCGTTTCCTTCGCCGGCTGGTGTTCTTCTTACCGCAACGGAAGGATTCCTGATTTTTAAAACGCTAATTGTCCACGCGCAGCCAATTTAAAGAAAACAAGCTCAACACAACGCTAGATTGATAAGTGTGTGGCATAAATCACTCGGGGCGGTATCAGTGAATGCTAACCTTCATTTCGCGTTGGACAAGCGATTTACGAGATACGGAACAAACACAGTTTCACCAAGACGTTGGCCACGCGTCAGTGGTTTATCTAGGCGCATTAAAGCTCGATGATGATTTCATTTGCCCGACACACTATGCATCATCCTTTGCCCGAAACGAGCGTGGAAAGAAATGCTCTAAACTAAGAAATGACAGCCGGTGCCACACGAGAGGCGTACGCTGGTGCCAGATCGCGGAAGTTCCGGGCTAATGATGTGTCTGGCTCGCCAAGGCAAGCGGACCAATCGCCGCCTGCACGGAACGATGTTTTTATAATGAGCGACTAGCAAAAATGGCCCCACTTCTGATACGTGGACTGGCCCCCTTTGCCTGAGCGGACGCTTTTAGGGAGGGACGAGCACGCTGGGTCACGCGGCAGAGAGGGAAGGGGGAGCTTAAGGTTACGAAAATGAAGTAATTTGGCGATTAGACCTGATCGAAAGCTGCGACGTATTCACGCCACGCGCGCCCATCCTCGACACTTTGCGCAAACAGTTCTGGTTGTTTTTGTTGGGGCAGCGAAAAGCTTGGCGATCGCCAATAAACACATCATTGACCCATCACCTCCGCACGCTAATTTCACGAAACCGTTCGAATGTTTTCTATGCTTTACGGCGAACCGGACGGGAATGTGCATTGGCTGTGATGCAGCAGCGACTACACAACAGATAGGTACACCGACAAATCTCAGTTTTATTACGCAGATTGCTTCGTACGTCAACATGGTGAACGGAAACGGTTGCGAAAGGTGTTATTAGGCTTGCTAGATAGTCAGTGTTTTAAAATATAGGAATATACCAGGTTATAAGAAGATTTTCACTATCCAGTTGTACTGCTAGAAACATGGTAAAAGTATCAGAAAGAAATAACTTATTACTGTTTTACAATTTTCAAACGACTATTCCTACTTATCGATATGACTAGACTCCTAAGATTTACTATTATGTTCATAAGCTAAGTGGAATGATCATCATCATCTTTAAGAGCAATACATTTTTAAACTGAAATAAACATGAAACACCTCAGGTTGTGGGTTTTAAACCTCTACTTCACCGTCACCGTATATGCAGGATTAACTACCTCCGTACGCTTAGGGGAACATGTAACAATTATAAAAAAAAGGAATAGGAAAAGAAGTTTACTTGTTTACGCAAATAGATTACGAATAATGTGCGGATTCTGCTTTTATTGCCAGCTGATAAGAATTTATTTTAATAGCCTTATTATATGACTAGACATTTTATTGCTCCACTTTTGTTAATTGGCTACACTTGCCGCCTAGAAACGAAACATTTGACCACCGTGCTAGTGATCCGTGGAGTGAATTAGCGATGTTCGCGGATATCTAGAGTTGGGAATTAACTCGGCAATTAGAGCCATGCTGCTTTTGTTAATCTTACTGTCAGTAAATGTTACCAAGTGCAATGCCACTTTCCTTCACGATCTAGGTTTTCGTTTAGTTTTTAGCAATGCTTTTTTCGGAATCGCCTTTTCCTTGCCCCCGGATGTATGTTATAACTAGGATATCTATTTTTTTCAAGCCACCCAATCCCGAAAAAAGGGATGCTTTAATTGTTTTTACCGACTATTTTGCCGGGACAGTAACAATATAATCATATCTGAAAATTGTCTAATACTTAAAAATAGTTATTAAATGTTACTTGTTGACTATCAGATAACTTGATGACACAAGAAAAATCTGGGTTGCTTAGTAAAAGTTTTATTTTTAGAAAAAGTTTAATTATTTTTTAACAGATCAAGCCAAAGTCAAACACACTTTTTCTACAAAGTTTCTTTACGCTTTTAAGCTCTAATTGACACTTAAAATAATTTTAATAAAAGTAGTATGAAACTCAAACGGAAGAGTCTAACAGAAAACGCACCTTAGTTTCAAACGTAAAGATAAACTAAAATCCACGAATTTTATCATGATCAAGCATTCTATAAACCTTTTCCCAATCACTCAAGTTTGTCAAAAATATCTAACATAAATTATTTTCCATTTTAATATATAGGTTTTGTTAGAGACTTTTCGGTTTGAGTTTCATAATCAGCCCTATTATCTTGAGATATTATTGTTTTTCTTATTCGTCAAGTATATTTCAGTTATTTCGAAACATAATTGAGGTGATTTTAAATGCACCTTTTTATAATTATCACAATTTAATTTTAGAAAAATAGTTATAGGACAATCATTACTATAGTCATATCACAAAACAAAACACTATTTGATTTTTGTTAAAAAGCAAACCAAAATGATCCAACAAACTTACTAAATTACATCTAAAAAGTATTTTTGTCTGTTTTTAATGAGAATATAAAAGACAACTTTTTTACTCCTGTACATAACAATAGTACCACTTGCAGTGACTTGAAATTGTCAAGTTAAGCAATAAAATAAGCACCAAATAAGGTCTGCATTCCCCTCCATCAAAGCAACCAAGAAATCTATCGTTGGGATAAAAAAGTACAGGAACAAAACAATAAAGAAGAAAATGTGACAAATTCGAAAATGATGAATAATTTTAAAATAAACAAACAAATTTCTTCAAACATTGAACCGTTCTTAAGCTTTTCAAATTTATCCGTTGGCAGCGCACAAAGCCAAATTCGACGGAAAAACCCGAACCTACCCTTCCGAGCGAGTGCCGAGGCCGAGTTCTCGGCAAAAATCTCCCCACTCTCCGGCCGAACGAACAGCCGAACGTCGACGCCGCCGCCACCACCTGCACCCGCCGGCAGCACACATTCCGACCCGCTCGCGCGTGACGTCAGAGCAGCGGCGCATCGCACAACCACCCTCCCCTCCCCATCCCGCCCCACCCCATTCCGCGAACCGCTCCCATCGACAGCCCAAACACGGGCCACCGTGTGCGGCAGCGAAATGTTGTGCCGTACCTCCACGTGCCCTAGAAAAATGTGGTTTGCGCGTGGTGGAAGCGGCGACGGCGGCGCACTGAGCGTGTGTGTGCGAGCGAGCCGTGATGATGATGAAGCGCGCCCGGTCGCTCACACTGGTCGGGCGCGCGCGCCGTCGTCATCCGCCTTCCTTCTTGCCTTTTGCAGGCAGGGCGGCTAGTTGCGTCTCGCAGCCCTCCCCCCCCCCCCCCCCCTCCCAGGCCCTGCCCTTCCCGGTGGGTTGTGTTGGTCGGTTCTTTGCACACAGCTCGGCGTGTGTGCGTTGTGCACAACACACGGTCGTGGGTAAGGTGGCGATAGAATCCCGCCGGAGGGGGCTGCAGAGTTGCAAGGAAGGGTGTACATGAAGGGCCCACCTCACCTAGCCCACCACCATCATCGCCCCTTCCCTACCCACCGCCGGGTTGCCTCTGTATGGTGACACCAGGAGTTTCGATCTCCTACCAAAACGCTGCTGCCTGCTGCTTGGATTTCATATCACACGACTACAACAAAGAGCAAGACGACGAGTACGCGCGAGTCCGACACGATAATAACGGCGCGGTTCGTTTGGCTGAGACGGTGCTAGGGATTTTTCCCAAACTCTTCGCCCGATACCGGTTTGGGCGGTTTTAAGAAATTGAACGCCTCCCCCTCCAAGCATCCTAACCATCAACCAGTCGTCATCTTACAACAAAGCAATTTTCTCGCGATATTTCCGTGCGTCGCGCTTGGGAGGCCGTGTAGGCGACAGAAGAGAACCGCCGAACAGGAAGTAGGCCTCGGCCGAACTGTGCCAGTGTGCGTAAGCGCGGGAGGCCTTTTTCTCCGGATCCGCGTCGAAAAAGGACCTTTCCATGGGGTAGGAGACACATTTCTTTTAACACCCCCAAAAATCTACGTTATCAACGATAAAGTTGCAGAACAGTGTTTGACCATCGTTCTCCGAGTGGAGTGAGTGAGACGGAGCGTTGCGTGCGGGCACAGTGGACGAGTATGCACGTGCAGTGTCCCCGGGATGCACGAATTCGAGCCTTACTTTCGATGAAAAGCCACTCCAAATAAACGGCTCGTGGTGTGCTTTCTCTCGCAGGGAGTTTTTTATGTATGTTTTCACCACAATAAAGACCAGGTCCAGCGTTGTGTGTATGTGTGTACGTGTGTGTGCGCGTCCAGAGCATCGGTGCTCCAAAATTGCGCAGGCAGAGCCGCTGGTTTGCGAGATGCGAGAGCGAATCGTTCGGCGGCGAGCGTGTTGGTGCCCGCGTTGCGAGCAGGCTAAAATTTATCGTTCATTCATTCTGCCGAAAACCACCCCAGAACCAGCAGCAGCAGCAGCAGCCAGCACAGCGCGCGTGAGTTGATGATCGCACACAACACCACACCGGGGCAGAAGATTCAGCATAGCAATAGTGCGTGCGTGTGGTGAAAAGTTTGAACGTGAACGCGTGAGCGTGAAAAACACGGAAAAGTGATTCACGGTGGTGAGCCGTGAGAGAGGGCTTAGACTAGAGGAACCAGAGAAACCGAACCGCCAGCAATAAACGTGTTTTGGCCGTGCGATTCACGAACGTTGATGTGTTTTTTTTGGCAGCCCTCTCTATCCCGTCTCCCCAGAGAGATAAAAAAAGAAACCAAACGAAGGGGGAAGTGCTGCGTGTGTGAATCGCGGATCGCCGGTGTGTGCAGGTGTGTGCGTTGCGGCTGAGGAGGTAATCTGCTAAACGCTTTTTTCGCCTCCCACCCGGTAAGAAAGCCTAGGTCAATAGCGAATCTAGTGGATGTGCGACGTTTTTTTTTCTTTCTTCGCCGTTGCGCCTTCGCTTACTGTGACCGTTACACGCGCGGCTCAATTTAATCGCGCGTTGTGTTTTGTTGTGTTGTGTTCAGTGTGTGTGTGTGTGGTTGATGGCGACGATCCCAGTGCATCATACCGCGCGGACCCGACGAGAAGAAGCTCTCTAATCAATCACACACCAAGCCTACCGCGGGACTCGAGTGTTGACGACACCACGTTGGTGAAGTCTACGTGTGATACACGGGCGGCAAAACATCTTTTAACACACAAGCAAGCCGCGCCTCGCATACACGGGGCCACAGGCGGCAGTGGTGTTTAGTTTTTCGTCAGTTGCGCGGGTGAACATTCGAACAGGTTCGACAACAACATCTTCTGGTCATTCCGGGGATTTTGTGTTTGTGTGCGCGTGTGTGTGTGCTTTAATACACTCTCGGGAGTGGTTAGACTCGAGCAGTGTGAAGTCAATCAGCATAAAATAGTAGTTTCTTCTAGCCGCACAATACAAGTGTGACACGGAGTGTGTGATTCACCACCACCACTGGTGCGGATTGAAACACCGGCCGAGACGAAGCGTTACCGAGACGTTACTATGTAGCGTTACCGTGCGTGTTTTCTGCTCGGCCCGCTGCCTGATGCGAGTGAAGCAAAACCAAAAAAGGGGATAGTGATCGAAAAAGCAATTTCTTGTCGTTATAAAAGGTGTGTTTTTGATAAAGTGTGTGTGTGTGTGTGTGTGATTAGAAAACAATTTCACATGAAAATTGTAGTACACCGGCAGAGGCAGTAGCTGGGAGCTGGACTCGCCCAAGATACCAAAGCGGGAAGTTAAAGGTGAGTGTGAGTTTCATATAATTCTTGTACACAAGTCTGTCTTTTTATGGAGAATCAACCAGACGACGTAAAATTAAAAATAACGTAATGAACGAACGAACGAAGAAATTGAAGTGCCCGATTGATAAAACGTGTACAAAAAAGAACGACAACATAGTCTTTCCCGATCTCTTTTCCGCAGAGGGTTTCCCTGTATCACTCTCTCTATCTCCGCCAGTGTATCTTTCTCTTTCTGTTGCAAATTTCGGCTTCTTCTTCGTCGCAGTTGGAGTATCTTCTTCCCTTTAACCTTGAAAATGGTTATGCGTACAACCGACCACAGGGTGCCTCGGAAGCAGCACTCCCCGTCGAGGGCATCATGATGAGGCGCATCTGTCATTACGACGTTAGAAATGCTTCTTCGCACAAAAGGGATAAATGAGTGTTTCAGACGAATGACGAATTCAGTGTTTAGGACGAATGTGCAAATCGTGCTGACCGTGTGTCGAAGAAAGCAAGGTTTCTTAGCGTTGGGCGTAAGTTTTGAAAAAGGCTCGAGAAGCCAAATGCTACAAAAACTGCCGCTGTGTGTAATGTCTGTCCTGGTGCATGCGCAACGCCACCAGTCGCCACATTTCAAAACGCAATTGCGTTTTTTTTGCGTTCCTCCAAACGCATATAGGTGTTCTTCCCTTTTCTCCAGTGGAGAGGCATGAAAATTTCGCTTTCGGTTCTCTCGTTTCTGCTGCTCCTCACAATAAAGCTATGTATGTGTGTGTATTGGCATAAAAACGGGACAAAAAAAGCAAGCATCTCATCTCCAAATCTTGCGCAATCTGTTTTTTTTTTCGTTAGAAATTCGCCAACTCCCGTAGCCATCGGCCATGAATTTGCAGATGAGACTCACGCACACACGTAGAGGAAAACGTTAGCAACGCTGGTGGTAGTAGTGGAGGGTGAGGAAAGGAAAGGGTGGGCTTCGACAAATTTAGCGAGGCCTACCGTGACCTATCTCTAGACGAAAAAAATAACGCCTGACGTTTTTGGATGAGCTGCTGTGATGTTGCTGATGCTATTTGAAACTTCTTAAATCAACTTGATTTGCTTACTTCTGACAGTATTTCTTATATATTTCGCGTTGCGTAACTATAAAAGTCCTTTCACCATCCTCTCTTTTTCCGCAAGTCCTTCGCAGGAGCTAGTTTTCCTGGTGCAGTTGCATTGAAATCACTTGTAGAAGTTGCATAAAAGTGCATCGACGGCTGGACCTGGCTCGGAACCCCTCGGAAAGGGGGGCAGATGATTGGTGGTTCCTTTTTATGCTGCGCAGTCGCTCCACGGCAATTGCATCCCTATGTGTGCTTGTGTGTGTGTGTGTGTGTGTATGCAATGCATGCTCGCGAATGAAAAGCCAGACCGGGAATGGGCGATTTAGTGAAGTGGGATGGTGCAACAGAACACAAACACACACATGCATGCATGCAAACGCATCGCGCACCACACGATAGCTCCTTGGTGCCTGATATTGGCGGCGTCGTCGTCTTCGCGATTGCTGCTAATAGCCGTTGCACATGCACATTTGAATGCGCTTGCCCCGCGGAGTGAGTCGCTCGGTGGGGAGGGTCTGCTCTAATGACTCCCGCTGCCGGATTGGTTGGGCTATGTTTGGCTCACTAGTTCTTCGTCTTGAAATGGTTCTATTCCTTGCCGACTACTACTGCAGCGAATCTGTTGCGACCAGACGTTGATGGTAAAAGCTTGGATTGTACAGTTTGAAGAGTCGAACGCGTCTATGGGATGGGATTATGTCTGAAACTTGGTGGAGTTCTTAGGAGGAAAGTGTCCTTCCCATGTAGTTTGAGTGGTAGATGAGATTCTGAAGGGAGATCAAGACCTTCAAGACGACAAAGATAATCGTGGATCGTATCTCCAAACCTTCCTTCGAATGAATCCTGCGACATTCCCAATTTTCCGAAATGTCAACATATCCACAAGGCTTATCACTCGCTCTCACTCCTTCAAAATTTCAATATTACAGCTCGCTCTTCAACTTTCACCGAGATAACGCAGCAATAAGAAAAGTGGGGACGCACGTGGAAGGGGCAAGTGCGTTAGAAAAGTTCCCCGGAGACGAATAACAACCGATTTTCATGGTCAACGTTGTTGTTGGTGCTGCAAAATTGCACTACAAGAGCGTCGTAACGATCGATCGATAAGAAAGAGCTTCTCTCTCTTGGCGCTTGCGGATACTGCCTAAATCGTCCTTTGTGTTATGCTACAGTTCGCTCCTCTCGTGCTGATATGTAGGTAATACTCTTTCTCACAGAATCCTTCCATCCCACCAGATAGGGGTTGCAAGCAGCGCATCACGTACGCAGCCACGTTTGGTGGATACCGGCTGCGTTCAACAACAGGCAATGGCAGTAGGCCGTCCTGTTGTTGTAGACACCACCACCCCGAGAGCACAGGGATCGTGCTTCCTTTTACAACGCGTTCGCTGTTGTGTGTGGTTGTGGTTTATTCGCAACCAAGCATCACCGCACAGACTACACTGCCCCTCGGTCCGTTTTTTTCTCACATTAGACCCTTCTGCCTCAGCACTTCCGTTTGCACGTGTGTTTGTGTGGAGGTCATTTTGAATGTCGGCTTGTATGCGTAAGTGCCGAAAAATTTCTCCAACATTATCCAAGCCTATTTTACTACACGGCGTGTAATGGGAAGAAAAGAGAAGGCGAGAATCGTCCGAAATATGTTGGGCCTATGGCGTGTTTGGCGTCGCTTGACGAGATGGTGGGACCAACGTCGCTTGGGAAAGGGAAGTTTAGCGGGCCAGAGGATCTAACAGCGATTCCAACCCGTACCTGACCTGCCCTTTCCGCAAGCGGCAGAAGGCATTTACACGGGCCAGGGTGTATGTGTGTGTGAGTTTTTGTGCGATGCTTTTTTGGGGAGACCTTCGCATACAGAGCTGCTCCGTTCCGGGATGGTTCCAACGTTGGATGATGATGATGATGATGATCGAGCAAATGTTGGTGATGGTGCCTCGTGGATATTGGAAGAGTGTGCATTGGGGAAAGAGAGAGAGATAGTTGCGTTTTTTTATTCATGCCTTAGGCTGAAAACGGAGCATACATTGACGTACGCGCGTGTCTCTCGTTCGATCGTATCCCACCATTTGCTTTTCGCTCCCTTCTTCTTACCGCTGAAGCACACACACACTGACATTTTCAGCAAAACACACCCGTCACGCGCCCTAAGCACAGTAGGCTTAGGAAAGGTTGTGTATTTTCGCGAACGCGCCTTCCCTTCCTCACTCCACCCCTCCCATTACACGGTGCTCGGTGCACCACCCCATCCCATTTTTATTGCTTTTGCGCGCCATCTTTCCTCTCGCAGCCGCCGCACTACATGGTGTGCTGTGTTGTTTAATGGTTAAGGTTCGTTTTTGTTGTTGTTGTGTGTCGTGTGCGGAAGAATATCTAAGCGCACCACCCTGTTGTGGGTAGAGCATTAGCAATCGAGGGCGGCGAGAGGTGGAGGAAGAGGGGACCACACGAAAAATGATGGTTCCGCGAAACCTTCAAACACACATACACACACATGAGTGTGACTTTTCGGCACCGAAATGTGCCTGGCCGGCGACGTTGGAGTGGTCAGTGTTGGGGCGTTGTTGTGTAGACGTTCCTGCTGGCCTGGCTGTTATTGCCGTTTGCTGGTGTTTCGATACGCCTGCTCTCATTATCGCTCATGTGATGTATTTCTGTGTTGGCGCCTTGCTAAGGGAGTTTTTCTTGGGTTTTGGATACTCGTTTTCAAAGCAGTTGGAGCAGATTTCTCCAGTTCCAGATGTCGCGTATGTCCATTTCGTTGGAAGTTTGTTGGAAGCCTTCTTCTGGTCCTCTATCGGGTGTGTGTACCACTTGTCGAAATGAGTCGTGCGGTTCCAGAAGCCAGTTCGATGACCTGTACGGAGAAGGCGACATTTGGATGTTCGATTTTGTACGTCCATCGCGGTTCTCGCGGCGTTGTTGTGCGTCGCAATGGGAACTTGTTTTCTTTACGGGGTTGATCTTGATATTGCTCAAACGCCAGAGGCGCCTTGCCTGGTCGCGGCCCGGCATAATAGTGCGAGGTTACGAGATCTCGCCGGAAGAAAGCATGATGGTAAGAACAAGAGTGAGCAAGAACGCGGAACCTCATTTAGGTTAACACAAACGTTGCCCAATTTGAAATTGAACGCTTTTGAACCAAGCTCCTGGCGGTGATAACCTTTCCAAATGCGATTGAGACATCCGAAACGGTAGTATGGTTAGAAACCTCCAGAGCGAAAGGTTCACCGGAGCTGCTTTGCATGACGGTGCGCGTTACACACTTGTGGTGGCGGTTGCTTCCTAAGCAACTTGTCCGTGTGGCAGCACCCTAGCCAATAGCCTAGCTAGCAACCACAAACCCGAGCCCCGCACACTGGAAAAGTGTCCCGTCAGCAGCATCAACCAACAAAAAAAAACCCCGTATGATTCCGCTGTATGATCCTGGCTCCTGTGTGTGGGGCAAGGCAGAAGCAAACACACACGCAAAAAAAAGTGCACACACTCACACGCAGTGAGCACAGCAGGCCGTGTAAAAAGGCATCGACGGCCTACCGCGAGTTAACTTGACGAGGTCGAGGTATTTTCGAACGCGTCGCGCTTTTGTGTGTGGCCTCTGCCTATCGCCGAACAAGCGAACCCGACCGGCCGGGATGTTTTTTTTGTTTGTTTGTTCCCTCCCTTAGTTGCCCGCTCTAAGCGTGTAGTGCGCTGGGAGAAGAAGGGAAGAGAAGGAATGGGGAACAGAGAAGGGAGAACAGAGGAGAGCACGCTTCGTTTCCATCGTCGAACCATCGCTCTCCCGTACCACGTTCGTACGGATGCCAAACTCACTGTGAACACGGGAGCGAGAGAGAGAGCGAGCGAGCGTGCGATAACGCGTAGTAACAAGTGCGAGCGAGAACGAGCACCGCTCGAGCGCAGCGCCACACACAACAAGCAGCAGCGGAAGGCAACCAGCGACACGACGACGCAGCACAACTTGCTGCGCCCCGCTCATTCGCTCTCGCACACACCCCGGGCGCTCCGTCCGAAATTTCATTCGCACGTGGAGGTACGGCACAACATTTCGAGCGAGTGTGACCAGTCGTCGTCGTCGTCGGCGTCGCAACCTACCCGAACCTGCCTGCTGCGTCGTTCGCTTCCAGAACGGACCAAACGCCGCCGAGGTACGGCACAACGTTGCGGCAGCATTTGGTGGCGCGTGAATATATTTTTTTGGCGAACATCTTCTTCGCATCTTCTTCCGCCGTGTGTGTGTGTGTGTGTGTATGTGCTTGAACGCGATGGTGCGTGCGATTCGGGTTGTTGTTTTCTTTGCTCTTTCCGTGCCACTTGATGGGAAAAATCATTCTAAATGTGTGTTGATCAGTTCGAAACTTTTCTGCCTGCCAAAACCCCTTTCACGCGCATAATATGCAGCTCTGTGGATTACTTTGACGTGAAACATGCAGAAATTATGCGGCTGGGTGGTGTGTTGGTTGGGGGCTGCTGAATGAAGCTATAAAATGAAGCCGCCGCGCGCAGCAAACCCGCCTCCATCACCACCCCGGATAGGTCAAACATTGGCAGGAAATAATTGTTGAGAAAGGCGATTTTTTCTCGCCGTGTTTGTTTTCTGCCAAACATTGCACAAATCGTGGCCGAGTTCTGTGCGAGCTCCCGCTAGGAATGGTCTTTCGCGACATGCTTTTTTTTGGTTGTTGGTTGGTTGTTGTTCACGCGTGTGCCCTCTCTTGTTATTTCTCGTCAGTTCACTGGTTGCTGCCGGGGCCGTTTCTGCAAAATTGGCACACCACCGCGGGAGGGTTTCGGTTTGCGTTTTTGGTGCTGTTGTTGTGGCTGGTTTTGCAACAGAACGCTGATAACGTGGCGCACGAGCGCGCGCTCGTACCAAAACGGTACTAATTTCGGGCTTTGATAATGCTAATTTGAAGGGAAGCAAGCAAGGAAGTGTGCTGTCCTATCTTGTAGAGTCTTGCGCCCAACGACTAACAATGCACATTACGCAGCAAGTACGGACATGCAGCATTTCATCCCATAAAACTTCGATAGTCGGTAGAATCGTGAAAAGGATAAAAATGTCTTTTAAAAGTGATACAATTTTACAAGAACATCATGAAACAGATAAATAGAGAAGATTTCATGACAGTTTCATTCCGACTATTTGGAAACTACTATACTACCTACCTTTTTTCCTAACTTCCTTCCGGTCAGTCTAGTATTATACTGTCAAAGAAGATCTTGTTGAAATTTTAAATTTTCATAGTTTCTGCGAAAGCCAAAACTCATGTCTGGACCTTTCTAGCCTGGTTTTCTACCTCGCTAGCTTGGTTTTCAAATTTCCTGTCGATTTTATATCACCTGTCACTTTTTATTACAATAGTTGTTACTTACAGTAGGACACGGCATGTTTCAATATGTTTCACATATTGCACACAATGTTTTAAGAAGCGCAGAAAAGTTCAGAACGAGTCCATTAGGTCAAGACGAAGTCCAAGCGATTTGATAAAATCCGCTCCAGTTTTATATCGATAATTATTACAGAACTCCCAATCATAGAACTGATTTTGTGCCATTTAAAAGTCATGTCGAAGGTGATAGGCAAAGCCCAAGAAACCTTGTGCTAAATTTGCGATGAAGTAATCGGCTCAGTCCCGTAACTGATACCGATAGGCCGTTGCATCAGCAATGGGAGTAGCCCTTATCGGTGGTATCATTGGCAAAAATCAGCTGGAGAACGCACTCCCGGGTTCGAAGATAACAAGTGCGCGATAGTGTGTCTCCTCTACTTCGGCAGCAGTTATTTCTGGTTGAGGCATTACCACCTTTTGCGTATTACGATCGCCTCACACCACCCGCCCGTGTCCATGACCAACGGCACTTGTGTCCTACAGATCCCACCCCCGTGCTGCGTACGTTCTATTTTCCCCCACTACCCCCCACATCCTCGAAACCGCCATCATAACCTTGTTATCACCACAACTCCGGCGGTCGGTCGCTGTGTCGCGCTAGCAATATATGAAACAAACGAAGTGAAGAAAAAAAACCGACCGACACTGAAGTTCTTCCTTTATTGATGGCACGTGTGGGCCAAAAAAACGCGTACAAAGTCGAAGAACAAAAGTAGGAAAAGCCCCAATCTAATCAATCTGCCTTCCGCGTGCTCCACCGGGCCAAATCCTCCCCGCGGCCAGTGATGGTGGTGGTGGTGGCGATCAAACAACTCCTCCTTCCCTGCCCGTTTTGCAAAAATGAAGAATGAGGTGTTCAATGTGGCCCGCCTCCGTGCGGATTGGCCTCGCCATTCCTTGACGAAAGGGAAGGGGGGGGGGGGGGTGATGGGGGACGGGTTTGGGACCGGTGCCGGTGCGGAACCGGTTGTGTCCGTTCGCATCCTGCTGCAAAATGGTTAACCCGCCCGTGCCTCGGAGAGAAATCGGACTCGCGTGTCTTTTTCTAGTTTTCATTGTTTTAGCAGCGCTGGTACGTACGAAAAGCCTCTCCACCGGTGAGCTACCGAGGGTCCACCAATCGTTTGGACTATTGGCTACTGTGACGGGAGGGGGCGCACCATTTCATGTTAAAGTGTGGCTTAGCCAAAGTGACAGGTGATTTTGTCGTCCTGCCGGCGGACCAGTTTGGTTGTAAAGTGAAAAGAGGGCGGAGACCATTTTATGACACATGCTAGTGCTTTTGAATTTTTCAATTGGGAACGATACTGCATAGTAGATTGGAATTCTTTGGGTTTCACCTTCAAGCTGGTCTTTTTATCTTTGCAAAGTTTGTAGTGAAATCGGGAGGGATGATCATTCGTAATTAGTGAAATAATTATTTATATTTTTTCCAAAATTGAGGAATGACAATTTTATATTCTCTTAAGATTTACGATAGTTTGGAGAAGAGTACATCAACAAGAATGCATAAACCTACAACGACTCATACGAAAATAACTATCAATAGAATAATGGCTCATGTTCTAGGATCATGCATATTCTAGGAATTGATATCCTTTTACTTTTCGTGATACAAACATATCCCAACAATTGGGAGCTGTCCATGATTCATGAATCTCATGAATCTTCGTGCTAAGATGCTCGTCAAGAATCTTATGATCTCACATTCGGTTCAATTGGTTTGGTATGTTGAGTCATTGCGGTGGATGGATCTGAATAGGTGGGTTCACACGAGTCGAACTCTGCTCGAATTTGTATGATCTGCGAACTTTTTTTGTCAATGTATTAGTGAGTCGAGCTATGTTCGCCGAGTCTGTTTCAAGTAAAAACGGTTATCCAGTAATAGTGTGCGTGAAGTTCGTCATCAAAAGTTCGACTCGTGTGAACCCACCTAATCAGATCTAACCGAAACTTGCTAAAATTGATGTTCCAAAAATGAGAACTATGATTATCTCGATTCAAACAAGTTGGAATGCTTAATATTATAGCGTTAGCAAAAGGTTCTGGCAATTTTGATACGACGTGTCGTGACTCTAGTATCTCCAAAGCTCCCTTTTTGGGAATACATCTAGGATTTCAATTTAATTCACAGAATTAAATCAGATGCTGCTTCAAGTTTCTTCGAGCAGCTCTATGATCGTCATGATTCTTCAGACGACTCAAAGTCTGGTGAGCATAATATTACTAGAAGAAGCTCAGAACAGTAAATCTTAAGGCAAAAATGTTATCTGATACTCCTTTCCTATGCAACGGCCTTATTTCTCCGTCATCCCGGTGTAGTTGCCTATAATGTAGATTGTTCTTGATGATCGGGTCGATAGGCGCAAGACAAATTCAGAACATACACTAATAAGCGGAATAAGGCAGTAACGGCGTCTGTCCATTTCTTGCCGGATAGTTTGCCCCGAAGGTGCCATCCGCGGATGTCTGATCATGCTGATCTTGGATGATGATCTATCGCGCAAGTTTCGTGGAACTGTGTATGAGCGCATGCCCGTGCCGTGAGTGATATTTCCCGCCTAATGACGCTATTGCCGCGCATATTTGGGCGATAGATGCCGATGTTTTGCCGGTTCTTTGCCGTTAATGCTAAAAATGTGTTCTTTCGTCTGGTACCGCCGTCGCCGCCACCGACGCCGGTCGGGTAACCCTTCAAAAAAGGGAACACAACAGCAGTGCTCGAGCCGGACGGTCAACGCTCTATCAGTAGATTGTGGCAACGTGCAGCAGTGTGAGGTCTGATTTGGTTGGAGGTGGAGATGGTGTGAAAGTCCCAATTACCGCGATAGGCCCCCGTCTATCGTTCTTGGAATAGGATTTTTCGAAGAAAACCAAAGAAAAAACGAGATCACTGTGTGCGCCTGAAATTAGAACCATTTAGTTTGATTTATTAGTTGCGCCTGATTGAGCGGCGCTTTATCACAGGGACCTTTCGTAATTGATGTCCACGCTCTCGCAGAGGCCGGAAGCAATTCAATGATCTTCGCCGGTTGCTTGTTTGTTTGCAGCGCGGACACAATGTAACACTAGCGAGGTGTTTGGGGGTACATTGCGTCTCGTAATCTCAGACATTTCATTCAGAGCCGAGCAGCTGAAATGATCTCACGCGCCTTAATGGTTCAATTAGTCTTACCGGACGCGATTTCGAGACTTGGGCCGGTGTCTGGTTCTGATGGCTTGGTGCGGTGTATTATCAGAAGTCGTCCCGTCTTCCCGAACCCTCCCGGAATCTGTTGTAATGAGATAATATTTGTGATGGGTGTTTCTTGGCGGCTAATTGGTAGGCAGGCCATAGTAAAACAATGCGCGTTTATTCGCGCGGTTTCCGCTCACCCGCCAGGGAGCACGCTCTAGACGTCGTCGGTTCAGCCGGTGTTGTTGTGGCCATTTGTCCATCTTTCAACGGTTGATTGATGGATCGGTTGATATACACAGCGACACCACCACCTAGTTCTCGAGCGGGGCGAGGAGAGAAGTGTGCAGAACGCGACGCTGGATCATCCTGTTGCTCGTCTGCTGCAACCTTGAGATTCTCTCCGATGCGCAGGATGTTTCTTCACCATAGGCCAAACAGGCCAGGCGCATTCCGATAGTAGCACGATCGCGCATGTCTTAGTCCGCTGTGGTCGGTTTGGCCAGACAAAAAGTGGTTTAATTAGCCACTTCTTATCGCAAACTCTGCCTGTTGGTGGGTGCAATGTGTGGGTGGGTACCGTAGATTAATTTCCAGTTTGTGCTTCTGTGATAACTTACGCGGGTCTGTATAGCGAGCATGTTTGACATTCACCCTCGAAGTGAAAAGTTAAATGATGTGTGCGTCTGGAATGTTATGTAACATTACATGATAGTGTGAGTAAAGTTTTTTTTTGTAGACAGACAACGAGGCGATAAACACCTTGAATTATTTATTTTATATTTCAAGTTTACTAAAACTATAATCTAAAGTAAAATAAAAACTTTAGCTCATTAATACGTCATTCGTTATACTTCATGATCAGCTACTAAGCAACAATTTATATAAAAAATAATATAATTGCTCCATTTTTCATCAACTTCGACTAACTAAAACATAACATTTGTTTCATTCTGACAGTTTCTCATGCAAAGGAGAATTAAGTCATTTCAATGGCCTTTGTTACATGGAAATAGTTCTCTAACTTACAGAAAGTAAAGAAAAAATGTGTATATTATGGTTATTATTGAAATCGGAAGGAGAGGTTACGAAAATTAGAGAAGGAAAGAGAGAGAAAAAGAGAAATAAAGAAACAAACATTAAATTGACTTCGAAACAAACATCTTTAAATCTTTTTTTTCACGCTTCTAAATGAGTGACGTCCAAGTCCTAGTTCCTCGTTTAAAACTCTAACATTTCGTTATGCTATAAACTGGAAGCTGATCGTCAGTTTAGCACAGTTTCAGTGGAACAACTTGCAACAACGTGTTGCTTTTTTGATTGACGGTGAAAGTTAACACCCGTTTACCATTGTTATCGTGTTAACTTTTTGCGCTTAACTTGTTAAAAGTCGTTCACAACTTAAGTTCTCCTGCCAATGTTTTGGCCGCGGATGGTGCCTACGGTTTACGACGATGGTTACCGAGAACGATCCGAAACCCGAATGCTGCCCGAACATTGTCGAAGGGGTGGTTTTTTTTGTTCGTTTCTCGCCCGCGTTCGTGCACCGCTCGGAACTGGCCACGAAGTCGCGGATGTGCGATGTTTTCCGAATGGTGGCCCACTACGCGAGGAATCATAACGCTTGGACCGCAGGGAGGAAACCGTGTGGTTTTGGGGGTGGAAGCTGGTAAATGAACGCCGCAAGAAGGGTGGAATTTTTCGAGCTCTCTCCCTGGTTCGGGCCGCGTTCGGCGTTTTGGAGTTCGTGCCGCAACACCCGAACAACCGTACCCGAGGGCGAGCGATGTTTTCTTTGTCGCTGCGGGAAAGTTAGGGGTAAGCAGAGCAGAGAGCCAGCCAGAACGCGGTGCAGAAACGACCGTGAAGAACAGTCCCAACATACGCGTTCACGACGTCGCAGCTCGCGCAACATAAAACGTGTGCCAGGCAGCAGCAGCATGACGGACCGTGCCGTGGGGAGAAAGATTTCAATCCCTTAGAAGAAACGAACCACATTCAAGCTAGCTAGTGCGAACAAATGTGCAACAAACAAGAGCTGAATAAAACAGTGAGCAAGAGTGTCGCGCTCGGATGTTTACAATGTGATGTGCGTGACCTGTACTGGTCGAGCACGAGTAGCAGTGGGAAGTGGTTAGCAAGTGTGTGAACGCCCCTCCGGGTGGTCCGTTTAGTGAGATATTTGGAATTTGTCCAAAGAATTGCAATTGTGTCAAATCTAGTTCCTGACATCGTCCGTTGAACGCCGTGAATAGATGATGCATTTCGGTGGCAAAGTGTTTTGTTCGAAGTTCCAAGTTGACCGTAGTATGGAAGTACAAGTCTGAATGTGTGCTCTCATGCCGTAAAAGTTTAGATCGTAATATATTTTTCGTGATTTACTGCCAACTCTACCGCGCGTACCTAAGAAAGTGATTAGCTGTAGTTAGTGATCGTATTTAAATCACACACACACAGAATCACCGTAACTAATAAGTACAAGTATGAAGAAAGGTGTGGAAACGGCCACCACAAAGGTGGTTGCGGCGGCCGCCGCCGCCGCCGCTGCCGCCAGCCTGGCGGAAAACTCTGATCTCTGGGCGCAGCAGGATTGGATCAAGAATATTCTGTCGAAGACGGGCACGGAAATTAAGGAGGTTCCGGCGGAAGGTAATGGTCGTGATGGAATCGCGGACAGAGGGAAAAGGGGCTTTTGGGAGAAAAAATATTATAGTTAAATGTTAAGCACTGTAGTGATATGATGGTGAACTGTTGGAATGGTTCATAAAACTATTTTGTTAAAAAATATTTTGAAAGTAAAAGTGAGAATTTATGATAATATTTCTGGTTCACAGTTACGCTAACAGGAATGTTGTGTTTATTGTCGTTTAACACATTTCTATATATGGAGCGCGATATAAACAAATGTAGCTATGGGGAAGATTATTGGAAACGCAGGGTTTTTAGACTTCTAATACCTCTAAAATAGATAACAAAAGTTTAGAAAAATGGAGCTGTTGTAAAGGTTGTCGACATGTTTTACATGCATCTATGGTTTGGGTTTATTATTGATTGTGAAAATTATCAGAACTGGACAGTTTAGAAATTGGTCCAGAATTAGCACACATGAGCGGTGATGGGGGGTTTGTAGATTTATCTGGATGTGGAGAGTTTTTTTTTTCAATTTTTTTTTGGTCTTTATACTGTTTTTTTTTTCAATTTTAAGAGGACATACAAGATTGTAATGAAAAAAAAGCAGAAATACAGATTGAAAAATCATAAGTAAATTTATTTTAATTTTATGTTATGGTTTAAAAATTATAAAAAAAGCACAAAGAACTGAACTTGAAATATAAGATAAAGTTAAATCTAAAACATTTTTGCCAGAACAGAAAGGAAGACACACAATTTCCAAATTTGATTACAGGTTTGTGAAATATGAAACATTTTTAAAGATGTATTTTTTTTTATTATTTATTTTCATTACTTTTTCGATCATATTTTACGATCTAGTTTCGTTATTTATAGATTCTTCTATTTTATGAACAATATATTGAATATGTTGTTTGAATGATTATTCGTTAGGAGTCATTCTACGAACAGAATCTAGACTATATGTTATATGAATTGAATTGAATTGAGTAATGGAATGCGAAACAATCGCAGAATCTGCCAGTGATAACTTGCTTGTGCATTGATTTGAAAATAGTATAAAAAATATCTCAGCAATAGACCGAGCCGAGCTAAAAACATAACATTTTAATTATTAAAATATGTACAGCATCGTCAGGGCAAACCAATCGATTGCGATCGCACACAATTATACATCAAATACCTCGCAATATCAATCGTCGAACGAACAAAAAAAAACTGGTTCCGCGTCGGTGTCACATTACACGGCGGACTGCGCGTGCGGAGCATGTTCGACCAACAAAAAAAAAAGAAGAAACGATTGATGTTATCTTTCAATCGTATTAGATTTCACACGGAGGGGCGCATCGGTCAAGGATAATGCCGAGTGTGTTTCGAACGCAATTCAAATCACCTCCGCTCTCTACCTTCGACCTAACGCGTACCAATATGGTTGCCCGCCCGCCCGCCCGCCTCGCTTGCATGACAAGTAAATAGGCAGTGTACGTTTTTTGACAGCCCGCGTAACATGAGTCAATGCTCAAACAAACATCCAAACGCATAATTGGCGAGTGGCCCGAAGGTGTTAATGGCGCAGCGGTCGCTTCGGTTGGAACGGGTGGGCGATGGAAATCAAGTTGTTACAGATCTGTATCCGTTGAGGTCACACGTTGAGGTGGAGGAAAAAACTAATTGGAATAAAGCGGTTGTGGTGGGGGTGGAATTTATTTCTAAATTTTTAATTCGTGTCATTTCCGAACATGTTATTTTGGTGGAAGCCGCCGGTCATCTCGTTACGAACGTTGATGCATTATTAATACGCAGTACGAAAAAAAGTAAAGCAATCTTCAACATTCTGATCACTACGCGGATCGCGTTGAGGTAGCAGGCTGCTTATGGTTCCGCGGGGTCTTTTGGTTTTTTTGTTGTTGCTTGCCCTCTTCACGGTGTGTGGATGAACAAACGTTTCCACCATGACCGAGCAAAATAATGTAGCGCACAACCTGATAGTGTGCAACCAAATTTGATTGCCGAAGAGATTGCTGTTGTGTGGTGTGTTTTCATTCTCGTCAGCATTCGCTCCTGCAAAACTGAACCTCCCTAAAACCACCTCCTCTCCCCCTCCCCCTATCTGTACCGCGCCACGCCATCGTGGCAACTCACTGTGGAGTGAGTGTGTCCCGTCACCCGGGATGAAATGATGGTGACCTCTCTTGGAGCCAAAAAAAAAAAACCGCAAACAAAAAACCCACAGCCTTGGTCCGCTCGGCGAGTACACGTGCCGCTAACGATCTCCGCGGGGACGAAACGCGCACACGCGCGCTCGAACTCTGCGCGAAGAGGAAGAGCATCAGTGTGAGGAAATGCGCCCGAGCGGAACGACCTTTGTGCTGCGCGCTGGGGAGATGGGGAGCTGGTCTTCTGCTGCTACTGCTGGTGGTGGTAGTAGTAGTAGTACTGGTCGCCAGAAGACCATGCCCTCGCCGAAAAACCATGCCCACACTCGGCCACCGGCGAATTGCGGCAATCAAGCCACGATCGTGCGCGCGAGCGCGATCGCGGCGGTGTGCTTGTTATGTTATTATGTCGTTCGACATTATTTATGATGTTGCTGCGGCTGTTGCGGCAGTGGCAGTTCGACTTATCAACGCTTTTTTCCTCCTCCCGTTTCTCGCCGTCCAGTGTTGATAAGCGTGCGGCAGCCAGCAGGGCCAGCAGCAGCAGAAGATCTTTTACTGTGGAGAGGTTCCGGTTGGGAAGCAACAAAAAAAAAATCGATGTTGTTAAGTAAAATGCATGCTTGATTTGAAAATAATTGATTAGAGGTGATGGCGAGGGCTGGCATTATCGCTGAGATTGTGTTCTGTTTCGCTTGGGAGGGTCTGCTAGACAGGGAGTGCAGATATGGTCACATTTGCATTAGCCGTTATTTGTTTTGTTGAACAATTAACGAACATTTCTGAAGCTGAGTTTGACTGCTGGGTGGGGTGGGTAAGAGGTTATCGGTGGCTTCAGCACATGCTGAGATTGTCGTGCGTCGGTTACGAGTCAACAGCACGGTTATACATGAGTCAAATTACGCATCCGCCTGCAGGGGTGCACATAGCCAAGCTGAAAAACTCGTACTCTCCCGGAACGTACGCCCGGGTGCAGAATTTCGATATTTTTTGCGTGTTTTAAACATACATTTGGCCATTATTTTCATTTAGTTTTAGCGGAAATGACATTCATTTGAGGCTTTGGGAGAGCACGGGTAAAATTTCACCTCTAGTTGTGTAAACTCTAGTCTAATTTTGTTTTTAAATACAAACCACAAAGCTTCTTTCTTAAGTTACTCAACTCTTCTCGCTGCCAAATTGGTGTCTGAATTTTATCTTAAATTTGTTTTGATTATTATGCTCAAGTTAACAAGCAAGCTTCAGTATGAATTTAGATTTCTTTTTAAGCTTAAGTGACTTACGCAATTGTTAGTAAACTTTATTTTATTTTTCTCCCTCTCCTCGCGTAGACCTATGCAAGATGGTGTACTATTCTGGCCTTCCGTTGCTGATGACGCAACAGCAGCAGCAGCAACAACAACTCGGCCCGGACGGTGCCATCCTGCAGCTTAACTACAACGATGCAAACAGTGCTGACCAGTACGCAGCCGCGGGACAGCCTGCACGCAACGGTGGACCGAACCCGTACCAGCAGTCGCAACATCACAGCATCAGCCTTACGAATGGGCTGACGATCAGCAACGGGCCGCAGGGTTGCAGTAGCAGCAACAGCAGTAGTAGCAGTAGCAGTAGCAACAACCAGCTAACGATTGTGCTAAACCCGCCAGCCCACGGGCAGAGCTATCCCATTCCGTTGTCCCCGCTCGGAGAGGGCAGGGCAACGTCTCCGCCGGAGCAGAGCGGTGGGGCGGCGGGTCCGCCGTTGCCCCAAGCGAGCCCCAAGTTCCGCTGCGACCAGTGCAACATCAGCTTCGGCAGCAAAAGCGCCCACACTAGCCATATGAAATCTCATGCCAAGCACGCAGCCCAACAGGCGGCTGGTGGAAAGGCGAACGGCGATAAGACTGTCGATGGGGGAGGTGCTGGTGCGCCCATCAACAGTAGCCAGCAGCAGCAGCAGCAGCAGCCCGACCCGTACCAGTGCGATGTGTGCAAGAAAACGTTCGCGGTGCCGGCGCGGCTGGTGCGGCACTACCGTACGCACACCGGCGAGCGGCCGTTTGAGTGTGAGTTCTGCCACAAAATGTTCAGCGTGAAGGAGAACCTGCAGGTGCACCGGCGGATCCACACGAAGGAGCGTCCGTACAAGTGCGAGATCTGTGGCCGCGCGTTCGAGCACAGCGGCAAGCTGCACCGGCACATGCGCATCCACACGGGCGAGCGGCCGCACAAGTGCAACGTGTGCGGGAAAACGTTCATCCAGTCCGGCCAGCTCGTCATCCACATGCGAACGCACACCGGTAAGTGCCCGATGGAGACGCCCGGTGGCGCGTTCTCCGAATGGAGACGCCCGGTGTCCCACGGCAACCGAAACTGGCTGCGTACTGATGTGCTCTTCTGTTTGTTCTCTTCTCCAGGTGAAAAGCCATACAAATGCCCGGTGGAGGGCTGCGGCAAGGGGTTCACGTGCAGCAAGCAGCTGAAGGTACACAGCCGGACGCATACGGGCGAGAAACCGTATCATTGTGATATCTGCTTCCGGGACTTCGGCTACAACCACGTGCTGAAGCTGCACCGCGTGCAGCACTACGGGGCCAAATGCTACAAGTGCACGATCTGCGACGAAACGTTCAAGAGCAAGAAGGAGATGGAGTCGCACATCAAGGGGCACGCGAACGAGCTGCCCGACGAGGAGGAAGCGGCTGGTGGGGCGAGCGAGGACGGAGCAGGACGCTGCAAGGTGGAGGATGTTTCGTCTGGGGCGTCGTCTGGCGTTGATGGTGGTCCCACCCCCTCGGCCGCCCTCGACGGTAATAGCTCCAGCGGCGGTAGCAACAGCAACAGCTCGTTCGAGTACTCGTCGTCGTGCACGGAACGTCGTCCCGTGCGCGGACCATCGTCCCGCATCGAGGAGGAGGAAGAGCTCGAAGACGACGAGGACGACGAGGGCGACGAGGAGGACGACGAGCACGATCGCAAACGGATCCTTCCGTACGGACCAGCGGGAGCGTTCGCGTACGATGGCGTCCGCGCGTCCGGAGGTGGCGGCGTAGCGCCCGCCCTACTGGCTGCGGCCTCGATTGCGGCTGCGGTGGAAAATGGCTGCGGCGAGATGAAATACTGCCCGGCGGACGCAGTGAAGCAGCAGCGTACGATCTCACCCCCCTCACCCGCGCAGCAACAGTCCGCCCTGTCGATCACGAGGATCACCCCGCCACCGTCCTCCGGCTCGTCGTCTTCTTCGTCCTCCTCTTCCTCGTCTCATTCCGCGAATATGACGGCGCAATCGTCGCTTCTTGAACCGGGTGCCGGTGCCGGCATTGCGTCCGGCTCGTCGGCACAGTTCGGATACGAACCCATCACGTCCATCATGAAGCACCACGGCTACTTTGCTCCCGCATCACAGATCACCGAGTTCCGGTAAGCACATAACCCCCCCGCGCGCAAACGCAAAACGGTCCTTGGAAGGTGTATTTATGTTTCTTTTTCCCCTCTCCAGTTCGTCCAGTGACATCGTGCGGCAGGTGGAGGCGGCCATTGCCGGTACGGAAAATCTTCTCACACCGCCCCGCTCCTCCCCGGAGTCACCCGACCGGTCGTCCTCGCCCGAATCCGACTCAGTATTAATGGCCGACCGGGACAACAACACGTTGCCGCCCCGCAAACGGAAACTATACTTCAAGGACAGCCAGCAAACGGCTTCCGCCCCGAAGCTTGCTTCACTCGAGGTGCGAGCGTCTCATGCTGCTCCCGCTCCTCCTTCTGCTGCGCCACAGCACTACAGTGTGATGATGCTGCCGGAAGCGCATGCCGGGCCGCCGGCGCACCAGCAGCAACAGCAGCTGTTCGTTGCGGACCATCATGCGCCGGTGTGGCCGGGCGCCCAGCAGCGGTCCGTGAAGCTGGAGGGTGTAGCCTCGAGCCGGGAGCAGCGAGTGCAACCACCGTCGCCGCCACCACCACAACCAGCACCACAACCACAACCTCAGGCGTCCGTCATCCGGATGAGCTCCGTCATTCAGTACGCGAACAAGTCATCGTAGAGTTTAAGGATGCAGCCGTGCAGCAGCCGCCACATTGACGGTCTGCTGCCGGACACACTCACTCGTAGTGTCTAGTAGTAGCTGTAGTGCTAGCAGTAATCGTAGTGGTAGCAACACTAGTGGGTAATGGCAGGAGTGATGATAATAATAATAATATTTATACCGTATTTTGTCACAATGAACACACAACAACCCTCCCTCTCGTATATAGTCAAAGGAATGCAGGGCAGGTGAAGAAGCGTATGAAACAACACATAACCTCACTTTCTCACTCTCTCTCACTCTCTCGAACAAGCCCCGGTGAAGGGGAGGGGGAAACACGTTCCGTGTAGGCCAAGGTACACTGGTGGTGAAGCTGAACAACTCATCTTAGATATATACATTGGTAGAAGATGCATATACGAGTAGCGTATGCAACAAGAACAAGACTGTTTTGAAGTTTAGAAATCGATCGCCCCTTCTCGCATACACACGCCGTTCGTAATAGCAATGTGTGTATCACCCGACGGTTACACAGATTTGATTCGTTTCGTTTGCAAACATTTCCTTTTTACGTGAACGGCGTGGCTGAAACAAAACCGCTCGCGATTGATGTACGTACGTTTTCGAAGAGTAGAGTGTTGTTAGGCAGTGTTTGAGAAGCACCTGCAGAACCCAGTTTGCATGTTTTATGAAGACTGTGCGAATAAATCGTTTTACCAATATGCTAATGAAGCGTTTTGTGTCCTGCAGGCTGCGTGCTGTCGGGTTGGTTAGGGCAATTTGCACTCGAAAGGTACGCAATATGCCCTACCGCACGCTGGATTAGTGCTCTTTGAACGTTTTTTGTTGTTGTAGTAAACATTTCCATTGCAAGGGAAGCGAGTGATCGTCACCCCTTCGCGGGACATTCGCACTAAACTAACCAGTGACGCCAGTTCTGCAAAACGATTCGAAGATTTTCGAACGCTTCTTTCCTATAGCCTTCATAAAGCCTGCCGACTGAGTGTGAAGTGGGGGACAGCGAAGTACACCACACCGCGTTGTGGGGTTGGGGACGAAAGAAGAAGAAGAAGAAGAAGAAGAAGGAGGAGGAGGAATCGTTAAAGACTGTTGATCATTGTCAAATGTTTTGCGCGAACAGAGTGGAAACCGTATAGTTTTTAAGCGATTTTTGGCGGTGCAAGTGGGCTGAGAAGATGAATTAGATAAATATACCATCCACCCCTCCCTCATTCCTCCTCTTCCTCGTCAGCATAATTATACACGTGTAAGCAACGCCCTTCCCCCCTCCCAGTACCCATACATTATCTGTACGTTGTGTATATTAACCCGCTTGTGAACGGTGGCCATTTCTGAGACGAAAGACGAAAAGACTAGCACTGTAGCTGTAGCTTTTAAGGTGCAGATGTGGTTGAGTGCGAGTGTGCGTGTGTGTGTACGTGAGAGAGCGAGAGAGTGTGTGTGTGTGCGAATGCGTATTGATGTATGCGGATAATAGGATAGGAAAAAAGAAAACCCGTGAACAGAATAGACTGGAAAATTTCCCAAATTGAAACGAACGCGTTAAATCTTTAGCCATGTAAGCCAATGATGATGATACATACACCGGTGAAGGAGAGGAGCGAGCTGAAAGGGGTCAAGAGAATAAAGCGAAGTGAAGAAAACACGATAGCACGAAGACCAAGCAATGGTGGGAACTGCAGGATGAATTAAAACCACTAATACCTAAAGTTTACCTAGATTTAACACTGGCCGGTGTGGTGGACGTGCACGGGATCTAGAGGGAGAGAGACGCCCCCTCACGCTCTGCCCTCTCTCCCTCTCTCCTGCGCTGTTCTAAAACAGGCGAACAGGTTCTGTTCCGTCAACGGCTGTTTGATTGCATTTACTTTGAGCGTACGTAGAGGAAGTGGAGGCGTCCCGTTGCACGCCAGTAGGAGAAGCCGTTTTAGGGTTGACATATTGAGTAAATGAAGTATTTAGCGTTTAAATCACCTTCCTCCCAAACCCCGCAACGGTCTCATCTCAGTGCATCATATAGCCTACCATCGTCATCGTCGTCGTCGTCATCGTCGTATTTGCGTGCTGCGTATGTGTAGGCTTTTATAGGGTTTATAGGGCTTGACTGAGGGTGCGCGTTTGCAAAAAGCAGCGCGTCCGCAAAGCCGTGCAGCGCTTCAGCGAAAAACAAGAATCAATACCTCGAACCGTGGAAGACTTTGTCCGTTGGCCGTTGCCGATCGTCTTGAACCAATCGACCTCCCATTTTGAATCCTAACATCACGCAGTAAACGAAAACAACACACGGAATGTAACGAACAGACCGCAAAGCAATAGAAGAGCGCACCGGAGTGCACCAGAGGAGTAGAGCAGGCGAATGTTTTCGCTCGAAATGAAAAGAAAATTGCGCCTGTGCGCACTTGTGCTGTAAATACGCGAAGGAAAATTGTTATTGTTTTCGCTTTTTGCAAGCGCCGAACTTTTCCGTTTGTTGTTTGGCGCGAACCGCAACACTTTCCTTCCTTCGGATGATTTCACATCACGCGCACGCGCGCGTATTAGCCATGTACAGTTCCTTAAGGGGGTTCTTGCTGCTTGTTTTGTAGTATGGATTGATTGGGGATGCGTTTGCGTTGTTTGTGGCACCAGGTTCTGATCTCCCAGTGAGTTGCTTCGTGCGTTTTCGGTATGTGTGTTCGAGTTTTTGTACAATATACAGCATATTACGTGACCGCAAAGAAGCTCCTCAGATGTACTGACGATTCGTGTGAGGGCGCGTGCTACGTATAGAGAAGCAGATAGGCGTCGGTACGTTCAATGCTTTTTTTTCTGGAACCCCCAGTAGATGGACACAGAAGGTGAACACATTTTCCAGCCCTCCAACCATGCGTCTGATGGTTCATGTTAATTTATCCTTTTGCGCTTTAACAGATGTATGTAGCCAATATGAAAAACAATTCGTTGCTGGTACGCACACCCAAGAGCGTACGGGGATAGTTTTAGGGAAGAGGGAGCAGCAAACCCACTGTACGCGACAGTTGAATCCTCGTGCGTATGAGAGAAGCAGTAGTGCAATAAACAATACAACAACAACACACACACACACACACTTCATCTACTAGAAAGTGCGAGTGAAAAAGGGAACGGCGGCAGAATCCCCTCTCTCTCTCACACACACAGTCCCACACCGGTAGTTTGCGTGAAGTCACTCAGGAAGCGGTAAGCGAACGCGAACCCCCTCTCAACACTGCGACTTATGTTACGATTCGCGCCAAGCGGGCACGCTGGTGTATCATATAATGCTGGTTACTTTTGTCGTACTCTTAAAAAAAACACACACGTCTTTTTCATGTCCTTAGAATAAACTGCTTAACCCACAAGCGAATGCCATTTGGAACATTTTAAAAGTGCATTAAAATAAACCTGGTTGGTGTTTTCCCTGACTGTGTTTCCGAAATATAGTTTAGCTTATGTTTCTTTCTTACGCTGGATTTACTTAGCTTTTCACAGGTTTTCTCATTTGGGTATATTCATTTAAACAGGATTTCAAGTTGAACAGATTTCCTGTCCTTCAAACAGGTTTTCTCGTTGATGTTGCCTCCTGGAGTCCCTGAAGAGTCGGCCCAGCAGTATGGAACGCAAAGTATAATGGTCTTCTGAAGAAAAACTTGCCACTTATAGGCAGTCCCACCGGGTTCGCTGGTGTTACACGACATAGTATTACTAGTGAAGGTGAGGATCTAATGAGGCTTGAGACTCTGTACGGGTCTACAGCCAGTAGCCAGTAGAGTTTTCGTTGGGAGAACAGCCCAGTCGGGTCTAAGTCTTTCCAACCTACCGCACAGTGAGTAAGAGGTCTGGCAGGAAAGCTGGTATAATAGGCTAGGCTAATCAATGCTATCAAACCTTGGTTTAAAAAGAAATATCGGAGAATAGACTTTCTCACCCAGTTCTTTACAAGACATGGCTGCTTGAGGGGTCATTTGCACTTCAGTGTTAGATAATGCAGAAGATGCTGTGTCCTCGTTTCCTTGTGCTAGTAGAGACCTTCGTAAATGGAACAGGAGTGACGCACCGTTCAGTGTCACATCAATAATGCTTGTTGAGGCTGGAGCAATGCATACCGTAAGGCTTCATTACTCAGCCACGGCCACTCAAGAACACATCAAAGCAGCCACCGCAAAGAGTCATGCGATAGCCAGCCAATGAAGCGTAGCAGGCATAGACGACACCTACAGTGTAGTGTCTATTTATAAGCTTGCATACCTGAAATAGAAGAATTGAACTAGAGCCCAGAATAACTTGGCAGTCAACCGGTCTGAAGAAACTTTTTCACACAGCGAACCTGTCGCGACGAACGACTATATAAAACATTCGGAGTCTCAGCGCTCACATACGCCTCTGAGACATAGACACTGTCGAAATCTGATAAGATCCTCTCTGTCGCGTTTAAAAAGAAGATGCTTGGGAGAATTGCTGGCTCCATATATCAAACAGCAATGGAGGTGCCGCTTAAATGACGAGCTCTAGGTACTATGACCTTACTATTTTGCAGCGCTTTAGGCTCACCATGCTTCGGTGGGCTCTTTATGTCAATAGGACTTCTCCTTCGCACAGAGGTTCTCATCTACACAAGATGCTTGTTTAGCCTGCTAGACATTCCACATCAGAGGAGCCGTTCAGTAATGGCAGCATGGAATCGCCCGATCGACACGGAAAGTGTTTAAGTTCCAACGGCCTCAGATACATATCCAAGCAGCATCAACACCAGCAACGTATAGACTTCGGATGTTATTCATCACTTTTTGACCGTCACTGTAAGCGATAGAATGTCTGGAAGACGAAGAACGAAATGAAACGCCCATCAGTTTGACAATATCAACTTCGATTTATTTTTATTTGGTGAGTTCTCAAATGAAATGTATATATATATATAGATGTATATATATAGAATTTATAATATATACAGTTTTGTCCGGGCAAAGCTAGTTACAGGTTGTCTCGCTAGTTTTCGTTCTGCCGTTTGTTCTACACTCTATCACCTGTGGTAATAATCCGCCCTCCTTTCCCACTCGCTTCGGCTCTTATGGCCGCGGCTTTAGTTGCACTTTTCATTATTATGATCACCGTTTGTGTTGTTTCCCCTTTTTGCCGACACCACCTTTACGTGTATGCTGTTCGTTCTCTCTGTGGTCTCTTCCTCCCCTTTCTGTACTTTCGTTTTGCGAAACGACACACGCTAATGGGCCGCTCGCGCACATTATATGCTTTTAGAATAAATGTATCAATGTCGTGTATATAATAATCTATATTTTGTATAGGTATAATACACGGCATCCCTTCATCGACCGTCTTTCTTCCTCGCGGCTGCTAGGTTTTGTCGGCCCCTAGCGGTCGCCATGGAAACGTGCTTCTTCAACGCAGCGTCGCACAGACAAACGTTGCAGCGCCCTCTAGGAGAGTTTTTTCGCAACTGAATGGCCACATCCACCTGCGGCTGCGTACTGGTTTGAATTTGTGGTATTTTGGTTTTTAAATATGTTTTCTTTTACTACTAACATCAACTTGGTTGCGGCATCAAATGAAGTTTGCGCATCATCCCTTCGCCGGTACGTTCAGTTTGTCTCCGTTTGTCAGTAGAGTTTGTACGGTAACGCACACGCGCGCACGCGTTTAAGGTGAGAAAAGTAAGGGGCAACGGTGCGGAAACTTACAGACAAACAAATGGCGACTCATAAATAAGACACTGGTTGTAATAACTTTAGACCCAGCAGCTTCTGCGCTTTTGTGGTTGTTGTTTATGGGTTGCCTTGAAGGAAAGAGGTCCTTGTGATCACACACACTCACACACGTCATGCGCTGTTTTCGTATACTCTGGTTGCGTCTTGTTTGAAACGATCACTAAAGCTTATCGCGCCTGCCCTCTTCATTTTCTGTCCTTGTCCGTGTGCTCCAAAAATAATCGCAAATTTTCCAATCGTTTTGTGCTACTGCTGTTTGATTCTTTTTTCCTGTTCCAAGGATTACCTTACGCCAATTATTTACATTTTCTACAGAGAAACACAGGAACAGGGAGGAGAGAAAACAATAGCACACAAGAACATTATCGGCTGTATATTTCAACTATCGTCGAGTTTCGAAACTCTCTCGGTCTTTGTTTTGCTTTGCGCTACAAATGTTACTCGCAAAATAGGGTCGCCCCCTTTCGCATTTACCACTATTTACGAATGTGTTCTGTATGTGTGCTCACTATCAGTCAGCTATGCTATGAGCAACGCCTATTTCGCTTGAATTTTTGTTACATTTACTACACGAAAGTTGACGCCCCATGAAGAATTTGCCTACTATGCAGTACGCAGCCACCCGAACCTCCTGAAAGCTGGCTGCGTGCTTCCGTCCGTGAATTGCACTTGATTCGTGTTTTTTTTTCTTATTCTTTTTTGCAATCAGTCAATAATTTAGCCGTGTGTGTGTTTGTGTATCATGTCTGCATGTTTTCAGCTCCATTTAAAATCCCGTACCGTTTGGAGTGTGTGTTTTTGCTGCAGTCTAACCGTTGCTCGATCGATCGTTAAATCAGAGGCGTCCGAATGACAAAAGTATAGCAAAAAACCTATGGTTTCTACATGTTCTAGAGGAGTCTTCGTTTTTTTTTTGCTCCCGCTTAACTATTCCCTACCAAAAATACGGTTAACAATTTTGATTTTCAAAACGTTCGTGTCTTTTTCATTTCTCCCTCTTCTACGCGTCCTCCAATGTATTTGCGTTCAGTCGGTTTGTCGAGACTACGAAACAATCATCATTAGAACCTAAGCCGTGTGTTGGATTTGGTATGAATCGAATGTTACACGGAACAGTTTCAACACAGCGTAAATGTAGCATGTTTCATAGCTCCACACATAAGTTATCTGAAATTTATTTTGAAAATAAGCTCATAATACATCAGTCGAGTCGAATGTTAGTTTAGCATTGCAAGGTCCCCGAAGACCAGACTGAACAGATCAATAACATTATAATTCAGCAAAATCCCAATCATTTCAAGATCTTCAGAGACATAATAAAGGTTTGAAACGCTGTCAAAAGCTTGAAAGCATGTTTGGCACAGGAGTATCCAAAAGAGACTTGGAATACCTTCCTATACATTGAATATTGAAAGCATCCATCCACTTCTGAGTTTTCCTCAAACTCTGCTAAGTGTTTTAATATCATGTTTTGCAATTTTTGTAATTTTTTGCTAATTTGAAACCAAAAGAGTGGTGTCTTACACGCGACATAATAAAATTTGAATGTTTTTTCGCAAATGGATTAGTAGCTCTGTAATCGTTGCATATTTCATTTAGACTCCAACATGCAATTTAAAAAGATCAAATGAACTTGGACAAATCTTGTTGGAAAAGCTAGAGAAGAAATTGAACTTTACTGAAGTTAGCAAACATTAAAAATAATCGCCGCCCAACAGTACATGTGTAGTTTCCTCCATTCAAGAAATAAATTTACGCCCCAACATTGATGTTGTTGCACCATGACTTATGGACTATTGACTATAATAATGATAGTTTTTAGATTTTATTTGTTGTTTTGGAAACACCAGCCGATCCAAACAGATGTGTTTCACTGATGTATTATGAGTTTATTCTCAACATGCGGTCTGATTTTTTATCATCGGATTCGAAACTTGAGCCAGTGATTTGTGTGAGATACTTTGTGTGAGAAAAAAAAACAGACTACACATGCTGCCACGTGTGTGAGGTTCTTTAACAAAAGTGAAATGGCCAGCCAATGGCGACTGCGATTCGAGAGTCTCGCTTGTGAGAGGGATTTCGTTCTTCACAGTCACCGTTCAGAACAGTCCTAGCAGTCGCGCGAAACGTAATGCCGAGCATCGAAATGAAGCCCACCTGCTGAAGTTTTATAAATACTTTTCCGATTTTTTGTTTTGTTTGTCTGTTTGTTCGTTTGTTTGTTTCGCACAGCTAGCTTCCATTCACACAGGAGGTCGAAGAAGAAACATTGATAATACACCATTTTACACCGACTGGTAACTAGAGTAAATATTTTTATATAGAGCGTTTTCATCTCTGTGCTAGGTAAGTATGGGGTTTAGCTTTGTTTGTTTGTTTTGTTTCGTGTGCGTTTCCGTTTCCCATTTTGTTTCCGCTAATTGGATCGTAGTTCATATCATGCCCCCCAATGAGAATGTTTAATGTCGGTAGTGTATTTTTTGTTGTTATAAATTCGCAACTTTTATCCGTTTCTTGCTGCGTTTTCTCACGCTGACTTCGATTTACGTTAACAAGTGTCATGTGCTGCTCTGTTGCCTTTATGCTTATTAAATCTTTCACAAACAAACGTGCATTTTTATCGATTATACCCAGACACAGTTTGTACGTTTGTTGTTGTTTTCATTTGTAGTTTGTTGTTTTCTTTGTTTTGTTTTGTTTTTTGTTTTGTTCACCGAAGATCGCACTTGGAAACATGGAGTTAGGTTTCCAAAAATAGAGAAATAAAATGAAAACAGATGTTTCTCGCAAACCACGGCATGACTCGCATACAGTGCTACAAGTGTTCCGATGTAAGCATGCGATACTTAGAACCTGCGTTTGCATAAAAAGCAGCAAAGATAAACTCAAACAAAAAAAAAACTTAGTTAGAGAATCGAAAAAGAAATTACCTCTAAACATGAATTCCAAATAAAACAAAAACTATAAAACAAAAGAGGGGTTGCTTACGAACCTTTGCTCTCCTTGCTTTATTTTACCTATGTTGGTTCGCTTTTTTGTTGTTGTTTGTTGTTCTGGTTCAAGAACAGGCAGTGTCGATTCATTTAAACCGGTTTTGTTTGCTGTTTAATCTGTTTTTGTTTCTTTTTCGTGTTTCTTTTACATGGTTATCTTTAACTTCTTTAACTTCTTCAATCTTACTTGTATGGTAGCAAGGCTTCGGTGTTGAGGAAACACAGGAAGATTGGTAATGCTAATGCTCGATTGGTTTCGAAGGTGCGTGAAATAGTGAAACCCTCGCTGTGTGCGTGTATGTGTTTTTGCTATCATAAGCTTTACGTATTTCTTTGTTTAGTTTGGTTCTTTGTTGTTTCAGTCGTGGTTTGGACTGTTTTTTGTTTCATATTTTTCTAACTTCCCTTTCGGTTACATTGTTTGCCGTTACGTTTTTGCATGTTATTTGTGGTGAATCCATGTACGTTCTGGCATGCGCAAATAATATCCCAACTGCCAACTGCGAAGCGCTTGGGTCGCTGAGTAGTGGTGTGCGCCGTTACTTTTGAGGTTAGGTTCGTGTGTGAGGTTAGCCAAATTTAATACTACACAATAACGAACGCGCTTCAAAAATGCTCGGTAATGCACTTTGTTCATGTACTATTGGGTGTGTGTTGTTGATATTTCTTGCAAATCACGAAATTTGCCAATGGAATAATGGCTTTCTATTTTCCATTGCTGTCTTGTCCTGCGTCGAGTCACACGTTTCGACATTTAGATAAGCTGTTGTGAGTATAGATGTACAAATAGGAGGAAAGGAACATAACCGCACAACAAAACACCGAATGAAGAAAGTTAAAAATAAGCAATTAAACACACGGAACCGGCAAACTGAAAGATGAAAATAAATTGTGATAAAAAAAAAAACAAAACAAAAGCAATAAGTGAAAAATGTTTTACGGAGTTTTTTGTTTATTATTCAATAATTAATAACAAATCATATATTCTCACCATATGCTTCCCTCCTTCCAGTTCGGCTAGACTGTGTTTTTAGCATTTAAAACTTTCGAGTGTTTTCTTTTCGCTGCTTTCTCACTCTCCATTTTAGCACGTTTTGTCATTGTTCTAGCATTTCCTTCCATGTATCAGTATAGGTTTGCCCATGTATGCTTCCTGGCGGTAGTTGCGCGATTACGTACAGAGTTCGATTCGTGTCTATTTTTGTAATAATTTATGTTTTTGTTTGCTAGCGTTTTGTTTTTCCTCTATCAGGCGCACACTCGCATCCCACATCCGTTAATTCTTTCCTATCTGTCTTCCTACGGGTTTTCTCAACCACTCGATGCTCCATTTTTTATAAAACACAAAGAATAAAACTAACCTCAACGTGTAAACCGTATAATAGAATAGCAATAATAATAATAATAATATATTTATAATAGAAAATAATAATAATATTAATAATATTAATATAATAATAATAATAATATTACAGAAGTTATGACGATAATAATCATAGTTTTAATGATCCAGATTGGCTTTCACAATCGGTCTCTGTGTACTTCTTTCGGTATGGTGTTGTGTTCGTTTGAAAGGAAAAGAAACTGTAAGAGTGTGTATGTGTGTTTGAAAGTATGTGGAAGTGGTTTGATGTTAAGTTCAGCAAGGAATGAAGATAGATAAACGAACGAAACAGAAGCTAAACACTGTCTTCACAACCAATATTTCCAGAACAGCTCCAATGGAAGGAGACAAACATAAAAAGGAAAAAAAATTGATGAACGCAAAGTACACTACCGGCATTGAGAAGAAAGTAGACGACTGAAGCGCGCATTAAAATATCAATATTGGATGTGACAACGAAACCGCACGAAAACACTACGTAAAACAAGGGAAGGAGAATGTGATAACAAAAAATATAAAACACTTCACAAATCTTGAAGCGGATGTGGTAATGAAGAAGAGACACATTCATGAACATGGTTGCGTGTCTGTGCAGCTGTTTGTGTGTTTGTGTGTGTGTGAAAGTGATTGGTTTGTTGATTTTAAATGTTCTAACCCTAATAATGTTAAGCCTTGCCATTTCCGAACCCGAACTAACGAACAAAGAGCAGTTAAAGGGAAGAAAAATCCATTTTGTAGATGATAACGATATAGTAAAAAAAAACTTGTACAAATTTTACAACTCAAGTAATATTTACAACAAAAAACGATCACCATATCCATACATATATAGATGCGTGTGCGAGCGCGCGCGCATGCACGCAATGCAACGATTATACTAAAGCACGCGCGTGCGTGTGGAGGTTTTCCACTCAATTTTAGGTTTGTTTTATAACAGTTTTATTTTTCACACAGCTCCGGCATACGGATCGCACTTGTCTTGTCTTGTGAGAAACAACAGAAAAAGTCTTCGAGAGCAAGAGAGAGAGAGAGAGAGAGAGAGAGAGAGAGAGAGAAAGAAATATAGGAAATGTACCTCCAAATGCAAACAGACGCACACACCACACAGACGCGGCAAAAAGGCCTTAATGAATTTCGAACCGTACATGAGAGGAAGCTTCTTCCGTTCTGTAAACAAAAACGCGCTACCAATTGTTTGTTCCGGAAGCTTTCAAGAGCAAACGCGACGAGGGGTTGGGGGGGGGGGAGGTCTTACCACACACGAAGAGGAGGTGGGGGGGGGGGGATCGGAGAGTAACAAAACAAAGCATTTATAAACACACCGGTACCGGAAGGTTCGTGGTATCGAAAAAAAGTAGAAATTATCACAGTACACGAACGTTTTCTTCTTCGACCGGCTTTATGTATGTGTGGCATGAGAGTTGTGTGGATGCGTGTGTGTGTGTGTGTGGTAAGTTTTGTTTCGTTTGCTTCGCCTACTATAATTTCACATTCGGAATAATACAAAAGAGCTGGTTTTGCCCCCGGCACTACTGTACACTGTTGCACTCTTTCGAAACCGATTAATTGTATTCTGTATGTGAGTTTGTGTATGTACTTGTGTTTCCTTTCGTGGTTTTAGTTTAGAAGCCAGAACAACACTCTCTCCTTTGCACTATATCCTTCTCACGCAAGCTAGATCCCTCCCGTCTTTCAGCGCTCGAACCTTTGCCGCCATGATTTGGCTTAGAATTATCATCTGCTGTTCGCCCTGGTGTGAGGAGGTTTATGACAGAACGATTTTGTCTGTTGTGTGTGTGTGTGTGCGTGTCTCATTGTGTGCTGAAGGGTACACATTTTTCTCTTTCCAAGCCTGTCGTCCATGGTTTGTAGCGTTTGCTTTGAACTAAAATTAGAGGTATTTATATTCGCATTCATTGTTTTTGTAAATTTCGCATTCTGTATGTGTTTTTCTTCCTGTTGCTACCATGTTTTATGAACGTCTTCATTTAGAAATGGTCACTTTGTCTCTCGTTTTTACGTCCTTTGCCAATGGATGTTTTAAAAAGCACTTTAGCAACATCTTCGTATGTATGACAATTTTCATTTCTCTCTCTCATTCTTACTCTCTCTCTCTCTCTCTCTCTCTCTCTCTCTCTCTCTCTCTCTCTTTCTTGCCAGTATGACTTTTGCTAAGCTTATCGTGTGTTTTGCTTTACTGTGTAACATACGGGGTTAATATGTACATCCTTTAGCCTACAATACGATAGCAGTTAGAGCTCGTAAATTCATCGTTCTAATCGTTATCGGCCACTCTCTTTGTTCTATTTTGTATGGTTTTAATTTTTTACATGCACATCACATGCATTTTTACTTCACACGTTTTTCGCCACTACTCCTCCATCATCATATCGTCTCTTATCATCTCTGTACAGAACACCGCCCGCGGGCGGGTTACTTGTTTGTTTGTTTTTTTTTGTCGTTTAATTTTATTTTGTTTTCAACATTTCAAATCACAAATCGGTTGTATCATTTGTTGCGTAGCTCCACCCGGCGCGCGTGCATTATAACACCAGCTTCAGGCCTTCCTCCTACCCCAGGTGGGCCTTTTCAGTACACTTGCAAGGTATGTTTTTATATTCCTCCTTCATTCTCTCCTCCTCTCTCTCTCTCATTCTCTTTGAGGACCGTTTGACAGTGTGTGCGAATGCCGAATGGCAACCTTGTCACCAAACCCTCCTCGTTTCGTCTTTTTGTCGTTTTTAAACGAATAACATTCGCACACAGTTCTCGCTAGCTTATAGCTAAGGGCTCGCACTCCACCGGGTCCAGGCAGCACGCGCTTCTCACTTCAGTCCGATAGAAGCTTTTGCAGAAGAAGGGATGAATTTCTCGGGTCACCGACTCGTATTTCCTCCGAAAAACTCTGCACAGGGGAGGTCGATGCGAAGGAGATGGTAAGAGAAGAGAAGAGAAAAAGACATAAATCAATAATCGGAATGCACGAAATCACCAACGCCAAACGGCCACAGTCCGTCCAGACGGACCACGGAGTGCTAAAAGGGCTCGGATAGATACATTTGGATACATTCTATGGGTTAAAACAATGTGGATGCGGCAATGACGCAGGGGTGAATGAACAATTGAGCAGGGTGGACGACATGTTTATGCACTTTTTGGAGAAAGCAATGAACGAAACGAAGAGTCGCTAAGCTAAAGAGAGACGGGTTGATTCATAAACACACAAAAAGCAATGCTATAACAATTAGGTTCGTGTCCCGGCTAGATAGAGTAGAGTGTCTCTTACGATCGTTGTACCCAACAGTGCGATTAATTGCAACGCGTGCCCTCTGTGTGAAAAAACCCCACTGCAAAACTACATTTCCATTGCGTGTCCGTGACGAAGAGTGAGTATTGGTACATAAGTGTCTAAACAAACATCATGTGAGCTGGTCTTCGTAAGGAAGATGGCGGTCAACGTGTATCTCGTGTGACTTGCACATTACAAGAATCACTACGGTTCCGAGCGGCCACCACTTCGGGTGACCTCTCTGCGGTGTGCGTTGGCTACGTGGAGTTTGCTATGGATGAATGTGACACACGCATCATCGCTGCTTACCACCACCAGCGCCGGACAGGGATGATGATTTTCATCCTCCGTTCCCGTCGTAAGCTTATCGTAGCGCTCGACGGACGGTGGTACACTTGCAACGACCGACGCTTCGTTCGCCGGTTCATCGTTACTAAAGGATGATCCGTCATCGGTGGCTGAACTTGTGTTCAGTTCCGAGTTTGAATTTTTTCTCTGGGCTGTGGATACTTAGTGTTTTTTTTGCATCGCAGAGCGCCGAGGAGGAAGAGATAAGACAAGAGAAAAGCGTACAATTAACACACAGCCACACCGCAGAGCTATGACGTTGCACATCAAAAGGAATGTTTTCACTTCTAGCGGATCACCTCGCGAAAGTCCAGTCAGTCTTGTCCCGGTCTTGTCCCGATACTTGCCCCCGGAAGGGGAGTTTGGGGACCACAGTACGACTATCACTAACCTTTCTGGTTGAGATGGAAATTGAACAGCATCGATGGATCGAGACCGGAGGTGGAAGAGCTGCCACTGTGCAGCATCGTTCCGGGCGTACCAGTATCCGACAGAGATGTTCGGGCACCTCCTCTACTCCCACTACTACCACCAACACCACCACCGATAACGCCCAGCATTCCCGATGACGCTGGGGACGACGACGAGTTCGGGAGGCAACTACCATTGCCGGAGATATTGAGGCCTCCGCCACCGCCGCCACTACCAACACCACCACCACCACCGCCACCAACGCTATTGCCAACGGTGCCATCGTTGCAGCCTTGCAGGGACATTCCTCCGAGGGGCGACAGACCCATCGGACTGTGCGATGGTGGACGATGCGCACGGCCGCTCACAACGGCCCGCAGCTCCTGCCGCACCAGCTCCGAATGGTTCAGACCTTGGCCGGCGGTTTGGTTCGTACCATTGCTAAGACCGTTCATGCCGATGCCGCCGCCACCGGTGCCGCTGCCGCCGCCGCCGCCTCCACTACCAATACTATTGCCACCACCGAGAACACCGTTTAAACCTGCGAATAGAATGCCATTAGTGAGCGACGGGTGGCGCATTTCTACAATCTCCCGGAAGTCCATCGGTAGACTTCCGGTGGGGCGCACTACTGGCATGGGATGGACGGAATCTGACCATGAGGGAGGTTCATATACATACATACACACACACGTACACTGAGGTGAGTGGCACCCCGTGACGAGGGGCACACAGAACAAAAAAACAAGGATATTGGGTCGAAAGAAGAATAGACGAATTCAACATACACCCGCGGGAGCCTATCCAGTGAAAATGCTATGAAATGGCCCGGACGAAAACAACGATTATATTGAAGGGTACGTACAAACACACATACACGCACACACACACGTGTTAAATGTAACGTTGTCAGGTGGCGATCGTATATACAGCAGACGCAGTAGGTAGGTGGTGGTGGAGGGGTGGTAGTTGTGGTGGTGGTTACAGTGGTAATAATGATAACATCGTGATGAACCCTCAACGAAAACCATTCGATATGTACAACCTCCTCACGGCGGAGTGGATGAGGAGTGACACGGGGGCAAAGGACACACTAGGACAATCGTTTCATTTAGAAAGAAAAGCGGCATGTTGAACCCTTTTCGCTGTTACTCTGTGTTCTTCACCATGCAAAGTGAAGCGCTGAGATATTCTCGCACTGAACCGTGACCGATTGGTCGTAAGACTCTTGAGTAACGTAACGAAGAATTATCACAAACGGATGGAAAACCCCGGGAAGTTTTGGGTAAAGTTTATCCATATTTTAAATCAAATACTGTACATTTCCTGTATTGGAACCTGAACAAACAATATTTACATACACACAGTGAATATGGTTAGTCACAAAGCATAGTACACACACACACACACACACACATACACACAAACAACAGACAAGTTAACATGTTCAGCCCACCAAACCCGTGAAATAGGTAAGATACAGCGTTCGAAGGAAGATGAAACATGTAGCCACAGTTTAGATGAGCGTGTATGTTTCCGGTTGCGCATTTAATTCCCCAACACAAAATAAAATACACCATATAGACGGACAGACAGATAGTTGCCAGACAGTTTTGACACAGGGAAAGCGGCCAACACTTATCGATCGTAAAATCACATACAACCACGGTTGCGCCATATTGGCACGATATTAATCAATCCTGGTGGGCTAGAAGTGAAGCGATATGCTTAGCTGCATTGGGTTTCCCTTGTTTGCCGATTGATAGATGAAGTATGCGTGAGTGGTGATGTGAAAACACAAACAGAGAACAAGAACATGAGGGTAAGAACGTAGAACACAACACAGTATGGAAGGATGGTGTGAGCACATAGAGGCCAAATCGAGGAATGACGAAAGAAAATGCATCCACGCCTTCGCCGCAAATAAGCCACACTATCACCATCCCCAGCATTCACAGCACCCGCGCGGTGACCGTCGCACACATCTTATCTTTTCGATCACGCATCAGCACACAATTTTCTCTGTACGGACCGAAGGATACTGATTGAGAGCGTTCGTAGATGCACCGGAATGAAATCGGATAGAATCGAATTGTATAAAAATGGCTTTTTACTGTTGTCCAGCTGTTTTTGAGTAAAGTATGCTATGCGGATTACATATTTGAAGGCTGATATGCTCATTTGCGCCTCAAAGTATGCAAACTGCTAACAAGATCATGCTGTAGAGCCGTACTATAGCTGTACAGTAACTTTTACTCTGTAATATCAGCGGATATAGGCCTGATGCTTTTACGATTTGATTTGGTAGTCACGTTCGATCAGACCAGAGTAAACAACCCCTGTGTTTGCGTGCGATGCATGACGGAAGAGACGAGGTTCTTGCGTGGCGATACACGTGGTGAGGTAGTGTGCCAGATGCGTTTGTATGATAATGCGAGGTTGGGGGTGTGGATGTCCGTGCGTGCATATGTGTTGAGTGCTTGCGGATGTTTGGGTTTGTTGCTTGCGCTGCGCTGCGTCTCTTACCAGTTTGACTGCGATTGAAGAAATCGCCTGGTGAGGTCGCCGTGTGCTGCTGCATTGCTGTCGCATTGCCGAACATCATACCGTAACCGGTGGCATCTGGACCGGGCCCATGTCCACCGTATGCGGAACGGGGCGATCCTGCAGAAAATAGCTCGTCTTTAGCATGATTCTTGTTCTCTTCCTTCTAGAGCTAGGGCCAGTATTTGGTTTCGCGGTTTTGTTTTACACTTCAAATGTATTTCGTTTCTTTTGCAGTTCTTTCAACAATGCTTCAGGTTAAGACCAATATTGACCATCCAGAATATTGTACACCCATTTTACACCGACTTCCTCGTTTTTACTGCTCGTGACACAAGTCCTCTATATGTGTTGGGTAAATGTGCGAAATCACCAACGATCAAAAACTTACCTGGCAAGTGTTGAGTTGCTTGCGGAGGCACACTGCCTTGCCGCTGGAGCCTCATCTGCTGGTTGGCATAGACGGGATTGGCAAAGTTCGGTGCAGACACACCGACCGGTGACGGGCTGGGTGGACCCGGAAACCCGCCACCGTCTACCATGGAGCCACCGAATGCGTTCTGCTGCCGCGGCGTCCCGGGACTGTTGAGCGTGTTTCGCTGCCGTTGAGGTGGGCCGACGAACTGTCGATTGGCTGCGTTCGGATTGAATCCACCCACGGACTGCTCGGAAGAGGAACATCATTAGTATGTGGAATGCTTTGGACTCTATTGATCAGTTTTTCGTACCGAAAGCTGAGCATTGAGCATTGGGTTTTGCTGCTGTATGGACAACCTTGCATTCGCGTTCTGCTGCCACTGCTGTTGTTGTTGCTGTTGTTGTTGCTGCTGTTGCTGCTGTTGTTGCTGTTGCTGCTGAGGTGATTGTCCGGGTACGACTACATTCGCTTGATTGACTGCTTGCCCCCCTACGCCACCACCGAACGGTGGCTGACGCGGCGATAGCTGCTGATTGACGTTGCCGCCTGCATTGCCGAAGCCGGACACCATTTGCTGCAGCTGAGGAGATAATCGATGGCCTGGATTGTTGTTGAACGGGTTGCCTTGGAATCCTGCAATGGTTGTGAAGGAAACCACGTTAAACTTGTTTATCATAATATAGCTTAGCATGATATAGAGAAAAGATTAATTATATAAGAAAAAATGAGTTTACTGGCAGTAGAATCACTCGCTTCTTCCAAATTCTTAATCGATAGTTCTAGTATATAACACTGAAACAAATGGTTTCCATACCTGCTTGTTGCGGACTAAGCTGCGTCCGTTGGCTTGGACTCAGCTGTTGCTGCATCAGGCTCGGTGAAAATCCGGGACTGAGCTGTGAATCTGGCACATTGTTTGCTCGTGTCAGTGTAACGTTTGGAGCTGTGAATGAAAACGATAATGTCATTAAGAGTTTACCCGCGCAACCGACTGTAGAGAGTGAACTTACGACCAAGGTCTGAGTTCGCGGTTGGGTTCACCGTAACCACCATCTGCTGTTTTTGCTGCTGCTGCAGCAGCCTCGTGCGCTGCTGTTCCTGCAGTATCCGGTCGCGATTTTGATGCTGAAGTTTTTGCATGGCAAGCAAATTCGGTGGCACACCACCGGCATTACCGCTGCCTAGCTGCCCCGGTGGTATCCGCATGCGCTGCGTGTACACTGGAGGTGGTGTGAAGTTTTGATTCGGACCTGCCTGCGACGATTGTTGCATAGCACTGCCACCGCTACCACCCGTTCCAGCGGGACCGCCTCCACCTCCGGCACCAGGACCTCCTAAACCAGGGCCACCACTACTGCCGGGAGGACCAACAGGGCCCATACTAGATCCACTTCCACCACCACCCGTACTACCAGCACCACCCACACCACCACCACCAGCACCACTGCCAGCTCCACCAGCCATCGCGTGCAGTGGGTACGCCGGCGGACTGCCGCTGAACTGTGGCTGCTGGGGAGGTTGCGGTTGCATTGGTGAGCTAACGTTTTCGTACTGCATCAACGATTTCTGGATCGCGTTGATCGCTAACTTTTCGTGAATATCTGGCTGGCTGGACTGCGACGGCACAACCGAGGATGTAGACGATTCGATTGGACTTAAGCCTGGAAGCAGGGGTGACGAAGAAATACAAAAAAAAAACGTAATTAGAAACTGCCTCAAGCAACGCATACGTTGGAGCCGTTTACCTAAGATACTGTTGAGTTCACTTTCGGCAAAGTCGCCTTCCGGTGCAATCTCGATCACGTGATTAAGTATTTCGTTGAGCTCCGGGTCCCACTCGGAGCCGAGCTGCGTCGAGGTAGCGGATGTCGATGTCGCGAACGAACCACCGCCCGCCGACCCGATGCCGGAGTCCTGAATCGCGGGCGAGAAGTTCTGTTGTCGCTGTGCGGCCAGCAGTTGCTGCTGCATCATCGAGGCCTGCGAGGGATGCGGCGTGTGGTGCTGTGGATGATGTTGCTGCTGCTGCAGGTGCTGCTGGTGCGTCTGCGGGTGTTGTTGATGATGGTGTTGCTGCTGCTGATGGTTGAGGTAGATATCGGAGGATGTTGGAGGTTGTTGTGATTGCGAAGGCATAGCTGATTTACGCATCTGCTGCTGTTGTTGCTGCTGTTGCAGACGCATTTGGTTCAGCTGTTGTTGTTTAAGATTATTGTTGCTGGTCGTTAGATTATTATTATTAAGTGTCTGATTTGGCGCGGTCGAGCTGGACACGTTCGCGAGGTGACGGGCCAGCCCGGAGTTCGGTATGTCTGGGATGATGCGGTTCAACGGCATTGCGGTTTGCATTGGCATCGGTGCTTTGGCCGGGTTGGCCAACAACGACGCGAGCATTTTGTTGCGCTCGCGCAACTTCGACGGCCTGTTGTCCGTGCGCTTCACCGCGGACCCTTCGTCTGGCTCGGTAGAAGGCCGTTTGCGATCGTTACTTGGTACCCGTAGCACCTGGAACAGCTCCTCGTCGTTCAGTTTCTGCGGATTGTGCTCCTTTGGCTCATCCTGGGGAAGAGAGAACAGACAACGTGATGTATTGTGACCGTGCGAGAAGATGAGGTACTGTTAGGCAGACATATAAGCCATTTGTAAAAGCTATTCTGTAGAGTTACATCACAGAAAAAAAAACATATTAGCAACTTATCCACGCTAATGGTAAATGTTGAGATGTGAATTTCTGCATTGTTTGTTTACAATTATTCGCACGTTACGATAACGATACTTGCAGTACCACTTTAACGTAAAGATTATACACAAACGCATAAGTTTCATCCGCTTTTTTAACACGAACAAAGACGTTGCTTTTCACCCTAGATTAGTGAGAGAATAATCAACCGTTTGGCAAGACGTCCTAGAACTGCATCTAACACCTGGGCAACACTTACTTTCACCTTCTGCAGTTGCTTAAGAAGTTCGCTTGGACCTTGCCGGTTGCGGCCGTCACTATCGTCATCGTCACTTTTGTCGCTGAGCAGCTGGAATTATGATGGTTGAGTGTGGAGAAGGTTGCACATGAGTATCATGTTTATCGCATAACGGTTTCTAGTCTCTAAAAAACCATCGTGCCAATTCATGTGTTAGGGTGTATGTTAGAACGGTCAGCAGCAAACAATAATCTATAAACGGGTACTTAGTTATTAACGGAAGCCTAATGTAAGTGATTAAATGTAGGAGCTTACGAATTGAACAAGGCAGCATGTGGCAAGTTAGTATGTGGAGTGTGGTTAACTATTTCGGTGTAGTAAAACAAGACAATGTGTCCGTAACTCATTTCACAGCAAAACAAAATTGCAACTGAACTCATTTTCATTCAATTTGAGTAGAGTGTTTGTGTTCAAAACATGTTTTAGATTATGTGGCACTGAACTAGGTAAAGGTGATCATAACACATGAAAATAGGCGAATAAACCGTAAAGCATATCAGATAATAAGCAACGATATGTGCAAACTGATTAAGGTAACATAACAATGGCCAACTACAAACGATAGAAACGATTAAAAGGAGAGACTGATAGTACAGGAGTAGGATCGTACCTGCAATAGCATATTATTGCCAACGGATTTACTATTTTCATTTCCCGATCGGGTCGTTAACCCCAGCCCACTAACACCACCAACACCACCACCAATACCACTACCCTGCGTTGGAGTTCTAACTGACTGAGGTATACGTTGTGAAAGAGATGCGGTATTTAATTTATTGCCATTATTATCCTTATCTTCTTCGGAATTTAGCAACCCCTACGAAACGAAACATTGTAACAATACGAGTAGAAAAGAGAGGAAGAGAAGAAGAGAAACATACGGTAAGAGGAAGTATGTACGGGGGCAGGAGAAAAGAAAGAGAGCAAAATACACAAACATATAAGGTATCCGCTATCGATCACGAAAAATAGTCGAATTAACAAATGCATTAACTCGTAGAGCGAGTGCTACATTGTTGCCAGCAGTTTGACAATAAAGGTGAATTGAATGATTATTCATTTTTTCATTGATTTTGTTAATGCATTTGCACTAAATTGATAACAATCTCGAGAGGCAAAGGACCATGCATCATGAACAGAAGTGTAATTTTGAAGAAAAATCGATAAATAATGTGTTGTTGCGGTCGCACAATTTTTTTAATAATAAGTTTTTGTTTGTTCTGCAACGGTGGTTGTGAATAATATGAACAATTCAATAATCAATTTATCGATAAATCATCCAAAACACGTGAAATGAATGATGCTTATGACACAAGATACAACTAGACGATGTTAGAAGAAAGAAGACAAGGATGGGTTACGGCTACAAAGTTGTAACTTGAGCACGAATGAGGAATATGAGTATGTTTACATTTCCATTATGTAACTCTACAGAAAAGACAGGGCGAATCGGACAACCATTTGCATAATTTATATCCTGTACTGGAATATATAATCTAGTCATTGCAAGAAGAGATAACGATCGATACGGTGCAAACATTATTAAAACCAATAATCGAATGTAGTTACAGCAAATTATCCTGTTGATACGTTTCATCCAAGTATAAGTATTAGCTGCTGATGGAGGTATTGTTCTAATTTAAAAAGCCAAGATTTAATGCAAAATTGTTATACCTAATTGTTACTTAAAACTACTGCCATCCAACACCAACTTGAGGAAATATTTTTAAGAATACAACATTACGACCACCAGCATCACATGCTAGGGATATTAGGCATCTTCAAAAGTATCTTCCACGTACCTTTAAGATTCGATTCGGATTCCGATGATCATGGTCCATATCCAACCCGGATGAGGACGAGGCATTTGAGTGAGGTCGCTTGGTTGTAAGCAGATTTCGTAATCGCTCGGAATCGTGCGTATTCGATGGGGGTTGAGGTTGCTGCTGCTGCTGTAAGTGTTGCTGGTGTTGCTGATGCGGGTGATGTTGCTGTTGATGCTGCTGTCGCTGTACCATTTGTTGCGATTGCATCGTGGATTGATGTTGTTGCATTGGCGACATGTGCGGGTGGTGGTGTTGTTGCTGTTGCTGTTGCTGTTGCTGCGACTGAATATCCTGCAGCTTGTCCTTGCTGTCGTCGAACGGAAACTGGAACGCATTTGCACCGAAAGGTGTGCCCGTATTGTTGTTATTGGTATTATTGTTATTGTTGTTTAACGACATGTTGGGATTGATGAGGCTTCCACCGTTGTTGCCACCAGCACCCCCTCCGTTGTTGTTGTTTGAAGGCGATGGCATGCCGCCCATCGTGCTGCCGGAGTAGTACGGTGTCATCGGTGAGGCACACATCGGGGCGGCCGCAGGACTGTACGCGCTGACGGACGGAGGTCGTGGGGTGCTGACTGGGGTGACGCTGGTCCGGGAGTCGGGACGTGAGTCCCACCCAACACCAACCGACTCCATGTCGAACGTGGAATGTGGAAATTCGAGCTCAAAGTCCGTGTTGAAGAAATTACTGCTGTCGGAGGAGGGACCGCAGAGGAGTGACGAAGAGTTTGGGTTGCTACGCGGTGAGACGATCGAACCCATCGTCGCTCCACCGGCAGGAGGTCCACCTCCCATGCCGGTACCACCACCTCCCGCGCCTATACCGACGCCTCCACCACCCAGACCGGTCACACCCGGGCCCATCGCCATGCCAGGGCCACTCATGCTACCACCGGTCATACCACCGCCGCCCGATGGGCCTCCTCCACCTCCACCGAGCATGCCACCGCCTGTTGTGGCTCCGGCGTTACCGGTTCCGCCACCGTTCAGTACACTCGACATCAGTGGTCCACCCATGTTACTGACTCCCTGCGTGATTTGGGCCATATGGCGGGCTACAACATCGTTCCCTCCGTTTAGGCCGCCACCTGTCACCGAGCTGCTCGTACTTGGCATTAGCAGACCCAGGGACGAGGATGAGGTAGGATTGCTGCTGCTGCTGCTACTACTGCTGCTGCCGCTGCCATTGTTATTGTTAATGTTACTGCCGCTCATTGCCACGCTAAGGCCACCGCTGCCACTACTGCCGCCCATCACCATCCTGCCACCACCGCCGTCCCCAGACAGCATGGCGACTTCGTTCTCCGTCAGCACGGTACAGATGGCCATGATGAAGTCTGGTTCGTTTGGTTTTGTACAGCGGAAGAGCTTTGATTGCGTCTTCACGTGTACGTACACGTCCGGGCCGCCGAGACGCAGGCGATAAGTGAGCTCGAACGGGGTTCCGATGGCCGAACGCACGTTACCCAGGTGCTCGTTTAGCTGCTGCCGGTCCTGATAGTGGCAGATGTCGTAGATTGACCGTATAGTTTCTTTGGTAAGATTTCCTGCAAACTGTTTTCTTAGCGTCGATGAGTCATAATCTGAAATGAAGCAGTTGTGGGAGAGGTTGCACTGGTGAGTAGATGGGACACAGAACGAGGATGGTAGTGTGCATACCTATAATGTTACCACTAGTATCCAGCTTCAATGTTAGCTGCTCGTCCAGCGTTTGTGGCATGGTGGTCGTTTCTATCGTTGCCTGATCGTCCTCGGGTAGTGTAATTAGACAGAGCACCGAGGACGATTCCTCCGTATCATCCTTCACAGGAGCGGAGATGATTAGCAGATCCTTGTACTTCTCCAAGCGCTGCTGCTTTTGCTCAATCGTTTCGTTTGCCCCTTCCGGCGCCCTTAGCAACCAACGAATTTTAGTTCGAATGGTACGCTTTGGCGTCTGATAGAACATCTGCAAGAACGAGGCAAAGATGCGGGATTAGACAATGAAAGTGTTGGAATGTTGGACCAGCCCGACACTTACTTCATTTTGATCCCAGTTTAGCTCAAACGAATTCTTATTTAAAATAGGACTCAGCTTTGAATGATCACCAGTATGCAGGTACGAATATATAGACTGTCCGTGGAGCTCCGTGCGCGAGTAGTGCAGTACGTCGCGGACGTTCTCCGTGGCACATTCGATCACACCCTCCGAGTTGATCTCGAGCAGGGCCCAGCCGACGTTCGAGATGTAGTGCTGCACTGCCTCGAAGTAGGCTGACTTTTCCGGCGAGTGGCCGTTCACCGACGGTTCCGGTAGTGGCGGTTCAGTGGACGATACCTCTCCCTGTTGCACCGGGTGCAGTTTACAGGAAGCGGAGCAATCCGGCGAGCATTTGGAACACCGCGAACCAGTCAGATTCGGGTTTCCTTGCTCTAGCATATGACGAAACTGTAAACGGAACGAATGAGATCATCAGTACCTAACATTGTTGTAATGGGGATGGAACAAAAGCAGCAATTATAGTTCGTAGCGGTGAGGTTGAGGTGAGTCATTTGATGTTTTCTGCTGCGTTAACAACAACTACTAACAAACTGTTCTGCAAGCACCAGCAATGCAACTAGATTGCGAAATAGATCGCTACCACCGTCATCAATCTCACTGGTACAGGGAGAGAAAAACAAAACACGGTGGAATGCAAACCAAAGAACAAATGTTTGTGCTAAAAATAGCTTCCTCTCAATCAGAATCTTATCCGTCCTTAGCGACGTCTGGCGCCACTGCAAGTAGGTTTTTTTTCATTGAAAGCTTTCTTTTCTAGCCTACAAGAAACCGCGAAATGATGATACGATTCCAATGAAACTGCAATGGAAGGAGAAGCCAGAGTTCACAATGTTCGAGAGCAGTGTAATGCCGAACGACGAAGATGGCATAACTAATCAGTTTGCAAACATTACATTGGGTTGTTAAGGCGATTGGAGTACCAATCGTCGATGTGATGCAGTAGAGACTCATCAACCTAGCGTGCTTGCATTTATTTGGACAAACATACTGTTAACATCTTTTCACAGCTTTTATGGAAATAAGATTGGTCGCAGAACTGCAACAGGTAATGCAGATGCGCAAATACGAACTTTGCTACCTTTTGACGATGTAATACACTCGTGCAGAATACGACTGCAATAAAATGAGCTAGAACATGCATGCGTGAGCGACAAAACGTTGTCGCATGAAGAATTCTAGATTAGCACGTCGATGATGTTTTGAACATTACGTTCTTACCGTTGTGGAATTGAATATCATATCTGACTGCTTTGGATAAAAATTTTACTTCTTTGCAATAAGTTTCCTTCCGAATAAACTTACCGTTCGAACAACTTCACTTAGTATCGCCGCTTTGTCTGGTTTACAGGCGGTCATATCCCGCTTGATCTGCAGGAACTCGCCAAGTTGTTCAATGTATTCATTTTCTAGCTCTCTGCGACGTTTCTCGTTGTTGCACTTGTTGATCTGCGACTGTGGTTGCTACAGCGAGTAAAGAAACTGACATTAGTACACGGCGCGCAGCAGCAGCACATCGAGAATTGTTGCTAATGTACCTTCGTGTCTGGTTTGCGGCGAATTTTTTTCGATGCGGTAGGCGGACAGGCCACGGATGGTACGACGACATTCATTATTTTTGACTGACTCTGCAGTTGTGATGCTGTAGCTGCTGCTCCTCCCGCTGTTGCGGCTGTGGCTGCCGAATGCGGCGCGTTGATTTGGTTCTGCAACTGAGATGGTGGCTGGTGGGCGCTGGAGGAATGTTGCTGTTGTATCGGCAGTGTTGAGGCTGACAGTCCACCCAGTCCACCCAAACTTTGGCCACCGGTTTGCGATGCGGAGTAGAACGATGCTTGAGACGGTTGCGCTGACTGCGACAGTTGTGTATGGACAAGCCACTGGTCCGGCAGTGGTAGTTCACATGGGCCAAGCCTGGAAGAGAACGTAAAAATGAGCACATTAGAACGGAGATGGAGATTCAGATGTTCTTGGCAACCGCCGGTGGTGTTCTTAGATCTTGCGGTTCTGAAATGGAAACATTCAATGATGTGCCACCGACGACGACAACATCACATCCTTCAACAGCTAGCTATCGGAGAGTCAACTCTACGCGGGGTACTCTCGTATCTCTCTATAATCGTAACTTGCGCAATCAGCAGTTATCAGCAGGCACCAGACCCACAACCACCTTTCCGAAGAGTGTTTAAGATTATGCGTCCCTGCCTGTGTGAGTGTGTATGTGTATGTGGCGTTATAGTGGTCCGTCGTGTGAATTAGACGGTTTTCTTTGTCAAACACCACTGACACATCCAATACACTGATGCACACCGTGGTGAATGTTCGGCAAGCAACAATTTGCGCACACGAGTTCTTCACAACCAAAAACGTGGAATGGTGGTACACACAAACACACACATTTCGCTTGCCTATGTTATCTCGGCAGATTGAAAAAAGGTTACATATTAGCCATGTAATACATCAGTTTTATCGGTTGATTTGCCGACAGCAAATCAAAGCGGAACACCTGGAAAATTGCCGGAGGATCTTGTGTGCGCGAACACCTGCGACCGACGTTGGTGGTCGTTGGAGAGTATGCCGTAGCGGAACGGATTGCCATTGTATGGTTACGTCGCCACACGACCGAAATGGGCCTAATTTCTAATGGTCAGCGAATTCTAAAATCAACAAACCCATACCTCACGGGCACCGTTGTCACACTCGCGCTCCGACACTGGCGACTCATCGTTTCTCGTGAGTTTCGGCGTTTTTTGTTTGCAATGCTGGCTCTACTGGTGTGTAAAAGCGCACGTACCCAGGGAGTTTTTCTTCATGTACCCCGATCGAAAAAGCCACTCTGTTTGAACACGCGAAATTAAATCAATTCATCACCACACCATAACAACACCCGGCCAGCAAACACACAACACTCTATCGGGGGAACGGAACACGATCTGACGTTTGTCGAGACTCCAGTGGACACAACAGGTCCACCCACGGCCAACAACTGAGCCCGTGGACCGTGCGGTTTATTCGATTTATTTATTACACCCTAAGGTGTGTTATCAGTTTACAACCGCTTCAAGTTTCTTCTACCGGTCGCCGTTCTCCGTCAAGACTCCTTTCGTCACTTCTCGTTCGTCCAGCGGTAGTGTGGTAGTGTAAGTCATCTTTCGTCCGCCCGTTGCCCGTAGCTGGAGATTTTGTGTGTGTCTCTAGGGAGAGGGTGGCTGACGATATGATACACATTTTGATAATACGGGCGTTTTCTGCTTCAAACACTAGCGCGGAGCTTCGGCGAAAAAGCGAAACTTCGTAAAGATGGGAATTATTGTTTTGGCATGGCATGGCAGGTTATTTATTAGCCATTACTGATGCTAGCATAATGTTGATGATAAAATACACGTAACAGTAATTAAAATTCGTTAAATTAAAATTAAAATGTTCGTTATTGCAGATATATTCCCAGATATTCTTCAATATTCTCAGCATTGAAAAATAAAGTTTAATTAACAATATTGATGCATCTAACGATAGCCAATTACTAAGCTCAGATACTATTACATTGCTGTTTTACTTAATTTACACTGACACCAGAGACCTCGATATGATCGTTACTCTGCATCATTAACAAGGCTTGAAGTGTATCGAGAGCAAGGTAAGGGAAGCCTGCACCATTCGATTTTTTTAACAATACAACTCAACACGACTTATTTAACACCCCACCAAACAGGCCGTGCGCTCTTTGTCTAACTGAAATACCGCACAATGTTAAAGGGTTGTAATGTGTACAATTATTCTTGTGCGGCGTCATAAAACCGATTGTCCAACCTCCCAGGAGGCATAAATCATGGGAGAGAACAGCCTCCGGAGTCCGGACGAAGTTTTACAATGGTTTCAACTTAATGCAGCAAGCGCGCGCGCGTTCGCAGTTAACACATAACATAAGCGTCCGCGCTGAAGCACAAACAAAATTGCCCAAACATGGAGCAGTGTGTTTCAGTGAGGCGGCATCAGCTGAACTAGGGATGGAATGACGCTAGCTAGTAATTACTGCATACTTAACCTTGCCAACTCAGCTCACATGACTCACATTTTGGAAATTCAAACTGTAGGCTTTTAGATCTCACCGATTTAAAACCAAATCGAAAGCTACCTTTAGTGTTGCAGGGTATTCGGTAGGGTATGCTAATTAAACAATAATTAAGCAAGATTACATTAGCATTATGGCAATGAAAATATGCCATTTAGCTATTTTTCTCATCTTCCTAATAGTTTTTCAGAAGATGCCAGCTCTAATATAAAGCGGATCATGTAGAATTTCCCATCAACTATTATCCCACTAGGTTTAGACATGAGATGGTTGGACATCAGGCGATTTGAACATGTGACAGAGCGTTGTAGCTATAAAAAATACTGACACGTGCATTTTGAACTGCTGCTTGACAAACATAAGATGGATTCGATACAGTAGTCCACTGAGGGTTTCTCCGCCCTACAGTAGTTGACAGTATACGACTCCCTACTGATCCCACCAAATTACATGTACAAACCTAATGATGCAATGTTTTTGACGTCTCTAAGACTCTTTGAAGACTCGAATATGACACATGAGATCTGACATTTCTGCCCGTATTCTATTGATGACGTCAGCTTTCATCAAACATAATAAACTTATTTGGGGGGATAAATGCCATAAACTCTGCTCTATTGACTAGGTAATACGAATTCAACTTACCACCTCATAATGTACCACGATCGAACTTTACTAGCTTGATAAGACAAATTACAACAGTAAACACACGTTACACATTAATTCGAGAATAGAAACACATGAAGAAATAAACCCACAATCTTTAAATCCGATCAATACCACCACTTAACCATCACTGTGCATTAAACACGTCCCGCATAGCCATTATAAGCGGCTGTGTAGCTCCCACCAGAGGCGGCCGTCACGATGAACGCATATTACTCATCGTGGTGAAATTCGGAAGTAAATTCCACCTTCTTATCGAGCAGGTTGTCGAGCAGGAAAAAGGATCTGCCACAAAGTTCCCCAACCGGTCGGTTTGCGTGGTGAAGATTCGTCCGAAGGTTGCAGCTCTGTGTTTCTGGTCACGACCCGATCTTTTGCCAAACTGTTGCAACTCAAAGCACTCCAAATACGTGCACCACCACCACCACCACGAGGCAGCCGTCGACGAAAAAACCCCTCAAATTGGCCGTCGTGAGTCTACGCAAAAACGAAGTGGGTCAAGTTCAGCGGCGAATTCCAGCGGCTCCATTGCAGATATACAGGCAGGCAGGCAGGCAGCAGATTGGCGAGTAATAGCCGCTCGCTTACGTCATGATATTGTTGGTCTTTCTTTGTCTCTCACCAACACAGGCGTGCAGAGTACAGCCTATTCACGGGTGCATGTGGTAGTAAATGCATATTTCCATTATCGTTTCAGCAGGTGTCCATGGAGTATGGGATCGAGTTTTCATGCCATGGGCTGGTTTTTACTTCCGGATGTAAGAGTTTCTTTTTCTTGGAACTTGGAATGCAATATTCCAGGTTTCGTTTATTGCATCATTGACAATATGATCACTATGACACATTCACAACCGAGGCAGGACTAACATATTGGATGCAAAACTCCGTAATAGGTAACGTGACTCTACGGCCGGATTTTGCTAAGAGGGTACTACGTGTAACGTCTTGGCCCAGGTCGTGTAACAGCGGCACAGAAATAAAACAGATTGTTATTTGGACCATTCTTCACCATTTATCTCGCACCCCCGGCAACCGCTCACAACCACCAAAGTAGGTCACTTATTCTGCAGGACGAGGAGCACATGCCAGATAGCGGCGCTGTCATTTGTGCTAGTACTTCTTCACGTCGATTGTTTACCCTTGCGGTGACGTTAGCGACACTTTGTGTGTTTCAAACGCGTTTGAACGCAGCAGATCTATTGTCCTTTTTCAATGTCCCACTGTACTACACATTGCACAAGAACAAAGAGCAGGCATCACCCATCGATCGTTTCCAACAGCGACTAACAACCACTACGTCATCGGCTTTTGAGGCGGGTGGTGGGTGGGTGATCTTCGCAGCGCAATCCACGCCAGTTGTCAATTGGTCGTATCAATTCGCTCTCCCATTTTCGGCTGATCAAGCCACCGCACGACGGGCCCGTTGTCGTCTAACGTGCTCGGAGGTACGACCTTTCATTTCCGCACCTCCGTCCGGCAGAGACCACTTTGCGATCACTCATCAGCTGTCCCTCGTAACCGCACACAAACACTGCGGACCCTGTGTTAGCTATCGCTCCAAAGTTATCCGTGCGTCCGCGGTTTGGCGTCCGCGCCGCCGCGAGGTGTTCTTCTTTGGGGATGCAGAAAATCGGTGTCAGTGGGTCACAGTCAAATCGTGTGACCGTCGGCGACGACGACGGCACCGTTTACTTGAGTGGGGAGGGGGGGGGGGGTCCAAAAACGGACCGGGCAGCGAGCGTGTGTTGGTGTTGGTTTGTTGAGTTGGTGGAGGACTAACAAACGAACAAACACACAGAAGCACAGGCAACGGACGAACGAATGCAACGCTATTGCATGAGTCCGCAGATCTTTGCGTGACGCATGTAATACGCAAACTAAATACGCAGAAAGGATGTGCGTGACTGTCGGTTTGGGATTTTCTGGTCCATTAAAATGTCAAATTAAAACATCTATTATTCATTTAATTAAAACATTCTTTGAACGCTATTCATATCACTCGACAATATAACGAATAAGGGTTATAGCAGCATTGAACAGCTGTCAAAGTAAGCGCAATTCAATCGGGACGTAATTAAAAACATGGTTGAGTACATACAAAAACAGTCGTTTGGTGTTATTTTCCACTTTACCCTTATGTTTATACAGTACAACCCGCAATTGCCGATACGTCCGCGCTCCCCCCAGGCGAGCTTTTCCCAATTTTCTTCTCGTGCCCCCTCCAACGCCATACTCACTTCGCTCGGCGGGCAAGCTTTCTGCCGCCGCAACAACCCACCCACAGCCAGCAAACAACATCGATTAAATGCTGGTGTTGTGCTGGCCGCCGCCGCCGCCATCGTCACCGCCGATGGTAGCTGTATGATGGCGTGGAAATAAACGTGCGCGCCCGGGTTTGTTATGCAAATCCGGTGGCGATGGCAACCTCTGCCGAAGCGGAAGCGGCCGGTTTTTTTTGTGTGCGCCCTCTCCCTCCCGGTTGGTTTATTTTCTCCCAGTTCCGGGCGCGCGGGGAGAGCGCGCCGCACAAGGAGTACCAATTATGATGGTTGATGGCATTGGGGTGGGATACCGGGCGGTGTTTGAGTATTTCGTTTGCTGGGGCCACTTTGTGCGCCCGCTGCTGCTGCCAATGTTGTACACGAATAATATAAAATCATTCAATGTTTCGCTCCTGCTCGTTTCTGCCCGTTTCCTCGGCCCCTCCCCGGGGGGATCTTCTATCTTCAGCCGTTGACGCCACTCAACGGTTATTTCGCGTTTTCAACGCCCGGCGGGTGTTTGTCTCCCCTTCAGCGCCCGTCTCGCGCCGGCATCGTTTCTGGCAGCGCAAGTCCATATGCTGGTGATGTCTAGCATTGAAACATGACATTATTTCTAATAGTCATGATAATGAATACACCAAAAAGCAGCATTGTTGGAACTCGGATAAAATGGAAGGTGCAATGAAATATTCAGCTGGAAATTGCTGTCAACTATGGCGGGATTCGCTTCATTCTACACAAAAACTATAGTAGAGTCAGTGAAGCTCACGGGGGCGTTATCCACACAGTTTGAATAATTAAACTATAGATCATGCTTGTACATAATATTTGATTACTAACCAGCAGGCGGTGCTTGAAGCCATAAAAGCCTGGATCTTTGTATTTGAAAATAGGGAAAATGTAAAAATACCAGTAAGATATCAATATCAAGCAATGTTAATACAATTTGTAATCAAAAAACCCTAAAAATCGAAATAAATTGTCGATATGTCACCCTGCGCGAGATGACGCAAGGCTATAATATTAAACATTTTTTTAAATAAATGTGTTAAATTTGCAGTATTTGAAATATTGGAAAATTTTAAGTCTTTAATTTTTCACAGAGCAGGAGGCGCTTTCTCCAAAATTAAGCAGACTGGTCACGCGGATCACTTGAAGAGTTAAATCATAACTGTATCAAATTTATGCTAGCTCGGCTAATAAAATAAAAAAATGACAAGAAAGTACTACAGTTTTAACTGTGTTAAGTATGTACAAGTAAGTACAGCATCCAGACATAGTGCGGTTCTCTCGACAGTGACAGAGATTGCACATTCATTTTCGTTCGAGAACGCATCGCATTAGATCCAACCAGTTAGATCTGTTATTTATACAATGAAGCAATAAAGCAATAAAATAAAACTGCCTGAACCAACTTGCTGCACGTAACAAATTACATTAGTACGAGACGAGCGCAACACCACGTTTTGCCACACCAGATTAAGCAGGCAGATTAAGCAAAACAATCCATTAATCGCCTAGTCAACTTGAAATTACCCACCCGAACGGGTTTGATTGACCACCGACCGACAGCGTTCTTCGGTGGAAATGGCAAGGTAAGTCAGCTGTAAATCATCAGACAAGAGGCAAATATCCCCACAAACGGACGGACCTGAACTGACAACCCATCCATTCCGGTCCGGTGCGGGTGTTGAAACTGCGGCGCTCGAATAAGGCTCTTACACCACCCCGGCCGGCCGGCACTGGACGCGACTGCCTAAATGATGTACAATAAAATGCAGCAGCCGAAATTGAATCGATCATAAATTTTCAACTCTTGAAATGCGCTGCAGCCCAAACCAAGCAACGACCGACGAGATTGTTGTGAGTGGGAAAAATGGCTAGTGCTTCCCAAAGGGCTACGGTTCGCCGCCACGGGGGAACGGTGTGTGTCAAGTGCAGTGTTCGGTTCGGCCGGAGCGTACACAACACGCATGAAATGAAAAACTATCCAAAGCACACCGGATCCACTATTACCTCACAGGGCACAAGCAGCAGCGGTTGGTTTCCACTGTTGTCGCATTCGCATCACTCGCACAAGAAAAACGTTACCTACCACATCAACGGTCGCTGTGGGCTAAAAGATCAGCCGGATGTCGTAATCCGGCCGAAGACGGAACGCTGTGATGATCCACCCGAAAGCAACCCCCCAAAAAAAAAAAAAACTCACCCTACTCGAAATGAGCCGGCCACGGTTATGCTTTTATATCGCGCTGCGCTCCCAGCACGTTTATTACACACTACACCTGCGTTGCGTAAGACCCGGAATTTGAAAGTTTTCACCTCGGAAATGGTGATGGCAAATGAGGCGACAGAAACGCAGGCGCACCCACCGCCAGCAAACCTGTCTCTCGCGTTGACATTAAAACGAAGGAGAGCAACAACAAAAAAAACAATACGTTTGCTAAATTTGAATTTAAAAGCATTTCTCCACAGAGGTGGCCGGTGGAAAATCCTACCACCGCGCGCTCTGGAAGGGAAAGCGCACCCACCGAAGCACAACACACAACACCCAAGCCCAGCAAAAAGGGTAGTGGTGGAATGCGTTTCTGTTTCATTTTCGATTGTTGGATCGGAGGGGCATGAGTAGAGAAGGCGCCTATAAGCGGCCCACCATAAGGGTTGATGGTAAACAAGTACGTCAGATGCCTTCGTAACTAGCTCATTGCCATTGTTACGGCGTCAAGATCATCCATCCCCCCGCAGCCGGGGCCCGGTCGCAACACCACACCAATACCAGCGTCACAACGTACCCAACACGGAATGCGCAGCCGCGTGCGAATATCCACTTCAATGTTTCCTCTCTCTCTCTCTATATATATGTGTGTGTGGGTGCGCTGTTTGTGGGTCCCTCTTGTAGGTCCCTCCTTCTCTCGTTCTCGCACTTAAAATCGCGATTTCCCAAAAAAAACCCATTCGACGCAAAAATCACCTCCCGGCGGGCGCGTCTGTGTGTGTGTTTCCTCCCTCCTTCTCTCCTTTCCGCCCGGTTTTGCTGATCGTTCATCGCCCAAACGCGAACACCACCATTTTTAGAGGCCATCACCATCGTTTAGGGGGTTTGTCACCGTCACGCGCACGATGATCATGTGTGCGGCGGCGACGGCGGCGGCGTCCTTTCCCGCTTTCGTTTTCCATCGTTCCGGACACTTTCACCCTCTCGCGGGGTGCGTGCCTTCATGTTTGTCTGTGTGTGTGTGTGTGTGTGTGTGTGTGTGTGTGTGTGCGTGTGTGGGTAAGTGGATGATGCTTCGCGACTTCACGATAGGCACTCGGCTGACGAGACGAGACGCAATCGAGATCATGGGACGCTCTCCTATATAAATAGGTTTGTTTTCTCGGTCGACTGAAACGGAAAGTGAAACGCGATCATTACATGACGGCGGGGGAGAGCGGGAGTGGGCGGAGGAGCGCGCGCTGCTCTCGTTTGAGCAGCAGCAGCAGACGCGCTCCCCTCATCGCCGGGTGCAAATTGCAGTATCATGGACGATCTCGTTCGATCTGGATCGGGTGGGGTTCGGGAGAGTGGGGTGGTGTTGGGGAGGACGATGCTCGCAACCGCTTTCACCCACCCAGCGATAACATCGACAGCACCGCTCAGGCACAATCGTGCGAGAGACGACACTGAATTTCACATGATTTTTATCACACCACCTGATAAGCGCGCAACGATAAACGATCGCAACCAGACGATCGCAATCACTTTCAAGATTTGACACCGATATGTCCCATCGTACCTACGTCGTTTGCGGATGAGCTCTCCGTAGAATCCTTTCCGAACCACTTACACACACAGGTTTCGTTTGGCGTGATTTCATCGAGCTTTACCAGATGATGACCCACTTTGTGCGTGCTGTGTTGGGCCCGCCACCATTGACCCGATTATATGCATACGCGCGCGTGCACATCACCTCTCTGTGCGCGGGCAGGCAGCGCGTGTTATTGTTTTGTTTTCATTGGTTCATTTTTCTGCCCCGAGCTCATTTCGTTATGACTGGCTCCCAGTCGGGGCGCGCCCGATGCACCACAGCCCAGACACACACGTTTACTGTCATACGACGCACAGACATGGTTAAGGATGTAAGGTTAAACCACAAACGCGTAGTAAAGGCCGCGGGCGCGCTATACCGGGGGGATACATTGTATCTCATGCGGGCATGTGGGAAAAGTGAGGAAAAGAGTCGGCAAAAGAAAGGAGACAAATTGCCACACTCATCCGACCGACCGGTTGCACTTGCCCTCCCCGTCAGACAACTTCCGACGAAGCCTGGGAAAGCGTTGGGTAACATGGTGGTCCGTGTGGCGCTGCGGCCGCTCCGTACAAAACGGCACGCGAGCATGACCCACAACACGAAAAGTGTTCGGTATAATGTTGTCCCAGTCCATGGTAGGGATTACTTGTGCGTCGTCGATCGACAAATTCCTTCCATAACGTACTCATATCGAAACGCCTCGATACGTGTTGCGAGAGTGTGAATGTAGTAATGCATTGAATGACTTTCATTTGAGCTGGTGGAGGCGCCTAGTTTCACACTGCAGCAATAGCTTAGTAATGTAACTCTACCCCCCAAAAATAACAAGGATAAGAAAAGTATGTTGAACACTGTGAGAAGTTATGTTTAAGTGGCTTCTATGTAGAAAATTACGAAGCAATTTTTAACAGAAAAAGGTTGCGATTGCTAGCGATGACGTCACTGAAAAGACGAAGTATGTCGTTTTCCTGTGACGCCTCTAATTACAGGGAAAGCTCTTTTGGAAAGGTTGGCTTTACAACGATTTTTTGAAAAACATATATACCATAAATTGATAGTCATCAACCTCCAGAAGATGTTCTGGAGGATTCTTGTTTTCGTATGTACAAAGAAACGAAGAGCGAGCCGCTCTTATGACAAGTTCTATGAGTTGTGCGATGAGCGATACGATACGAATACAATCGTCTAGCGAATCAGACTCGCCAGCTTCCAGATGGACTGGGAATGCCATGTAGAATGACACCGAAAGGCCAAACTTGTAGGTAAGTCCTTTTAAGTCATCCAGAACTAGGACCGTTTACAAAAAAGTAGCCGTAGAACCTTATACGCAAGTACTAAAAACAATCATTCCTGACTATAAATCTAATAATAATACTACAGCTAGTATTTTTCACCAGAACAATACACATACACCCCCTACACGTGCAAGGTGACAATAAATCGTGTGTTGTGATATAATATAAATTAACTTTAACTCACGTAAGACCAACATTATTACTATCGACATGAGCCGCGAGAAGCGTAACGTTGACTGTTGAACGGAATACGACAGGGCAATGGGAAAATTTAAATCAATTTGGAGAAAACAACCCCCGTGGAAACGGGAAAGGAGGGTCTGCGGTTACTATTTACAACCCCGCCGGCAAGTGTTATAAAACATCTAGCAACGATAGCAAGGGTTGAGGCATTGGAACAGGAAACCAGTTCTCGTAGCGGACATGAACACGCACAGAAACAGAATTATTTGCATTTTTTATTGTATTTCAAAAGCGCTTTGCGCTTTCGAAGATTTTACCCATGCTTGCCGTGTTTGGAAAAATGTTTCGCCCATGAGCACAGAAAATGCTATATGAAGTGTTATTTTTCGAAGTAACGAATACATCCACACATTCGAGGGGCGTTTAGGTTTAACACTTTTCACCAAACTACAGGTAGTGAACAAAGCCGCGTCGCTTAAATTACATGATTTGACAGAATCGCCAACCATTGTTCCCGATATTATCACTGCTGGTTGAGCATCGCCAAGACCTTGACCAGGAGGTGCCTTTCGCGCGCGCAGATTCCAATCTCAAATCCACCATTACACATTCATTGTGTCCTCTCACCTGCGCGGCACACACTGTTCAAGCGGGGTTTCATACCAGTCCAGCACGGTTACGGCGTCGTGCCGGCATTCTCTTACGCACCCCGGCACGAAATTACGTGCTCCTCGCTGTTGATTGCCAAGGTCTTGTTTCAACAGGTCCACACGCATGAAAATGGGCTGCCTGATTTATGATTAATTTAGTTCCACAATCAATTCGAATGCGCGAGCCCGGAACCAAGTGTCTGTCGGTCGGCTGGTGGTGGCGTGCATGCGTCAAAGCCAATGTTCGAACGAGTTTTGGGCCGAAACATTATTTAGTTTTTAACGTGCAGCTGTCTGTTGTCAAACAGTATTCAATTATTTAAGGTAAATGAGCTTATATATTAGTACAACGTCTTGCTATAGAGTAATTAGAGCGATTTTATGTGCACCAAAAATATACACTTTTGATTACTCAAAAACCTATAGGACATAAATCAAACATCATAAGAAAACGTCACCAAATCATCACAATACTAAACCATATTAGCCAAAAACATTGGATGGTCTATACGAACGAATCTAAATGGTGGAAAGAGAGAAAAGAACGAACGATTTAAAAATACGGCATACAGAAAAGCCATTTAAGTGTCCGCTAATTAAGTTGTTAAACCCAGGCAACAAGGGACTATGGAAGGTGGACGGCGGCGGTTCCAAGTTCAGGTTCAAACCAGCTTTGACTAGCCAGCCAGTCCGTCAGCCAGCCAACTCGCCGCCGGCTATTTCGCTAGGGACTAGATATGGAGAGATCGTTATCTTCGTCAGCAAACAATCGCACCAACAACGGACGAAGTAAACCAATCCCTTTTTTAATATAACCTATCTGCACACACACATAGTCTCAGGCGCGCAACGTTTCGGTTCTGGCAAAATGTACACTGAATCGGCTAAAATTGAAAAAAAAAAAACGAACTGAAATTAGCAAAAAGACAAAACGACAAGAATACTGCCCGAAACCCTACTCCGGCTTCCGAGCGTTGAGTCCGACAGGGTTTCAGCTCCGTGTGACATACCTAACAAGCGTGTATGATTTATGCACATTCCACCTATTCTGTAAAACTGATTTCGGAGTCACGGTCCGGTGGCGAAGCTGGCCAGCTAGGCACGAAATAAAGGAGAGAAAAAAAAACACACACACTCACTACAGGCAAATAGTCTGTCGTTTTGTAGATGTCGGTACTTTATTTCGGACCGATTAGCACCGTTGCTAGGCTAGCGGCTGGAGTTACAGCGGCGCGGAACCTTGGGACGGTACCGTGACAATTTGGGGCCACCCAGAAGCACGGGGAGGAAACAAGTGTAACTTCCACCGTACCTCGTACATGACGGAAAACATGGAGCTATGGAGTGGGGAGTCTGCAATGAATCATTTTATTGGCATCGGGCCAAAACGGATGGATTGTTGATTGTATGCTACTGCGAACGTAATGCACGCAGGGCTATACACATGTTAAGAAAGTTATATTGGCTCACTGAGTTTTCGGTGGAGATAATGTAACACGTTTATCTCAACAGCGTGTGACAGCAATAATTTTCCTAAGCTGAATGCACCCGTCGGTTTGCAATATTCATTACACAATGCAAATTAGGCACCTGCTGATGCGCACCTACCCAACCTGTAGGTGCATCCAAATTAGACGCAATCATTCGATCGTTATAAACTTACCCATTCGTGTTAGAGCGGTCTTGTAGAAGGATCACCTCAAAAGGGCATTAAATTAATAGAATAACAAATGAGAAACATTAAAATTGCGCACAAAGCCATGAACAGCCAAGCTCTCAGACGCCAATTCGTTGCCGAGACTTGCGACACCGTCGGCGGGATAAAACCTTTTCACAGATGGCAGAAATGAGAGCGTTGGCAAGGAGGCAGAACACAGACTTGGAAGCTGTAGAAGAGACCAACTTGACGATGTAGCGCTGTAATGAACTGAACGTATGCAAACAAATTGGTCGGATGGTGGTGGTAATAAGTTTCTTTATCTTTAGCGTGAGGGAAAGCTAACTGCAGGTGCGCCAATCCCGGAACGTAATGCTGTGTGAGTACCGGCGTGTTACCATGCGGAAGCTAGTGCGAGTAATATTATGTGAATATGTTACGTGTTCCTCGAGCGTATACTGTAAGTCTCGAGATTGGATCTTCAGGGAAACTTTTACCATTTATAAACCGCGTCCCGCTGCACTGTGCGCTACGTGCAAACGCAGGAACGATGCATGTTTCAGCATATCCGGAAGCAACTTTGTAAGCTCCGTATATAATACGATCAAAAGTCAAAGTAGTCCGTTTCGGTGAAGAATTTAAAGCATGTTTGTCAACGCTAGAAGAAGCACTTGGAAAGCCATCTACTCTATCAGTATGACGAATTATTATGAATAAAAAGAATAAAACATCACACATATGCTGTCCAATTATGCTGATTTCGAAAATCAGTTTTTTCTCGGAATAAGTTTGATGTAAAATTATCTTATATACTTAAACTAAATACATCGATTCTTCAAATAATTATTGAAAGCTACAGGAAGAGGGGCTAGGCTATGCAACACGAGGTGCTCAACCGTGAGCGGGGCAGGAAGAGAGAAACAAAGAGATAAATAGAGGAAAAAAAGAGACAGGCAAAGAGATTTTTTAGATTATTTCCTAGAAATAATAAATTATAAATTTCGTGAGTCGCACATTCCGCTCATGTTTGCGGCTTCTGTCTCGAGATGCCTGCGAAACGACGGAAACCTGCCGTTGGTGGATCACATTGGCACTATCTATGATTTTACTGGAGGCGAGGAACCAATTAAGAAAATTGTACTCCACAACACGCCATCATGCAATTTGAAGAAGATTGTAATGGACGCAACGGAGACACAAAAAAAAAATGGAGAGCAAGATTGCCAATTTCATTCTAAAGAAGCTAGAAGTTAAGCATTGCAAGATAATGGCGCTAAACATTGAGTCGAGGCAAAAGTTATTTCGATGAAATCATTTCAAATGGCCCAATGCTTCACATTTGGTTATACTTATGTTTTCTGAACATAAAATGTGGAATATTACACTGTTATATTTTAAAAGAGATATATTGCAAACCTAAACAAGAAAGGACGATGTAACCTTCAGAGTTGATTCGCGAAAAATACTTTAAAGTGATCCGCACCAGCAACAAGTCTTCGGTAACTCTACCAACACGGTACGGCGTGGAATATTTTGCTGTTTTCATTCGTTCGGTGAAGCTGCCGACTGAGAGCACAGCCGGCGGGAAGCGCACGCGAATGTACATTGAAACGGTTGACGCCGAAAATCGGGTGTGCGTGACGCGTTAGTGGGTATTATCGTGCCTACGAGGCAATTACATTAATGAAGTGTAATTGAAGATCAAAGAGAAGATCCCGAATGGCAGTAAAATTTCTCGAGTACTGGTAGGGAAAATACTTCGCTTACTGTACGCACGGGTTTAAGATTAGAAAGTTCGTCTTACCAAAGTGAAAAGATCTTGAATTTTTCAATAATTAGCTTTCTTTTCAAAACTGTCCATTTGGCAAGTTTAGTTCAAAGATACTTAGTCCTACGAACGCTCCCAATGTCCGCAGAGCGGTTTAAAGATGAAAGAGTTGACGAACCATTTGAAATAATCCAAATCTATTTCTACATTTCCAACGCGGCGCACGCATGTATTTCAAATGTCAATAAAATTTATTTCAAAACACCCACTTTCCAAGACTACCTCTTTGCTGCATAAAACTCGATTGGAATTTGTGCTCGCTTCTGCTGCACACAGGTGGCACAAGCAGCCATAATGATGGTGGCATTGATTTGAGGTAATTTCCAATCACATTACTTCGTCCACGACGTCCGTACGCGGAGGAGGTGGAATATCAAGACGAACCTGGCCGGCAAGGCATTAGAATTCCAGGCAGCTAATTCAAGTCGCGAAGAAACAACCGTTTCTTTTTATGTACATCCGTCTAAGGTGCAGGGTACGGCTACATCTACCACAACCCGTCCCGAGACCCAATTTGTGTCCAGCTAAACTGATGGGGCTGGGCGACGAAAGAGTGCGTAAAGATTGAACAGTTTCAGTCGTAAAGAATAATTGTGTGCCGGTGGCGTGGAACGGGCCTCCTTTGCCACGGGACACTCGAATGCGCGAAAGAAGTGAGACACAAAAAACCAATTAGCTTCCAATCGCCGAAAGCACCGCGTGCAGAGAAGTTTGTGCCGCACTGTTCAAAAACTCACTCTCCGGTGTCTCGCGCAAGGTAGGAAAGTTTGTTGCCACACTATGCCTTTCTAGGTCTCCGACTTGAAGATTTGTGTGGAATAGAAATTAGCCATTCTTCGCTTAGGCGCGCAGCAGTGTGGAATTTCGATGTCCGGTGGACTTAGGAATTTACATTGGAGTGAGTCTAGGCAGGCAGGTGAGTTTGTTGAAGTGGAATGACAAACCAATAAATAAAACTCTTTTGTCGCAATTACTCACTACATGGCGAGCTACTTTAAACTAGGGATATTACTCAATGATTTAGTTAACTATTACGTGTGAGTGAATTACTGTAGAGTATCACGCAGAGTTTCAAAGGGGATGCAAGTCGGAATAGAGTGATCAAAAGAGCAAGTTACGAAAAAGTAAATTACTCACTTATTCGCGAGTCAGAAACGATTCGAATCCCAGTAACAGAGTAACGGTGAGCTAACTCTTTAAAGAGAGTCATTATTCCAAATTCCTACGAGTAACGCACACGCAATGTATCGACAGAGAAGCTTTTACGCGTACTCACATCGCTTACAGGAATGATTCATTGCGTTCGGATACGCCAAGACATCAAAGATAAACCGACGCCGTATGAAAAATAGGCTAATTTGCACACCCATGCTTTCCCGGCAAAGAGTCCTTTCGGCGCTGTCAGAAAAGGTAGCATTATTTAAGCAGCGGTACATATGGTTATCAAGTCTTTGCCGCGAAAGGAGTGTTCAACGAAAGCAAAACAAATATACTTTACAACAACAAAAAACTTGAAAAGAAACTAATGGATAGCAAATGAGCGGACCAGTAAAACACGATCCCAGGCCGCTGGCACTGTTACAGTGTTGTGCAAAGCAAAATCAAGAATCGTAGTGAACGAGCATTGTGGGTGGATGGATGTTCCACGTTCCACGAGAACTTTACCATACGCTCCCTGCTCTTCCTCCCACAACGGCACAGCATTTATTTCTGTTTCGAAATGTGTACACACCAAACATGTACAATCGAATCGAATTGTACTAGTTTGTGTGTAGGTGTAGGGCAGCGGTTCCAAATGGAGAAATAAAAAAATGGAAAACAACACTGCCTGTCAATTCTGCTGTCCTAAGTAAACGAGAGACTTCCCACAAGCAGCTACACGCTGACATCTAATAATTATGCTATTGCGTAGTTGTTTTTTTCCCCCCTTCGAATCGAATTTAAATGCTAGCTACCGAAAAATATCCGACTCCATTCTCGCGCTGCTCGCTCGAAGGTGAAATTTTTATCGAAACCACCCGTGAGTGTCGTGTGAACTTCTGGGGGAGCAAACCGTGGTTAAGATGCATGACAATTTGTTCACGAATGCATAACTTAGCATAGATATCGAACCATTAAAAAAGGTGGTGACGATAAGTACACGGAGCTGCATGCCTCGCTTGCATTTCCGAGGAAACGCGATCGTCACTGGGGCGGTAAAATGATCACGGAATGCGCAATTTTAATGTGTTGAAATCTGTTAGATGAAATGTTCCTGCCATAGCACCCATTTAAAGTCCACCGAAACAGACATCACCGATTATGCGAACCGTTAAACTCCAACCACAAGACATTTTGCGTCACGTCCACTATCGAAAACTTGAGGAGGTTCCATTTTATGGACATAATTTGCTTTCAGCGTTGAGTGTAACAATGATTTCTGTGCCATTAACCGTAATGGTGGAAGTAGAACCAACTTCCGCTTCCGTCCGGCACGAACGCGCCCCCCTCTCAACACACGGTGACGGTAACACGCGCGACCCAGTGAGTCTGACTCATCGTGCCAAACAAAAACCCGTCAGCAGGGACGGACTGCGAGAGGTGGTCGGGTGTAGTGCAATCGTCTTTTCGTCAACAAGTTCTTCCACCATGAACTTCGTGCTATCGCCTTTTTGCATAGCTAAGCAGGAACGAATATCTCGAAAATTCGTTGATGGTATGAGTTAGAATCGGGCGTTCTTACAAACATACACCAGCACGCAATGACACAATCGGTGGACACATTAGACACAAGTCTACATGGCTGAATATTTTAAACTTTATTTGCGCTTTATTTGCTATGAGTATAGCCCAGTTTCTAGCTAGAAGACAAAGTTCTGGAATTCGTGTCGAAATTTAGGAGGAAAAAAAACACTCACATGTTCATAAAACACCACTCCCTTCAATAGAATAGCACAGGCAGCAATGCAACAGGCCCTGCACAAAGAAAATTGCGTCATGAAGACGATTTCTGAACCATTTTCACTGTCAGCTACCAAGCTCAGCTGGGACAAGCTCCCCGAGATAAGCAAAAAAAAAACAGCGTATTTGCGCTTAGTAACCAAAAAGGAAAAACCCAACTCCACGGAGAGCTAGGAAAATGTGCTAAACTTACACGACACTTTGTTCCGGGGTGTTGTGTGGGTTATGCGCAGAACATCCGAACCGAATTCTCCTTGGCGTAGGTCACGGGGCAGCAGCCAGCAGACTAATGGAGCAGACGGAATCTAAACGATTCTTTGTCTGCTATTCGGTACGTGCATATCATCAGTCGCTCGGAAGCAGGCAGGAACGGATTTTACAGCACATTCAAAATGTTTGAAAATAGAATTGCCAACAGGAGTAAACCATTTGTTTACTGCATCATTTTGAAAACATTTCGGAAGGATATATTTGTTTTAAATGTTTATTATCACACTACACGTTACATCTTTTCTACATGGTCTAATAGCTGTATCATAAAGTTGAGCTGGAGCTGCTTAAAAACATTTTGCTCCGCTACCCACAAAACCACAGCCACCGGACTCTGCGCCATTGTTCCTTTGGGAATGTGGCAACCGATCCTCACAACACATTATATACCACCACCATCACCCATAAAACATGTAGTTCCAGATTGTTATCAGCGCCTTATTGCCATTAAACAAGGTTCGCTTGCAGTTTTTTTGCTGTCGTTCTCGCGGCCATGATACGCCATCTATGTTGCTATGGTTCGTTTGCGGCTACGCTCTGGGTCGCATCGTCCACGACATAATCACTTCTCTTTCTCCATAGCTCGGGAAGACGTCACAACAAACCTCGTGCTTTTCGCTTCCCTGAGCTTCCTAGCTCCTCCTAGCAAGAAACGAATGTTCCGTTTTTATAGTCCGTCTTTTTGTCAATAGATGATGACAAAGAAAGAAAAAAACACTGCAAGTACTGTGGATTTTATAGCGCGGTAGACACAAAAACGGAAGCTGCTAGAGCTTTCTTATTGTATGTGGAGATAAGATATCCGATTAGCTAGAACGTTGTAACAACGTCTTAGATGATTACCAATGCATTTCGAGAATGCTCATCACAAGAAACCTTAACCCAGATCACGATCGAAATAAAACGAGTTGCGCGGGTTTCATGTTAAACTTTAACGAGAAAACGCCTTAGAATCATCGTGAAATGTTAATCCATAAACCAACACGATGAGGTGTGCTTTTTACATTTTTGCTGCGTTCGCTGAGCGAAAAACCCCAACATGTCAACGTTATTTGTGTGCTTGAAATGATTATAAATTAACTTGATAGTTTTCACCGCATAATGCCCTATTGAGCGTGATCCTACACGGTGAGAATGTGGAAAGTTTCGTGCTTTGTGGAAGAAACGCACCAGAATACGCGTCTTGTAGTCAAACACACACACACACACACACACACACACACACACACACACACACACACACACACACACACACACCAACACACATGAAGAAAGTAAAACATTCGAGCATAATGGCAGAAGTGAAAGCTCATTTAGAAAACGGCTGCCTCGCTTCGGCAGCCGAGGTGACTAACTTCGAAGATGAATGGTGTTTTGGCGCAACGACATATCTCGCCGTACACAGGATAAGGAGAATCAGGCCATACACCCAGCAGCAAGCAGCAAGCAGGGCGCAAAAGGACACCATAGAGCACCGCACAAAGCACACCCGTGCTCGTGCTGTGCGTGGCGCGTGTTCCTTTGCCGACCGAGTGAGTGGCGAAACAAACAATCCTTGAAAGATTTATACGCAAGATTTATTGGAACTTAAAAACATTGGCAATAAATTAAACACCACATGAGGAAGGGCGCGTTTGGGTCCAGAATGGGGACACGTGAACACCAGCAGCCTTAGAGAGGGATAGAGAGAGACAGAGCGTGCGTACGCAAGCACGCAAATAGACACGCAATGGAAAGACTCGGACGCTAGTAGAATTTGATGCCAAGGAGATAATGAGTAATTGGACAAACTATAGTCGATTGCAATCGTGTATTGATTGTAACAAATATTTGTGGAATGATTTAATTGTTATTACACTAGTCACATGGAAATGGTTGAACATTCATCTTTATTGAATGCTTCGTGTACGGTTGAGTCATTATGAAATCTTGACTGATTATTAAAGTACATTCAACATCCACCGAATCACAGCGGAATCCATCACTCATGAATATCATCCCAACTATAGCTTATTACTATTAATTTATGCCGCAATTGAACGCTATGAAGGATTCATGTTTATTCCGAAAAAATATGAATCCCGCCTTTGTCAAACCGTATAACCCCGGCGACACACGCCCAGGAGAAAGTTCGTCCGATACAAAGCGAATCAATTTCGAAATATCCTTCCTCGTGTCCTGCACACAGGCAAGAACAAGGACATAATCACATAAAGCAGCATTACCAGCACCGATGTTCCCAGGGCGAAGGGCGCTTTTTCCTATACGTGTGTGTATTTTGCGAGATATCGAATGACATAAAATGCCACCGTAATACTATTGTTATGCAGCCACCACGGCGGCGTGGTTCGGTTTTTACAAAAGAATTAAGATATGCCCTGCTATTGGTTCGGTTCCACTGCCCGTCACTCGCCGTGTTTCTCCAGCGCTTTCACCACGAAGAAAGCATAATTCTGCTGCACCGTGCCTCCACCAACCACTATCTCACGGCGTGTCTTTGTCGGATGCGTAGCAACTGCTGCTGCCAGTAGCGTAAAACATTTTGTCCCCGAGCACCCGCTCTAACACACTCGATGGCCAAGGATCAAATTTCCTTCTCGTGCAGTAGAACACGGCATTCACAACGGCAGCAATGTGGCTACAAGATTTTCATCGCTTCCCGGCGAGGACAGGACGATAATGAAGGGTTCTGTTTGCCTTTATGGAAAAAATAAATAATAATAAATAAACCTTGTGCCCCTCCTGCTGCTGCTGCAGTGTTGATGGGATTCTCTTTATATTTGCCTCTCGAGCCACGGGTGTATGAAGTTTATGGAACTATCGAACGGAATCGTGTTCCAAGAGCGCACCTACCGGAAAAGAAACAGGCTACCCCACCGGAGCAGGGTGGATAAGAAAATTCTCGCTTCGCGTCGTCGTTTGCACACGCTCTCACAGCCACTGTTGCGTGATAGCACTTGTGTGGCAACACGTCGCAGCACATCGCACTGGATTTTGCGATAGTTTTAAAACTAAAAGAGCGAAAGACATCTGATAGTGTGAAAATTGGCAGAACAAAATAGAACCAAAACAAGAAAAGAAAGAAAGACACGAAAGCGCACTACAAACAGGCCCACTGCGCTCGCCTGAACCGAAAAACAATAAAATTTATTGGTCTACCACTGGACAACTCTCGTAGCAACAGAGAACCATCACAGGCCGTGCGCGCGCTAATGATGGAAAAATAACATTACACTTTCGCAATGGGAGCATATAGACGAAAAAGAAATACATCGAAATGCGCCATTAGAAGGCAATTTGGACAATACACTGCAAAGAGGCAAAAATGCTTCTCGGGCGATGTTTTTTTTTTCAAGCTTCTCTGTTCCGAAAAATAAAGGAAGCAAACTCCAAAATTCATCATCGTTCTGCAGCACAAGATGAAGAGTTCGAGTGTCCAGTTGAGGGAGAGGGGAGAAGGCGGAGTGGGCATTTATGGTCGAGCGAGAGAGAACAAAAAAATAAAACTCCAATCGTACAACAACCAATAACAGCGGCAGTGTATCAAAACTGCACTACGGAGCGCTCCCGCGGCCGATTCTTCGCCGCTGAAGGTTACCGGAAAAATGGATGGCCAGAGGCCAAATGGCTTGTCCAGTTTTATGGCCTATTGCCGAAACCATTCCTAGGCAACCGCGCAGTGCTCGTAGTGTGAGGCACGTTTTATGTCGAATGAACACAGTGGAATTTGCTCCATAAAATTGTTTCGAGTTTTGCACTCACAATAACTACAGCGCACAAGAAGCGCCTAAACCGGCACTAATGTCTTCATGATTTGCAGAGAACTATTCTAAGGAGTTATTCAGGATATGTATGGAGCGCATCATCCGGGAACCAGAATTATAACGAAATTATTACAATCGAATAAAAATTTCGATAAAATCCGCAGCATAAAACGTTGCAGCTTCCTGGAGGGCGGCAGCATCACGTGTAGCAATCAATCTAGCGAGAAGAACCACAAACGCAATCAACCTGTCATACGTACGCCGACCATATTCATCACGCAGCGAGTGAATGAGCTGGTCGGGCGCGCAACGGGTGACAAACCAACGCTGTCGCGAATGCTGACAGTTATGGATGGTAAATCCGGCAGCAGGTCATTGTATACCTTCTTCATCCGCGCTCGTCTTCGCTCGCTAACCACCAGAAGCCGTTAAAGCCCGCACACAGCTTCAAGGATCGATCTTCCTTTCGTCTAAAATCCTTCCAAACTATGCCAAGCATCCGACCGAAGCCGGGTCGAGTGGGAAAGGTAAAGCGGGTTGAAACAGTCATCATATTTCAGCACGCCATTATCCTCGTGAGACAGCATGCACACACCAGCGCGTTGGTGTGATCGGTTTCGAGCAAACTTTTGCCGCACAGAAATACATCCTTCGGGTAAAAATCATACAGCGGCAAGGGTTGTCTTTGAGCCATGAGTTTTTGTGAATGAATTAGAGCATTGACCCTTTTAATGAGTTGCGTTCTAAAGAACGGGTAAAACCAATGCGTGTGCGTGTTCCAATCCACGTGTATTGCTTTAAGAATGTTATTTTCCACAAGTAACATTACACAGCAAACGCACAGGTTGCGAGCGGTTTATGCTTCGTTAGAGGGCATGTTGTACAAATTACTTCATTATTTGGATCAATTATTTTTACCCCTACTAAAAGTCGCGAAAGATAACGCAGGGAAGAAGGATTGGCCCAAATTGTTCGGTTTTGTTTACTTAAATCAATTTCCATACCCTTGCGTCCCTCGCCAAAAGTGGGTCGTCGTGCGTTCGATTGAGGTGAGTAATTTCCTTCGTTTACCTATGGGCGGGCGCGAAGGCAAGGGAGGAAAAGGTCGTAAATCGATAGTCGTCTCCCTCGCAGCCGCATTCTCTACCTACGCGCTCGCTTCGTTCGCTCTTGTTGAACACACCGTTAGAATGACCAAAATGTCATGATAAGCAGGAAAAACGCCCACCCCAGCCCACTGGCTCACCCTCCCAAAACCCACCGGGCACACACTCACACACACACTCACACATCCGATCCGAGCAAACGCGCTAAATAAGTCATAGTCAAGTGGCTATAAAGCTGATAAATATCAATTTTATTAGCGCTCAACCGCTGGACCACCTTCCACTTCTGGGCCGAATGCGTCACGCACACAAAAATGTAACTAAATGTGTGTCCCGGGGTATGATATTCCCACCATCAGGTGTTGGATTCTTGTGGGGTTGAAGCTTGGTGTTCCGAATTCATTCTAAATCACGCGTTCTGTCTTACAGCAGAGTACTTACAATTATTATCGGTTGCTTCTTGCTTTTCAAGCATCCTTGATAGATCACATTATTTCGAAAACTTTACACTGGAAAATAACTAGAGATGCTTACCTAAAACGAGAAGAGAAACAGTAAATTAATTACAAATTTTAATTAATTAGTTTAAATGTTAAAATATTTTAAAAACATCATATGTATTTAATAGATAAAAAGTATTAGTTCTGAGCATTAGAACTAATTTTCTTAATTATGTGCTTTATTAGTTATCCGGAGAGTAAAAAAAATAATAATTTAGCAGTATCGCAAATAAAAAAAACTGAGATTCATAGCCAATTTCAATACAAAAAATTAAACCTCAAACGACAAATTCCTGAGTCAAAAGGATCAAATTTTCACAAAACTGTTAAAACTATGATCTAGTGTATGATTTATGGTTTTCAGATTACAGTTTTGTGGTTTTCTGTAACCTGAATCCAAATCGATTGTACAAGCCATAATTTAAAAAAAACTCTTTCGCTATTTTCGATTTTAAATCAGGAAACAATAAAGCTGAAAGAGAAAAAAATGAAAATTGGCCATTCAATATCCACCAAACACACGAAACGCAACAGAACCCTATTGCATAAAAACAATTAAGAAATTAAGCTTCGGTAATATTGCTTAAGTATTCCGATATCATTTGCAATACAAATAGATGTTATATTTTTGTTTGATAGGCATGAATGATAGCTAACAACAAGCATCATTTTCCAACACACACTTGTCAACATTTTCTTTTGCAATATTATTGTGTTTTCTGTTAAAAGTTATTAGACAATTGATTTGACGAGTAACGAAAAACATGACATTGGCAAAAATGCAATCAATGCAATCTTAATGTTCGATTTTATCGATTTTCATTTCTTTTTTAGTGATCGTGCCTTAAATTTAAAGCAAAATCTTGGCGGATGCAAGCTCAGCGAACCATTATTTTGAAATTAAAAAAATAATTTGGAACGACTCTTTATTTAAATTCAATTGCTTATTTTCATCAACAATATAAAGTCATCCTTCATATTGTTCGTTACTGTACTGTGTGAACAGTGTGGTTAATGTAATTATTGGAACAACATCGTTCGGTGGCGCGACCTCCGCGCGGCTACTGATATCAGCTTGCAATTAACTGTTTTGAGAATAATTAAGAGTACACAACCAATTAACCAAGCGTTCGCCCATGACACTGAGGTGCAGTTTTGCGTTGCGAAGTGAGACAAGTGAGATTACGCCCCACTTGCAGTGCTGGAGATAATTGACGGGGAGGTAAAGTATTTTCGTACCATTATTTTGAGAAGCGTTCTTATCCTATCCGATAGGCATTTATAATGTACAATATTTAATTCATAGAATCTTAATTGCCTTCGATACAAATAATTACACTGCCAATTACGACATAATTGCATTTTTTAATGCACATCGATGATAAATGGAAAAATAATGTTTAAATCAATGAAGAACAAAACATAAAAACAATAAGACATTTAATGTGCCGACTTAATGATGAATCTAGGGGCGTCTAGGTTGGGCACCTGTGAACGAAAATCTTCACTCAAACTTATTTTATTTAAATGGTTTCTAAAAACACTTACAGACTCCGAAACGAAACGATAAGCCATCATAAGGGAGTAATTAAACAATCGGTCCTGGGGACGTGCACCAAAGCATTCTGAAGCACGTTGTCCGGTGTGTAATGAAAAGTGAAAAAACGCCACCAAAACACAAATTCGCCGCAAAATCCATCGACCGAGCGACCGCGACACACACACACACAGAGAAAGAGCGTGTTGTGCTACGGAAGGACGGGTTCATTGCTCCTGCTCTTCTTGTCTTATATACGTGCGCGTACAAATACATAAGGCAGCATACGAAATATTCGCACACTGGGTTACACACACATACACTGGGTTACACGTCGGGGATGTGTTTCGCACGAGGTCGAAGAAGACCGTGCACAAGACACGAAACACAACCCGTGTCGGGGTGGATTTGTCCTTCGCGTAAGAGAACACAGAAGCACAGGAAAGCAGCAAACACTGGTGGGGAGCGCTGGAGAATGGCAGTTGTGCAATGATGCTGGATGACGACGACGACGACGCGCCGAGAACTGAGAGCTGAGAACCCGTTGGAGAGGAAAATGTAGCGAAACCCATAGACAAACGGCGCTACGCGGAAGACGCAAACCAAAACTAAGGCAATAACGAAAGAAGGAAGTGATAAATTGGGAATTAGTGAGCTTTTAAACGATCAAATTGGACTAAAAATGACTACTGTAAAGGTTATATCTTATGACTAGGTCAAATCTAAGATATTTTCAGCAATTTTGTACGAATTACTTAGACTATTTTCCGGTACGCTGACTCTTTTGCAATGAGTTACGACGAGGAGTTCGCGAAGAAAAATGACGCTCGACTCGAATCCCTGGCAGTGCAACGACATGCGACACTCACGATGGTCGTGTCTCATGGCAACTGTGTTTCCATCTGCGCTTGATTTTTCCATCACCACAGAGAAAGAGCGAGAGCACGGAAAAAAGGTCGAAAGAGAGCTGAATGTTTGTGTTTTTTTTTACGTTTGCAGCAAACGGAAACATTATGCCACACACACGGCCGGCAAAGGAAGAAGTTGCGAGCGAACACGCGAACATCATAAGGGCACAAGCGCATCGCACTCGGAAGGGACAGTAGGATACTTTCGCTCTCGTCGGAAAACCATTTACCCCCGATGGCTCTACTTCCTTCGTTTTTTCGTTGCTCGACCTCGGACGTCGCGTGCAGATGTCGTCGCGGTAAGACGGATGCTTCGCAGATGGCCAAACCGGGGGATACCGGGAAACGTGAGCGAGGATTTTCCACTGGGTGACAGTTCTTAACCCGCTGCGCGCCGTGACAGGCGCGCGACAGCGAAAACACGTCGCCACGTTCACTTTCAATATTACTTCATCTTGGTTTGCTTTCGCTCCTTCGCGGCAAAAGTGCATCCTCGCGTCCTGGCACTCGCGCACGGAAATGAGGGAAGGATGGCTTTCTGATTCGATTACCACTCCCGACGGGAAGCGTGCGAGAATCACATTAACATCCGAGATGATGTGCGACGGGAGCGAACCGAAAATACCGAATCGTAGGAAACAATTACGGCGCACCTGGGCAGGGACAGCATCCATTCACCAATGCGACCACGGCCCTACGCTCCATTGCGGTCGACAGCTGTCCTGCGCGGTTTTTGTTAGCGTCAGCCGAAAGGACACGTTCCGAGCGCAAAACCAACCCGACACATTTTTCCTAATCGCGTTTTCATATCGTTAAGATGATGGATCGCCGCGTTCCCGGGTATCAGAGCGCCTCGCCGGCACCTAGGGGTAATCCGGCCCGTGGGGGTATTTGGGGTGAGATCGTGGTAGTAACTTGTAGCGCACACATAAAGCAAACCGAATCAACAAAAAAAAAAAAAAAATGAAGCAAAATCGTCTCCCCCCGCGCGCACGGCATTCGAAATGAATGCCGCGACGGTGCTGGAATACATGATGAAATACCTCGCCGTTTGTTTGGGGGATACAGGAGAAGGGGGGGGGGGGGGGAGAGAAGAGGGATAATGTATCGTCCACGGATGAATTGAATTTTCGCATCTAGCTGACGGTAATCCAAATTAACCGCATGATTTATTTCGGTGCATTGTCACCATTTATATCCGTACAAACACACACACACGCGCTTGGTGCATGTGGTGGAAAAGATGAACGACTTTCTCGTTGTGATATCATTCCGACTTTTTCCCATTTTTATCATCCTCATAAAACTCAAAACTAAACAGAACATGTTGTTTGTTGTTTAAGAAGCGAAATGTGTTTAAATACATTCCTTTAAAAACCTTATTATTCAATTTTGACCACCTTGTCAAAGATACAGAGTGTAGAAGGAGAGGAAAAAAAAGGAGAAGATATGTTCCCCCTGTTTGATTGTTTAGACATGAATAACTTTCCGAGGAAAAAAGAAATGACGATAAAATGTAAAATTTCGTGTTTAGTACAACTATTAGTACATCCTTTAACCCTTTCAACTCGGGACGCTTTTAGTACAAGTTTTAAGAACATGTTTCTTACAAACCCATTGCATTCGGTACGCTCTTATTAAAAAAAATTCATCTAGTTTTTACTATTTACAAGCAAATCATCAATATCACTTAGAATAAAATGAAGGTTATATCAAATGATTCTAGAAGTGCTGCGTATTACGGTTATTACTTGGAGTTGGTTAAGCATCATATCGGCACAGTTGGAGTGGAAAGCGTTGATATATTGGTAATCAAAATAAGCATATAGTAGTCACATTTATAAAATGTAGATAAATTATGATTTTTTTTGTAATTTCTCCTATCGTTTTATAAATTGCAGCATCTTGCCAATTTGAGTAATTATTATTACACTACCCTAAGTTAGCATTGAGGACTTTTCCCTAAATAAAAATACAATTGTGCAAAACATGAAGCAATTTTTGCTGTACAGCAACTCCAAAAATGTTCATTTTGATTAGGAAGCTTTCTGATCAATAAAAACTAACCGGTTTTAATGCTATTTGTTTTTTTTTTCACTTGAATCGCTTCCATTTCAAAGTGATTATACAACTATACTATCACTTACATCATCTTAGCGCATGCTTGCAATTAAAAGTATAGCTCGATTAACGTCGTCAAATTACAGCACAAGCGTAGCAAAAACTCGGTTTCAAAACTCGGCTGATAACATGCGGCCGGGCTGGGGAGCGCGGCGTTGTACTCATGATAAGGCACGCAAAAATGAAACTTTCCCCTCAAAACGTACATGCTGGAAGACAAAAAATAAGGTCCTTAAAGACTCTCTACTCCATCACGCAACACAACACGGAGCAGTGATAGCGTCCACCGACCGACTGTACGCAAAACCGCATCGCCGCAAAAGCGTTCACACACACACACACACGAGCTTCCTTCGTCACCGACCAACGACAACAAATGCGCGTCGTTTTTGTTTTGCGTGGTGTAAGCCGCTCTCCGTCGCCGATCGTCCCCTACGTGCCTCGCTAAATGGACCAGCAAACGCCAATCGCGAGGGGTTGGTTCTTATGGTAAACCGTGTGCGCTGCTGATAATGCTACGTTGCGTGGCGTCCTCGTCATCGGGTGTATGTATCGTAATTTGGCGCTCCTTGAATCCCAGAGTGTTTCCCCCCCCCCCCTCCCCTCGACAGGACGGTGACCGGGTGGGGCGAGCGGGCGCCAGGGGGTGCGTGCAAAAACATCACAAGTACCCGTGCCCCGTACGGGTGTGCAAAAACGCAAAAACACTGCGTGTGTCCCCACACACACGCGCGCGCGTGCACGTACACAGCAAGCGAGGAAAGGTGGTGTGTTGCAACACATTTAGAACGTGGTTCATATCGGCGCGGGGTGGGGGTAGTTCTTCGCAACAACAGCAACAACACGCAGGCCAAATCGATGCAAGTAAGACGCGAGAGCAAAAGAGAGTCGCTTATATTCTTGGAAGAGCGAGTCGATTTTCGCGAAGAGAGAGAGAGAGAGAGAGAGAGAGAGTGAGAGTGTGCGAGCGAAAAAAACTCGCGCGTCCCCGACTCGCGTTCACTCGGGTAAGGTTAAAGTTGATTGACCGTCACACATATTTTCTTCCCCGTTTTTCATCAGCGCCTGCAAACAACAACAATGCGGGGACGCGAACGCCAAGAGCACAACCGGTATCCACGCGGCAACGGCGTGAAGGGGGGGGGGGGGGGGGGGGGGGGGGGCTGATGAGTGGGGGATGATCCGGTACCGAAGCAGGCAAGGCAGCAAAGACGGCCGGGTAGTGCAAACGCATACAAATATTGCGCAAAAAGAAAAGAAAAAATGCGAATTACGCCACTCACACTCACACACACCGAGATCCCGAGAAAAAGCACGCACACTACACGAGCGAGGTGGAGGTTTCGATTGAATCGGAAGAATTCGATCGCAGGGAACAACATGCGCGACGACACACGGGGGTTGGATCCAACGAAAACAACCCCTACAGCACCGATGGGCCACCGAGAGATCGGCTGTGCCCCTTGCAGTTGGTAATACGCCAACCCATGGCTCGATCGAATGTCGATCAATTTGGGGGGAAACGAAGACAAAGCCAGCAAATGGGGTAAGTTTGATGCAAATATTAAAAACACAACAAAATTGGCACCCGGTATCGTGCACATACCAAGCACAGAAGACGCTCGGAGCATGGGCGAAAATAAAACCGCAAATGCAGCAAAATGCATCAGGCCCAACACATTCAACGCACGGGTATGAACGCAACACGGAGAGCATTTGACGCTCCTCTACCGGCCGCCGTTCGGGCAAGCTCGCATCAGAACCCTGAAGCATTCCCAGCGTGTGCGTTTGTGTGCATCCTACTGGGCGAATGGGCGGACAGGCGGCGACCCATCATTGGTGTGTGTGTGTGCGTGTTGTGCCGGCCGGCATCGCGGCGCGTAGCAAAATAATACAACACAGACCCTCTTCTCCGCGATGATGCGTTCGGGGTGGTTCTCACACCCGCCGCACCGTTCTACGCTGGCTCCGCGCCGATGGTAGAGCGAAACCTCCCAACCAAAGGATTGCGTTCCCGGTGGGTTCCCGGTGAGTTCCCAGCCGGTTGGCCACCAAGCGGACGATGCTGCGATGCGTTCCGTATTGCTTGGGACGGAACACACACACTCGCATCATCGTGTGGATCACATGTGCTCTTCTCTCGGTTTTGGGAGGAAGGGGGAGAGAATGAGGCGGGCGGGGGAGGAGATGCAAAACACATTCCCTAAGCATGTGCCCGGAGATCGCGATCTGACCGACGAGATGCCGTAATGCAATCGCAACTAATGTCAACAACTGCTGGCTGGAGTGGCGTCGTCGTGTTTGAAGTGTTTTCAGTACGAATGTAGTGCGTACGGGATCAGCTTGCAACAGCAGGACGTATTTCTAACTCAAAATCATCAAACTAATAATTTAACTATGAATTTTTCAAATTGATGTATATTTTTTGTATGATTTTGTATGTATGAACAAAATGCAGAGTCCTGGGACTTGGGACTTGGAGAACGCTGAGTTTAACGAGTTATGCCCTTTGAAGCATTCAAACATAAAATATAACTGTTATAACAGCTGATATTTATTTAACACAACAGAATGGTAATTTCTAACCAAGAAAATAAACAAAAAAAAAACACATAATTTTCAAATAAGTAGAAAAACAGAGTGATCTTATCCTTCAATCAGGCAACATTGTTAATTAATTAGAAAATATTGTTTGTGAGGTTTATTAAGATTTTTTTAAATATATTGGTCGTATTAATTTGACCACCACTGTGTTTCTATGAATGAACAAGAATAATGTTTAGTTATCTGGATTAAACTAGGCTAGACCGATTCTAATGATGTTTTAAAAAAACCCGTACTTTATGGATTTATTACAAATCGCATGTTACAATTTTAAAAGTTTTTAAAGAAGTTAACTTGACAGTTAACAGAAGTAAAGTTGCGTTACTCGCCAATAGTTTGAGTAGTTCATTTTTAAATTTAACAAATTACTGTGCATAGCGATATATTTGAAAACCTATTCATGATCATTTAATTGAAATAAGGATCGACTAGACCGCAATAAAGAAGAGCTCTATTGAATTTTAATTGTGGCGATTGCTGTTCCAACTGAGTACATTATTGCTGTTTCAATTTGGTAGCACACATTTTCCGATAAAATAATTATTATTTGGTTGATGTTGCAAATAACACCTCCCGTGGAATGGTGTAACACCGGCGGCAGTTGCGGTATTCTTACAGTTCATTTTTGCCACGACTACAAGATAATGATACTCGCAAACCCGTCAGACAGACCGACAGCTACAGCAGCACGACTCAATCATCATACCCCACACGCACCGCAACGAGAGAGAGAGAGAGAGAGAGAGAGAGAGAGAGAGAGAGAGAGAGAATGAGAGATATTCTAAAATTATTAGCCGCATCCGTTTAAGACACGTTTAGAGCATGGAAAGGAAACGCTCACTCTCCTCAGCCAAATAGTCCAAAACGAACAAAAAAAAGCTTCTCTACCATCACTCCAGCCTGCCTTCCGGTGTGTGTGTGTGTGTGTGTGTGTGAGGACAACTGGAAGAGCTTTTAAAAAGAACGCAGCCCAAGAGACACAGCGCACTGCCTTGGAACGGCGGCGGACTTCGAAAACGAAGTCTTCGGTAGATTCGTTGTTGCCCCGTCAACTCAGACACCAGCCAGGCATCACCGCCACCCTTGATGAATGTATTTTCAATTTCCTGTCGAAAAAGGAAAGCCCCCCCCCCCCGAGTCAGGGGCCAATAAATGGTGTGCGCGCTTACGGTTGGACAGACGCAAGCCAGAGAACTCGAGAGTGTGTGTGCTTGCGATCTACGATCTGACGGAATTATTGCAGGTTCGATCAGCGGAAGTCTAAATTTTCGAGCGAGCCGCTGCTGCTGCTGCTGCTGCTACTGTTGCTGAGTTGGTTTCGGTGAAGAAAACTCTGACGTATAACCCCTAGCCACTCGCTCTCCCATCTATACCTCCCCAGCAGCTTGCAAGCAAGGGCGAGTTCCGGGAACCAGACCGACCGAAAACGTTACAAGAGAGGGTAGAACACCAGCCCGGGTAGGGATTGATTCGCATTCTCAACTTCAACTCATCGCTTCAGCGCGGCGAATATTATCTGCTATCTGTTTGATGGGATCCCCTGTCTGAATTTTGATGATCTGTTCGGCGGGCTGTGGGCATTAGATTTCGCTTCTTGTTGTGCTTTTTTTTCTTTCCTGTTTAGCTCGTTCGCATGATACGCTCACGAAACGGAAACCCAGTCCTGGGGCATTCGCATTAGATAGAAAATAAAATCAGACCCCAAAAGGGAGAATCGAAATGTCTGCGAGTCTCGCGCTGTGTGGTGGTGTTGCGTTCGCCTTGAGGCTTTTGCATGCCTATGTTGTTGCCCCAAACGGAATCACAAACCCGATAGACGTGCGGAATGCAGGGAACACGCTTGAAAGGAAGCGAAAACAGCAGCACAAGTGCAAACGAGAAAAAAAAAACGCCATGCCATTTGCGATGTTTCCAACAATATTGCGTCCGGTGGAATGGAAGAAGCGCGCACGATCACTTACAGAAGGACACACACGGTCAACTCGACATGGAAGCAAAGAAAAAAAAAACACCGTCAGCTGACAGATGGATCGAGCGAATAAATTGGGTAGAAATCTTTTGAAACAAAGCACACACACAAACGCTGTTCTTTCGATCTTGCTCCCTTTCACAGTCACGACCGGGCTCTAATCCAATGTTCTTATGATCCAAGATGCAGCAGTAGGTACCACAACGCATTCGTGCTAGCGGACGGGATGGACAAACGATTTGGATGAATCAATTCTTCTAAATTGCGCATCGGGCCCACATGGGCGGGGTTCACAATATGCAGAAATGTATGTTTCGGCGTAGGATTTTACGAGGTCTTTTCGAGTCACCAGAAAAAGTGAACAAGAAATGTCACACGGCTACTGCGCTCCCGGTGATAGGTGTCCCAATTCGTGGAAATATGAAACAAATGACTCGATCAAACATCAGATTACATCAAAAGATCTGTTATGTAAATGAAGCACCCGCACTACACCGGTCGCTACGGGGATTGTGCCCTTTTGTGACGCGTGGAGCACGCACTATTGCTTTCATTTTACCGCCGGAATTAAAACCAGAGCGAATCGTAACGAACGGCCAGAGGCGGAGCGAAAGACCGAACTTCAAACATTCAAGCGCGCGGCACCGAGAAGCGCCTCCCTCTCTTTCCTGTTCGATCTTAAAACTTGATCATCGTACTGCAAACGTCGTGAAAGAGAGGGAGAGAGGGTCGGTTTTGGAGGTACCGGCGGCGGCACAGTTTAATCCTCACGTTGATTTACAGCCGGGCGGACACACAACGAATCGGTAGCCCTTATTTCCAATTCCGGTCACGTTCCGGAGCCGGTTGGATGTTGGCTTGTTTTGTTGCCTGGGCTTTGAAAAATACCACCTCCACCTGGAGGGACCCGTATACGTACACATAACTGGGAGAACACACACACACACACACACACACACATATGTACGTATAACATGTTTCATAGCCAATGCACGGTACAGGTAGAGGCACCGGTTTAATTCGGCATCCGAATTCGGAAGATTTTCTATCGTCACAGCACTAATTGATTCCTGCGAACTGAGAGCGCATTAGTTGTGAAGACATTTCAAGGCATAATCAGCATCCATTCTTCGGACTGCTGCTTCAATTGGTAGAGATGTTTGGCGTCACGAAAAATTTAACCAAGTCCATTCGGAGCATCCCGGTGTGATGTCGACTTCCAAATAAACTAAAAACTTCATTTCAACTACAACATTTGCGAATAAATTATAAGACACACGTTCAGCATTAAATTGTCATACCGCAAAACTTTCCGAGTGACCTCCGAAGTGACACGAATTCCTCCCGCATGGAGACAATACACGAAAGCGTCAGGAACCAAATTGAGTTAACAGCTTCCCGTGGTTTCATGTTCCCTCCCAGCTGCGGCGAACAAACGCATAATCGTGGCGAGAACATGGTCAGGTGGCGTAGGTCAGGGACGTCTCGATGAACTCGATAAAGTTCATCATCGTCACCGTCCGGAGCGACCACCGTCCCGTCCACTCACGACACAGCATTCGGCCGTTGGACCACGCGCCGTGGTGCTGGTGGTGGTGGGAGAGAACCTTGATTGTAATGGAAAGTAGCGTCTGATTGGAAAACCGGGCGACTGCCCGAACCCGAACGAAGATGCGCACAATATTTGCGTGGTTTTAACGAGCCCAGCGTCAGGCGGGGCATGGACCCTCAGAGTTGCAATTGCATTGCGAGCCCAGAGGTTGTATACAATGTTGCTCCTAGCACGCAACTGCACGGGCATCGAAAGCATGATCCTCCCGGTACGTGACAAAACCTGGTCCGGGAGACAGCCACTCTCGCTGGAATGAATCGAGAGCTGGGATGCGTTTTACCCGGTGACACCACCGGAACGTGTTTGCAGAAAGTTGCATAAATGATTTCGAGAATGCCGCATTCATCTCGTTATGCAACGCCGAAAGGGCAACAACACACCGCGTTCTGGAAGCACACGCGTAACCTTGATTTCTTCATAAGTTCTTCGCGACAGAGGCGTGAAGCACCACTTACGCGTGAAGGCATGCTGGACAACAAGTTATGCCTTGCGATTGAGTACCAATGAGCGGATGTCTTTTAAATTCATTTTAATTACTGAATTGTGATGTCGATAAGATCTTATTGGTTTTAAAAGGCCCTGCGCAAGTAGTATACGCAAAGATTGAAGTTTTAAGTTTCATCATGAACAGGTTTACCATTACTTTTTACGACGGGCATTGGGTCCGGTACGCGACAAAGCACGCGGGCCAGAGAGAACCGACACAGGATGTGCAGTCAAAAACTGATTGGATCATAAACCGAGCCACTCGTTGGACGAACTACAATAAAACAGTCAGTAACCTTTAGTCGTGATCGTAAACTGTACCGTAATGGAGCAGTGCACAAGATAGATAGTAAAAATAAGTTGTTAAAAGTTTGTTTTGAATATTTGTTCCTAAGTACAGCTGCTACTTTGCTGCCAAACAAATGGTTCACAGCGCTATCAATTTCAACTATTCCTGAGCAAGAATACCACACATCCCGGGTACGTGGAATCGTACAGTCTTGTCGCAGAAAAAATTCTTATCAGCGCGCTCTTCGTTGAGTGAACCGAAAACCTCTCGTCATTATCTAACAACGCGAACGGCACTGCCATCGGGAAGTTCCTATATCTTGGACTAACATTGACCACACCTGTGCGTTACAATAGCTATACCCGCTCGAGTGTGTGGGTGTGTTGGCAAATCGCCTCCGGAAAGCGTGTTGAAACAATAATATATCTTATCACTAGCGTTTCAGCGTTCCGTAAGTACTTCTTCATCATGACGGTGCGCGTTGCTGGTAATGTGCACACGCTTCAAGTGGGTACCGTGGCCCAAGCCAAGGGTCAATGAAACGTATGCCCTTCTAGCACCACTCTGTGGTAGCAGTAGGACTGCTGTTGAGCATAAAAATATAATGTCACAATATCTTGGAACGCCCGTTCGAAACGCCACACGTTGCAGCATCCGTGCCACGCTGGGAAACGGGCATACTCATGTTTATTCCCATTGCCACGAATAGAACTAAACGTATAACTATTAACCGCCAACATCAAACTAGAACGGCCGAATGGTTTTTGATGTCGAAAAATAACGACGAACGTTCGAAAATTGCGTTCTACGCAGAAGTTCTTCAAAGCGACTGCCCGGGAGTAGAGAGGTCAGTGACTTAAGCTCGCGGTCCACAATCCGAGTTTCGACCTGAGAACGCACCTGAGTCTGGCACTCAGGCACTCA